>OX243826.1:28705210-28885210 GCA_945859605.1 Lumbricus rubellus | reverse complement strand
AGAAAGTAGATATGAAAACCGGCGAAGTAGTAACGGCTGAGCCTAATTTCAAATCAAAGAGTGATATTATTTTAGAAGCAACCGATGTGAGAGAAATATATACCAACGCAGCGGATAAAATTAAGGAGAGCATGGCAAGTTTTCAGATGCGGGGTAGTAATTGGAGATTCAAAACCGTTTTGAAGTTGGATATCGATACAGTGGTATACAAACCATTGAAAGGAAGTTCTTATATTCCACTTCCAGATTATTTAGCGAATAAAAAGGCTATTATTAATATGAAGAACGAAGACGATGAATGCTTCAAGTGGTGTGTAACGAGGGCTGTAAACCCAGTCGACAAAAATACAGAAAGAATTACGAAAGAATTAATTAGACAGTCTGAGGAACTCAATTGGTCTGGTATCGAATTCCCCGTAGCAGCGGATGCTAATGTGATGAGTAAGTTTGAGCGAAATAATAATATTAGTGTTAATGTTTTTGGTTACGAGAAAGATGTGAATGTATTCCCACTATATATATCAAAGCATGAGAATGATAGGTGTGTAGATCTATTACTCATTTCTGATGGGGAAAAGAAGCATTATTGCTGGATCAAGAATTTTAACAGATTGCTGGCACTACGAACAGAAAAATCCCATAATTCAATGCACTATTGCAGAAGATGTTTAATCGGTTTTAGAAAGGTAGAATCGCTTCACAAACATACTGAGTACTGTTCGCAGCAGGACGCCCAACGAATAGAACTTCCAGAACCTGGGACTATGCTAAGTTTTACACATCACTATAGAAAGATGAGAGTACCGTTTGTGTACTTTGCCGACTTTGAGTCGTTCATCAAACCTATCGGTACATGCCAGCCCGTTCCTAGCACGTCTTACACCAACAAGTATCAAAAACATACGCCCAGCTCGTTTTGTTATCATTTGAAATGCTTCGACGACGATGTTTATTCTCAAGAGCCGGTGAGGTTTACAGCTGAAAACGAAGACGATGATGTCGCTCAGAAATTCATAGACAGTCTCGAAGAAAATGTGAAACGAATATATAACCAGTTCAAATTCCCGAAGAAAATGATATTCGGAAAGAAAGAGCAGGAGCTTTTCGACTCGGCTACTGTTTGCCATATATGCGGGGGAGAATTTATAGACGATGAAAAACGAGTACGAGATCACTGTCATTTGACTGGAAAATTTAGAGGTGCCGCTCACAACCTTTGTAATCTGAAATTCAAAGTCCCCAAGTTCTTCCCCGTCGTATTTCACAATTTGACCGGTTATGACAGCCATTTATTTATCAAGAAATTACGAGGTGAACACGGCGAGAAAATCAAATGCATTCCCTGCAACGAAGAAAAGTATATCTCATTCAGCAGAGAGGTCGTCGTCGATAAGTTTGTAGATGCAGATGGAAAAGAGAGAGAAGTCAAGCGCGAATTACGTTTCATCGATAGTCTTAGATTCATGCCCCAGAGTCTCGACGTGTTATCGAAAAATCTTCAGAAAGATCAGTGCAAGAATTTAGGGAAATTTTTTGAAGGTGAGAAGCTGGATCTTTTACTCAGAAAAGGCGTTTACCCGTATGATTACGTCGACGGTGTTGAAAGATTAAACGAAACCGAATTACCATCGAAGCATGCCTTCTATTCAAAACTAACCGATTCGGGTATCAGCGAAAAAGATTACGCGCACGCGAAAACGGTATGGAACAAATTTGAATGCAAAACATTACGTCAATATCACGACTTGTACAATTTATCGGATGTTCTATTATTAGCGGATGTGTTCGAAAACTTCAGAGACGTCTGTATGAAGCACTACAACCTAGATCCTGCGTGGTACTACACTAGCCCAGGACTTGCGTGGGATGCGGCGTTGAAGACGACTGGTGTAGAGTTGGAGTTGTTGAGTGACTACGATATGTTACTGATGATCAAGCAGGGAATACGAGGAGGTGTCAGCACGATTTCCCATCGATACGCGAAAGCGAACAACGAGTACATGGGAGAAGCTTTCAATCCCACCCAACATTCAGTATTCATTCCATACTTGGACGCGAACAACTTGTATGGATGGGCGATGAGCAAGCCGCTACCGACTCACGGGTTTGAATGGATGAACGATGACGAATTGAATGATTGGAGAAACATTAGCGAACGAGATGGAGTGGGATGTGTGTTGGAAGTCGACTTAGAATATCCAAAAGAATTGCACGACCTGCATAATGATTATCCACTAGCTCCAGAGAGTGTAAAACCTGCGGGATCAGATGTAGCGAAACTCATTCCAAACTTGAATGACAAAGTAAAGTACGTCGTTCATTACGGAAATTTAAAATTGTATGAAAGTCTCGGATTGAAAATCGTAAAAATACACCGAGGAATAAAATTCGTGGAAAGTGCCTGGCTGAAAAAGTATATCGATCTGAATACTAACCTGAGAACGAAAGCTACGAACGATTTTGAAAAAGACTTTTTCAAGCTGATGAACAATAGCGTTTTCGGAAAAACAATGGAAGCTATCGAGAATCGGGTTGACATACGATTGGTGAGTGATGAGAAGGAAGCTATCAAGCTAGTTGCGAAAACTAATTACGACAGACGAACTATTTTCGACGAAAACCTCATCGCCGTTCACATGAAAAAGACCAAGTTGTTTTACAACAAGCCGATATATCTAGGAATGTGTATATTAGACGTTAGTAAGACGCTCATGTATGATTTTCATTATAATTACATCAAGGCCAAGTACGGAGATAGGGCCAAGCTATTATTCACCGATACCGATTCTTTGGCGTATGAAATTAAAACGGAAGACTTCTACAAAGACATTTCCCCCGACGTCCAAAGTATGTTTGATACTTCAGACTATCCGAGAGATCATCCGTCAGGTATAGAATCTGGCGTTAATAAAAAAGTGGTTGGTATGTTCAAAGACGAGGCCGCGGGAAAACAGATTGAAGAATTTGTCGGGCTGCGATCCAAGTTGTACTCTTACAAAATGGCGGGTGAAGACTACAAGAAATGTAAAGGTGTGAAAAAGAACGTCGTCAAGAAATCAATCACTCACGCAGATTACAAAGACTGCGTGTTTACGAAAAGACAACAGTCGAGAGCGATGAACGTCATTCGGTCCTATCGTCATGAAATTTACACCGAAGAAGTAAATAAAATAGCTCTGTCCGCCGACGACGACAAAAGAGTAATAATGGATGACGGAATCCATACCCTAGCCTATGGGCACTACACGCTGAAAACTAAACAAAATAAAGAATAATTTACACTAATATAAAATGGATGCGGCAAAAAAAGTGTGTACCAAATGCAAAAAAGAAAAAAGCTTGAGCGAATTTCACAAAGATAACTCACAAAAGAGCGGGTATTACCCCAGCTGTAAAATTTGTAAGAATGCCAAAGTAAAGGAGCTTGCGCACAAATACGCAAGACAGGAAATTAGGGAGACAAAAGATACAAAAGTTTGCAGTCGGTGTAAGGTAAGTCAGAACATATCGGAATACGACAACAATCGATTTCAAAAAGATGGAAAGGCGAATGAATGCAAAAATTGTAGACATAATTATTATCTCGCCTGTGTAGAAGCTCGAAAGCTCATTAGTTTGTGAAACATCTAGATGAAATATTAAAATGAGCTATACAACTGTGAAAAACATAAATGTCGAAGGTGTTATTCTCGCAAATCATCCGTTGACGAATTTTGAGCTACTAGATGCCGCGAAAAAGCTCAATATCCCTAATTTCCGGGGAGTATTTCTCAGAGACGAGCTGCCGAAGAAACCTAGACGGACTGAATGCGGGATATTGAATCTAGACGATTCTAATGGAACCGGCTCGCACTGGGTCGCTTTTTCAAAGAACGGCAAGGACAAAATATATTTCGACAGCTATGGCCTGCCCCCTCCTACAGAACTGGTAAAGTATTTACAGAGTCCCGTGTACTACAATAGCGAACGCGTACAGCCCGACAACGAAGTGTTTTGCGGCCATCTATGCCTGCACGTCCTGAAAAAAACATGCAAAGATGGAGTGACTTTCCAAGAAGTTATAAACGGCCTGCATTAAAAATTATTATATGTAAAAAATGCCTGTTGATAAATTTGGACATACAGATTCAGGATCTACGCAAAGAGTAATTGCCGGGGGAGTTACTGAAAGTCAAGTAAATAGTACTTTTCTACGGCTAGATGGAGCAAACCCGGCGACTGGCGACCTAAATATGAGTGGTCATACTATTAGAGGTCTGCCTACAACGAATACAGCGAATACGGCGAATACTCCGGAAGCAGGAATAGATGAGGCTGTGAGTCGGGGGCAAGTAATAGATTTACTGCAGAATCACGGCGACGTCCCGACCGACAATAATCATTTGACGAATAAGAAATACGTCGATGAACAACTTACTTCGAAAGTGGCGACAGTGGTAGGACCCGCGGTTAGCGCTTGCAGTTCAACTCAGCAGGCTATACTCGCTAGAACTCACACTGCAGTTACTTTTGACGTAATAAGATGCGGTACCGCAAGACACGGTATTGAACAGGGTATCGGAACGACTTCTTTCTTCCCCAGTAAAGCCGGGTACTATATAGTTTCGGCGTACATAGAATTTTGTAACAATAGTAATAACGCGTATGGTACCGTCCACCTGTATAAAAATGGAGCGACGTACATGCAAATTGCGGGCGGAGGGAGCACGAAAGGTTCGCAAAACCATTCAATCGGTAGTAACATAGTTTTTCTAGACGAGTTCGATTACCTCGGCATACACGCTTTTTCATCCATCGCTACGAACATTTTGTGTAGGGACTTTTCAGCCGCATTCTTACGGCCCTGAATTAATAAAAATTATTATATTCAAAATGCCTGTTGATAAATTTGGTCATACAGATTCGGGATCTACGCAAAGAGTAATTGCCGGCGGTGTTACGCTATCCCAAGTAAACAGTACTTTTCTAAGGATAGATGGTGCAAATCCGGCGACTGGGAATCTAAATATGAATGGCAACTGCATCAAAGGCCTGCCAATAACGAATAATCCGGATGCGGGGATGGATGAAGCGCTAAGTTGGGGGCAGGCTATAGATTTGATTACGAATCACACAGGCGTTCCGTCAAACGATAATCATTTGACGAATAAAAAATACGTGGACGAACGAATTGCTTCGATAGCGCCTACACCCACTGCTGAGGTCGCATTTGGCCCGGCGTTTAGTGTTTACGGCCTCTCGGCTCAGGCTATCATCGCCAACACAATAACGCAAGTAACATTTGGAGCTGTAAAATTCGATCCGGATAATTGTCTAGTCGATTCGAACTGTTTCCTTCCTCGGAAAGCCGGCTGTTACATGGTTACGGCGTGTTTGGAAATACGCGACAGTAGTGGTAAATATAACGAAACTGTTGGCTTGTACAAAAGTGGGGGAGTGGACGAGCTGATTGTCGGCGGCGGGGGTAAGGCCGGGTCGAAAAAATATGTGTCGGGCACTAGCCTAGTTCGATTAACTAATACTGATTATCTCGAGATATTTATTAGTTAAGTTTGATCCGGTAAATATTTTTGTTCGCGAATTTTCAGCGGCATACTTACGACCTTAGAATTCAAAACCGAATCAAGTTTTGAATTTGAGTACTACACTTCAGCGACCATTCTATCATGATCTTCAATATACCACGCTCATTTTCTGTCCGTCCGATTGAAACCTCAGTAACTTGTCTGAAATCACCATTGCGTACGCTTCTGTATTAGCCGGCGGCGCCGTATTGAACGTGCCTTTGATCTGGATATCGACCACCGATGACTTCAGACGCTCGGATTGCTTGCTCACGTCAAACACCATAATCGGAAACAAATCTTTGAAGTCCGAGGGCGTGATATTGCATTGTGTCATTAGTTCGTCCATTCCATAGTATTTTTCACTGAACGCGGCTGCTGCTCGGTACGCCCGCGAGAATTGTTGATTCGGAAATGATAGATTATAGTCGACAACTGGGTATCGGTCCTGGTTCATCATCACGAACATGTTCTTCAGATCACAATGATTGAAAACGGATGGATTTTGTTCTTGATCACCGCTTTTGTCGGTTTGAAAACCCAAGATGATATACCTAGGTTTCTCGGGTAATGTCTTGACGCTAAGTCTCCAGCTAAAATTAGTCGACTGTGCGACGGAGGTGGTATCGCATTGACGGGCTCTGTACGCAACTGGTAGCGACGCTTTCGATTCGATCGTTTTGTACAATTGCATCTTCTCCATATCCGCGGGAATAACGTGAGGCATGAACCATGAGATTTTATCCAGCCTAACTTTCCCCGCGGGCGCAGCGGCCACTACGCCCGCGGCGGCGGCTCTAAAAATTGCGTCATCATCGGCTTTACGAACCAGAGTTAGCGTATGTTTCACACCAAAAACAACCTTGTCGTAATCATCGCAAAATCCGAAAATATGCTTCAATGGAACTACAAAGCTGAAAGTACCTTTGGCATTTGGTTTTTGAATTATATACGACTGTCTCACGGCGAAACCTTGATTATTCGCAATAGCAGCCGTCGCTCCGCTGTCCTTGTACCACAACTGATTCAGACCTTGAGCTAGTTGAAAATCATTCGGGTATTTGAGTAATCCGAGCATCGTCGTTGCTTGCCCCGGGTAAAATAACGATTCAATTTCCTGATTCGACAGGGAATACGAAATTTGACTGAAAAGATGCATGAGCCCATTATTCGTAAGAGTTGCTTCATCGGCATTGACGTAGAAGGTGTTGTCCGCCTTCGTCAATCTACCCTCGAACAGCAGGTAAGATTCCGCCGGATGACAAAATAGATCTTGAAGTTCGATATTTATTCTAATCTCGCCGGAGGTGTTTAGATTCGCCCCCGATATCGGCTCATACTCGTACCATTCGTAGCGTTCGACGCTTTCATCGCTCAATGGTTGTTCGGTAAATCTCAGAATATCGGATGATTGCATTTTTACTATTACGCGATAATATATTTTTTACGCGACCTTCATTCCGGCGCCGTTTAGTGAGCGTACTAAATCTTGTATCGACATGGCGCCGTTCTTCTTCAGACCATCCCCCATCATCAGATTATTAATATTCGAGATATTTGGGATATTCGGACTCGACCCGACGCCACTCAGCCGCTCTAAAATTTGTCTAGTTTCTGGCGTAATTTTCTTGGAGGTGGGAGTAGGAGCAGGAGTAAACAGTTTGGCTACTGCTTTGTCCACTAATCGTTTGCCGGCGTCGATTGCGGTTGTTTTCCCAACATCGATGGCCTTTTTTCCAATTTCTCTCGCCACGTCTTTACTCGCGCTGAGAGCGGTCGTTGCTAATTGTTTGGCGGCGTTCGACGTTACTAGTCGTTTGAAAAATCCTGAAATTGTATCGAATATTCCCGATCCTCCGATAACGTATTGTTTTCTATACCTCCTTCTATTAATGACTTGCATTTTTTCTGCATTTTACAATGCCATCATTATATTTTTGTAAGCATCTTTACTCAGCACTTCCTGCCTCAATAACGCGTCGCACATCGCCACGATCTCGTTTCTCACGCCGGTATTGCCTGCTTTGAAGCTTTGAAATCGTAGTTCTAGCTGTTTCGCTAATACGTTTGGATCTTCGGAAATAACGATTACACCACCCACGCCTTTACCCACCGCATTACGAGTCCTCTTTTCCCATATCGGCTTGATAATTTCTCTATATTTGACACTCGAAGATGCTTTCGGTTTGTTGGGATTTTTTGGCTGTCTGATAGCATCCGACGCGAGTAGAATCTCGGCGTAATCGTCTCTATCATTATTATCGTATATCGACGTGTTCGGCTGTTTCATCGTCAACAACTCCCAAAGCCCCGGAGTTCCGCTATACGTCTTATTTCCAACCGTCACAGCGTCTCCTTGAATAAAAATCGGAGTATCGCCGATGTAGAATTGACCATTTTTTGATCGTATTCCGAACGTCGTGTCTACGATTTTTCTATCGGAGGCGTATTGATGAAGGTACTTGGTAGCTACATCTCCTAATTCTAAAGTTCTAATATCCTCAGTCGGATCGTCGCTATACGCTTCTATCGAGGGATACTGAGGAAATTGAATCTTCAACGAAGCGGGTAGCGTCTGTAGTGCGTTTGTAGTAGCTACCGAGTTTTCTTTGATGGCGGATAGTAAGACATTTTGCTCTTTGGAAATTGCGGATTGCGAATCGACGATAGGCTTGTACAGCTTGGTTAATTCTTGTTGCAGCCCCGAATCCCCCAATCTCTCCGATAAAAAATTCTGTTGAATATTCTTCTTGGATTTCAGAAACTCTTCGACTATGAAATTTCTTTTCGCCGGGTCATCTATCTTTAGAAACGACATTTTTAATAAAAAATTTAATGTTTTTCGACATGTTTTCCGGCGTGTTTTTCGACGTGTTTTTCTACATGTTTTTCGACATGTGTAAAAACACAAGTTAGACGTATTTTCAGACATAGCGACATAGGTCTACATAGGTCTACAAAACTCTACAAGTCTACATGATTTCGTACATGTTCACGTTAGTCGTCTTTTTCACAGATTCGGTATTTTTCTCAAACATGCTTTGGAAGGACTGCCTGACCTCTTCTCTTCCCCGATCGATGAGTGATTGTTTCGTTTCCTCGTCCATCGCGGCTGCCGCAACTTTCGACTTACTTTTAATTTCTTCTTTCATGCCATTGAATTTTTCAATCTCGCCTAGAATCAGAGAATATTCCTCGTCTGAAATGTGATCATCCGCGAGTGCTTTTGAAATATGGTCGCTGATCGTGTTGAGCTTCGCATCAGCTAGCGTTTTGATCTTTTCGTGCTTCTCCGCCTTCAGGGCGAGCTTTTTACAGATTCGGCTGCCGATTATACTCAATAGCCCCGCACCTAGCGCTGTCCCTTCCATAGCAATAGCGATGGGAGCCGCAATTATGGTAGCTAGTACGCCGATTCCCGAAATTCCGAGCCCCATCGTGACCACCATGAGGAAGCTGTCTACTACGCCGATTACGCTCACACTTCTATGGTACTTTTTACTCAACGTTGCTCTTTTGTCGCGTTCTTGCTCGATCTCCTTTTTGATTTCGCTAATCTTCTGAAGTCGATACGTTTGTGCGGACCCTGCGGCTATTTGTATTTCACCTTCTGGCGCAGAGGGCGTTATATTTGTTAGGTTTGGATAGAGTTTGATGCCTTCGTATTCCATTCTTTTATTTATTAGCAATATATAATTTTTTACTGCTGATAATTTACACAGCATAGCGAATCTCCTTCGTTTATCGTTACTGCCGAATCGGAGTTGTTTTGAATGGAAACTATGATATCGTCAATCACATCTTCTGAAATCACTCCGTCTAGTAGACTGCATCGTCGTTCTTTGATACTCTGTCTGAGGGAAACGAGGCAAAGACCCGCCGCCATTTCTACACCGAGTCCAAGCCTTAGCGTATTTGCTGTCTTTGGTTGTATCGTGATATCATTTTGCGCGAAAATCTCCCATCGCAGGCCTCCTAGTTGTCTTACTTGGGCGCGAGTAACACCGCTCGTAATCTTCCAAAAGACGGAAACGGGCTGCGTTCTAACCTCTACTGGTCTAGTTGGTTTAGTTCCAAATTTGTGTATTGGCCTCGACATTTTATAATAGAATAGATTATAATATCATGCCAAGAATGGGAATATTTCGAAACGGAGAGTTGGGGCCCAACAAAAGTCATTCGCCCCTCGCATAGCCCGACCCTGTTTTCATGTACAGCCCGGATGCCGTTATTGAGCTACCTTTTTGCCACGGAGACAAGTACAAACCAGATCCGGCCGCTCTTATTTTGTACGCCATGTCGCCTTTCTTGACATACATTACACCCGAACCGCTGATTTTATCCACAATCTTGGTAGTTGCCGCAGAGCCAAGACCGCTCAATGCTCCCATCGCCAAACTTGGCAGTGCATTAGACAGAAGGAACCGTCCCGCTGTCGCTAGAAACGGAAGTATAGCGCCTATGAATCCACCTTCGACTTTCTTGTTGTTCTCCAATTGCGTTTTACTCATTTTAATAATCATGCCAGTTCCTTTTTGGTAGGCTGCTGCCATTTTATTGATTTGCGCCTGGGTGAGAGCCAAAACGTGTTCGCCATTCAAATCATCGTACGATAGTTTGATACTCACGCCGGTTCCCGCTTCAAGTGATCTTTTAATTTTGTCTCGTTGCGCTTCTGAAATATTAACTTTTACGCCCGTGTAACGATTCATTTTATTAATAAATTACAAAAACTTTCAAACTTCTCTGATGTGAAATCGAATCGCCAATTCTTCACCTCGAAGATTTAGTAAGTTCCCATGTTGGTCTGTGAGCCTCGTTTCCATCGTTGAAATTGTAGACAGCAAAATCGGGAGATATATTAAATTATGCGGCACTTCGATAATCTTGTAACCCGGGCCTACGTTTGGGAAAAAAGAATATATCATGTTTTCCGATGTTCCGTTAGTGTACGAAGACCCGATAATGTCGCTGGTCACTCTCAGGCTGCTTACACTCATTATATTTACCAAGTCCTCCGATTCATTATAGCCATCCCTATAGATCCATCTGCTGAAACCTAGAACCCTTCCTATCGAATTCTTTGGCGTAAAGTCAACCCTATAATCTGCTTCTGCTGATATATTCACCACAGACCTCAGAGTATTGGTGTTTGGCGCTATTGAGATACAGTAATTTCCATTTACTCCGTCGAAATGTCCATTCCCCTTCATGACTCTCTGTATATATTCGTTGATATCCGTTATTTCATAGCAACCCTCTGGAACTTCAATGTTTACCCAATCTGTGCCGGAATTCGACGAATACCTGAAGCCGTTGTTTGTCGCATCGATATTAGGAAAAGAATAGTACGTCTCGAGGGCAACTAAGGCCATTTCATATTTCTTATTCTTCTCCAGTTCGAGTAGTGGATTAAACTTCGTTCTGATTCGCGTGCTCTTTTCGCTGAGAAAAATGGAAAATGATGTTTTTGGTTCGGTGTTACAGGCCGTCTTTTCCGTGTTTTCTGATATCTGTTTGAGAAGCGATGATTCCATTTTTACTATACAATACAATTTTACAATGGCGGATCCTCGATTATATAAAATTCGTCGAGTCCGCATCGGTATTTGCCATTGTACTTGTCGCTAGTCAGGTCTAAAACCACGAATCCATGAGGTTGCTCCCATACTGTTTTGCATAGTTTTCGAAATTCATCTTTCGACATGTCTGTACTCACATGATCGTTGTAAATATGATTACAATTTTTCAGGTCTTGTTTGAACAGGCAAATAAAGTTCGCATTTTCTCGGATTGTTTGGCGCGGTAATTTGAAATAATTCTGGGCGAGGTAAAAACAATCTACATTACTATGCCTCCCCCGATTATAATACGTTTCACATTTGTTTTGTTTTTCCAATTGAAGATCATCGAAAATCATCAGGTTCTTCTTTTCAGCGCTCAAATCTCTCGGGTCCGGTACATCGTCGGCGCTCTCAAAGAACTTGGCAATTATATCGGATTTAGCTTCCGAGTTTTTCGCCATTTCCTCCATAACAAGGTCTGGCGACGCATTTAGACCCACGATTTCATCTCGGTGCTCAAACAGCCGAACGATCGCTGCTTTCGGTAGTTTTTCTTCGTATGCTTTTTTGATAATACGATATTCCGGTTGAAACAGAGAAGTGCCGAATACTTGTAAGTTATTATAATCCAACCAGTCCGGCCTGAGTAAAAGATTGAGAAGAAGCGTTGTTTTTCCGCACGCCGATTTCCCAACTATCAAACCACGTATGCTTTTGGGTAACAACGGATTATTGAATCTTTTCGAGAGCGCTGTGCCCCAACTCATATCTCTAATCTCCATTTTTAAAAATATATATTATTAAAAAACGAAATGTATTGCGTAAAATGTAAACAACAGACCCAGACGAGAGATGTGCAGAACGCCGTGGCTAATAATGGGAGATCGATGCTCAGAGGTGTTTGCGTCGTATGTGGGAAAACAAAAACTCAATTCGTGAAGACGACCGCTGTTGCGCAAGGTGGGGATCTAGTTAGTTCACTGAACGCTGCCACTAGCAACATTAAATTACCTTGGGCCAAGTTTGCTGGTGAGGTACATTTACCAGGCCATCAGTTTACTGGTCCCGGTACTAGACTAGATTTGCGTCTGAATCCCAACGAAACCCCCAAAGATTGGAGCAAACCTATAAACAGGGTAGATAGTGCGGCATATATTCACGACCTGGCTTACAATCAACACACTGATACGGCTTCTAGGAATGTCGCTGATAGAGCAATGATAAACCAGCTGAATAATATACCTAATCCAAGCGTGCGGGAACGAATAGAGAGGGCGATAGTCAAACCTATTTTGTACGCTAAAACGAGTCTCGGGCTAGGTTTAAAAAAAGCCTAGAATTACAGCAGGACCTGAAATGGACTAATCAATTAGCGAATGAATTACACAAACCAGTAGTGAGAAATTTTAGGACGAGGCGGGTCCGTGTTGGCGGGATTGACCAGATTTGGGCGGCTGATCTAATCGACATGCAGGCTTTCGCTAGAGATAATGATGGCGTGAAATTTCTATTGACCGTTATAGATGTGTTTTCGAAATACGGATGGATCGTTCCATTACATGACAAGAGTGGCAAGTCTACAGCTGATGGGTTCGCGAAGATACTCAGGGGCGGTCGACAGCCATCGAAAGTTTGGTGCGACAAAGGGAAAGAATTTTATAATAAAAATGTGAAGAATTTAGTTGAGTTGTATTCTACCGAGAACGAGGGAAAATCTTGTATCGTAGAAAGATGGGTGCGTACGATGAAAGAGAAGATGTTCAAATACTTTACGGCTAATTCAACAAGAAGATATATCGATGTATTAGATGAGATGGTTAGTAATTATAATGACACGAGACATTCTTCGATCAAAATGACTCCCGCGAAGGCTAGTATGAAAGTGAACGAAAAGACTGTATTTATGAATTTATACGGCGACGAGATTTCAGAGCCTATTATGCCAAAGTTTACAATCGGCGATCGAGTCAGAATAACTAGGAAGAAGAACATTTTTGAAAAGGGTTATACGACTAGATGGGTGGAGGAGGTGTTTGTAGTATCTCAGGTTCAATACACAGATCCGCCAACTTACAAGATTACTGATTCTGCGGGTGAGGAAATACAAGGCTCTTTTTACGAGCAGGAGCTACAGAAAACAACTCAAGAAATATTTAGAATCGAAAAAGTGATTAGGAAATGCGGGAAGAAATGTCTCGTGAAGTGGTTGGGCTACCCAGACTCATTCAACTCGTGGATTAATAACGAAGACTTGGTGACATTGTGAGACGATTATGAAAAAATATGTCGTGTTTGGAAAAAAAAAATAATATTCGATTGATCCAAAAACGATTATAAACCAACGGTGTAAAATCGTTTGCGATATTGTAATCCCGTATCTACGTCGTAGTCCACTCACGCTCTTGCATCACACAGACATGAGTTGCCATTACATTGACAATTAACGACGATGATCTCGTTGTCGATCAAACTAACATCACACGGGGGTGAGTTGCCATTGCGTTGGCGACGAACGACGGTAATCGTGCCTGGCCCTTGTTGTCGATCCGGCTGTGGATTCTTGCATGGGCATTCATCGTCGTAGCATTCGCGGGTGTGGGCGTCAATTTTAGCAATGAACTTCGCTATCCACCGTCTTGTAAAATATGCATGCTTGCCGCTGCGCTCGGCGATTTTTCGTAATTCAGTAACAGTTTTCTTCGAGTAGTCCATTTTGTATACGCCGGAGAAAATTTTTTTACTTTTTTTTTTTTACTTTTTTACTTTTTTTTTTTTACTTTTTTACTTTTTTACTTTTTTACGACAGACACCGAATATGAAAAAGTAAGGCTATATTGGTCAAACTGCGCGGGCACTCAGTTTTTTTAGGCTGGTATTGGTCAAATGGGCGAAGGTCAAGGCTGTACTGGTCAAATGGGCGAAGGTCAAGGCTGTACTGGTCAAATGGGTGAAGGTCAAGGCTGTACTGGTCAAATGAGTCAGCCGCCTTATTGGGCCTCTACTGACCACATCAACAAAATTATCTGTCTGTTGTTTATTGAACTAAACGAATATACAATGTTTATACATACATACATGCATACATAATACATACATAATACATACATATGCATAGCCTACATAGTAGGACTTGAACGATGTGTATTAATAATTCGCGTGTGTTTTGTGCGTGTGGTGGACGATGGGTCAGATGAGTGATGGGTCCCCACGGTGGTTCCCAGCGTTCGAGAATAAAAAAGGGAGACATGAACGTAAGGAGGCGAGACTGAAGGGAGAAAGAAGAGAAGATGACAAGCACATAGAGAGGAATGATGGGCAGAGTGAAGGGCGGTTGGAAAGATTGTTAAAGAAAAGAAATGACGAATGGAAGAAATGATGGAAAGAGAGAAGGAAAAATGAGGGATGATCGAGTGTATGATAGGATAAATGATTGGATAGATCGATGGTTGTATAGATGGATAGATGGATGGATTGCCATTGGATTGGTGGATAGATGGATAGATGATTGGATCGATGGTTGGTTGTATAGATGAATAGATGGTAGATGAATGAATGAAAGGATGAATGGATGGATGGATCGATCGATCGATTGATCGATATACGGGTGGATGAATGAATGAATGAATGAATAAATGAATGAATGAATGAATGAATGAATGAATGAATAAATGAATGAATGGATGAATGGGTTGACTACTCGCTGGCCACGTTGACTGTTTGAACATATTCTATGGACAAGCTAAGCTAATTTTCGGCATTTAATTTCAACTCTATGCATCTAATCTTCTTGTTGAGTAATTCTCTCACGTTTCGACAGTACGTCCCCTTAGAATTATAATGCTCTATCATGAATTTTTGAAAAAATCGAGTTTGGTATCAATCTCTTCAGTGTAGCATTTGCTCTATCATTAGACAAAGAAGCTAGCTGATCGAAGCGGTCGTTTCTTAGTTATAAGTCAGTATTTAAATGCTCTATCATGAGAACCTGTTTCCAATCTAGACTTTGTTAGTATTATATTGCTCTATCATTGGCATCCAATCACAAGGCTGGATTCGTCATGTTACAGCAAAACGTTAGTTAATCGATTTTGTTAGTATTATAATGCTCTATCATAGGCATCCAATCACAAGGCTGGATTCGTCATGTTACAGCAAAACATTACGGAATAGACTTTGTTAGTATCATAATGCTCTATCATTGGCGTCTGGATTCGTCATGTTACAGCAAAACGTTACTGAATAGCACCAAATTAGTTACGGTTGTCCCGGAATGGTAAAATAAAAAGTTGTCAGGCTAGAGCGTCCAAGTTCTCTGTTACAAAACTATGATAGAGCAATATTATACTCAGGACGTTATTAAATAAACGCTGCTGCATGTTTAACTTAGAGCATTATTACAACTACATGTACTTCGTCGTTTGGAATTATATTGCTCTAACATGCATTTTTGCACTTTTTTGCTATTTTCGATATTATTTCACTTGTTTTCATGAAAATAAACCTTATTTTTGCAATTAAGTCACCAGCGGGAACCTAGAAATGATGATATTATCCTTCAAAAGAATCTAGTTTAAAATTTTTGGCTTAAAACAGTGCCCAAACTTTGACCTCGTTTTTCTCGGTTTCGCAAAAATCTATGATAGAGCATTATAATTCTAAGGGGACGAGTAGTTTCAATTACCGAGTCCGTTGTTCAGACTTCAGCACTGCGGTTAATCGAAGTCTAATTGCAATTCCGAACGGGTCAAACCAGTAACAGGTCGACCCTTTAATGTCCTTTTCCTGTCTGGAAATCAAGAATCAAGTAAAGAAACGGAAGGACTCTGGAAAAGTGATGACTCCGTGGGGGAATGTTTTTTCTCCTGAAGACCACGAGGCGAGTTTTTTGTTGCAGTGGATGCTGGTTGTACGTTTGATGGTCTTTTACTCGCCTTGTGATCTTGGTCTCTGTGGCTGCACGAGGTGGTCCTTATGTTAGGCAGTCAAACCTGGGACACCGAGTCTGAGATACGATGCCTGTGCATCGGGAGCCAAGTCTCGACTGCCGGGGAGAAGAGACGACAGACTTTGATGAACTGACCTCTGCTGAAATCTTTGATAGTTGTTTGATGACACTCACGGACTAATAGCATAGGACTAGTATAGAACTAGCATAGGACTAGTGTAGGAATAGCATAGGACTAGCATAGGACTAGCATAGGACTAGCATAGGACTAGCAAAGGACTAGCATAGGACTAGTATAGGACTAGTATAGAATTAGTAATGACTAGTATAGGACTGGTATGTAATTACCGTATAGAGGACTATTATAGGACTAGTAATGACTAGTATTATAGGACTGGTATGTAATTATAGAGGACTATTAGACTATAGGACTAGTATAGGACTGCCTTGGCGCCATTGGGAGGGCTTAACTTTTTTGAAGAAGTAATTAAAGCGATAGAAAGGCAGAGGAGCAGACAGAGGGCAGATACAAAGGACAGAACGATTTGCCAGAGAAAATTTTGTTTTTCGCCTTTGGGGTAACCGGCGTTGACAGCGCTAAATTTCTGGCTATCGCCCACTCCATCCCACTCCGCTCTCACCCTACTCCCGGACCCCACCCACACCCACATACACTCTCCGACCCACTTCGCCCCACCTCGCCTCTCCCTCAATGCACGCCTTTGCGATTGACACATTAAACCACACCAGCTCAAAGCTTGTACTTGTTCTCGTGGGCTACTTGAGCCGATTGGCAGGCGTTAAGATGAAAGGCTAGTATAGAATTCTCTTCTGTTGTGCCTTAAGCTTATTGAACAATCGCTTTATTCAGTTTTCTCCGTTTTGATTTCTGCCATTTCGCTTTCGCCATTCTGATTTTCGCCACTTTATAGTAGGCCTAAACCTGATTGGACTCGGTCCTTGCGGACCTATAGGTCTAGTCCTGTAGTTTATTTTTTTAACTCCAGGGCCGGATTAAGAAATGTGGAGGCCCTGTTCGGAAAATATTTGGCGAATCTTCGGCTGAAAAATCTGATGATTTTTTCTTTTTTTGGTCAAAATTTCTTTAGAATAAAGCCGATTTTTCTCTGCCAAAATAGCTGACGACATTTTTTTAGGCGTTTGGTCACAATTTCGTCAAAATGCCAATATTTTCCTCAAAAATGTTTGTTTCGCATGTGTGGGGGCCCCATAAAGTGTGGGGGCCCCTGTTCGGCCGAACATGTTGAACATGCCTTAATCCGGCCCTGCTTAACTCCACCCTTCCGTCAGGCATGTGCTGACGACGAGGCTTCAACAAAACGTCTGCAAATCGTTCTGTTTCTGATTTTGTCCACGGCTTCTCTCATGTCCTGATTGTGCCGTGTCTTTAGATCTTCCATCCAACGTTCACCATCCATGTCTTTGTCTGTCTTCCTATGCTTCTTGATCCCTCTACCTGCGTGGCCATAAGGTTTTGTGGCCGTAATAATAATTTTATATAAGAGACTTATAAAAACAAGATTGTGCACAGGCCCTACAGCAACACCGAAACAGACACAGGCGCGAAGACAGAGAGACAAGCATACAACGAGCAAGAGATACAGAGACGCAATGAACGATTGATACATGTAGAACAGTAACGCGAAAGAATATGGCGGGGCACGTGAATAATAGTCATTGGTTTCTGTTTTTAATTTCGCCGAATAATGACCGAATTTATCTTCGAATTGACGTTTCAATGGTTAGAAATTGAAGCACGTCTAGTTGAGTTCTTGATACGTTGATCGATCATGCCTTACATTATTTCAATAAATTTCTATATCATATCTCTGACAACTAGATGACGAAAAACGGATGCAATTCGCTAGATATTCCATTTGCTAGCTGCCAGAATATTTGAAGGCAAATTTCATTTACAAAATGCAAATTACATTTTCGAATATTTGCTATACGATTTCAGATGCCTGCCGGAAGCTGCCTCTGCTTGCCTCGCCATATGGAAATAGTCTCGCGTACCGAATTTAATTGTAATCGCAATGGCAAACTCCAAGTTTCCAAAGCAAAAACTTCTGAAACTTTTAAGCGCCAAGCAACAGTCCATTCACCAGCTCATTAAGAAGCGCGTTGAGGCAACATGGATTTCATTTTTTTTAAAGAATAGGCTCTACCTGACATGAAATGCCGGAATGCGTCACAAGAATTTTCTTTAAGCGTTAGGTCTGAAGTGTTAGCGATTTCATTTTCTTAGCCTGGACACATGAGGACAAATACAGTCCGCTCTGTCTGTGCATGATCTTCCTTCTGAGTCGGAGTGCTATCGGTTGGATCAATTAGCCAACAAACGAAACACTCCCCAACAGGATAATCATGTACTTTTTCCTACAATGATATAGCCCTACTACATAATTATGTCACAACATGTAAGCTTATTAATTATATTTTCGATGGTTTTATGTGTTTCTTTAGGAACAGATACATTGCTGCCTGAGAGGAATGATACGAGGGGGTTGGGATGAGTGATGGTTGTGTGGCTCTGTGTTGCTGCTGTTGTTGTTGTTGTTGTTGTTGTTGTTGTGGTGGTGGTGGTGGTTGTGGTGGTGGTGGTGGTGGTGATGGTGGTGGTGGTGGTGGTGGTGGTGGTGGTGGTGGTGGTGGTGGTGGTATGTGTTTGTAGCTTATTTGTATTAGTACCTGCTGGGCCTCTGGCGTGGTTTAAAACCCCGTAAGCTCCTCGCAAAGGCAGGAGGGCCCCTGGCGTGGCTAACTATAGGCTTAACTATAGAATCCCGCAAGCCCACTATTATTAATTTTAAATTTATCTCTAATTTATGTGTTGTGCGTTGATGAGCAGAGGGATGAGAAGGGGATGAAGGGGCGAGATGATGAGGGATAAAATGGTGGACTCGTGGAACTAGATCGCAGTGGGCAATCGAAAGACAGCCACAAGAGAAGGACAACCTTCACACAATCGACAACGAGGCGGACGATTACAAGCACAAAAACTCTTTATTTACGAGACTGAAATAGATTGTTTGCAGATGTAATCTATTATTGACAGTGAGGAGAAGAAAATAACTAATTCTGAGAACTATGTAATAAAATACTTAACAGTTATTTAATTTTGTTTAGTTTATTGTCTTTTCTGTGTCGTGTCTTTCTGACTGTTCTCGACTTTGGCTATAGTTTGTAATCTACCATAACAAGTAGGCAAGTAAGAAGGAACCAAAGCTCTGATTAACAGATTGCCGAATCTCTGCTATTAATCCTCATATTTGACTGTGAGAGAATATAATTACGAGCAGCAACTTCAGCAACTGAAACGAAACATCATAAAAGATCTTTAAAATGCTAGAAAAAAAACAATGCCGATGACGGCAAATGACTAGGGAGTCCAAAGTTAAAACTGAATCCTCACATTAGGAGTCAGGTCTGACGAATGTAGGGCGATGTGGTGTAGTGGTGGTGTCGGTGCCATGGAGCTGGACGGTTCCAGGTTCGATTAATCCTTCACCAGCAATTTATCATGCGCTTTGGCGTGAAACTTCGATTCAGTGTCCGCGCTGTAGTCGAGGGCGCCTCTGAGCAGAATCTTGAGGTGGATTCAAACCGGCAACCTTCCGTCTCCAAGACACAGAACATACCCTTACACCACCGCGATTCACGTCTATCCATGGCAGCGTAGTATTGGTCTGTCCGTATCTCTTTTGCATTAGAATCTTCCATGTGACTCGCACACAAGTTCATTGTATGGAAATCTGTTTGAACGATTTATTACACCACGTTGAACACTGGATGTCTTTTGAGATTGATTGCATCCTGGTGCCCACTCTAATCCGGAGTCTTAGCCCGGAGTCTTAGTCCGGAGTCTTAATTCGGAGTCTTAGTTCGGAGTCTTAATTCGTAGTCTCTGTTCGGAGTCTTAATTCGGAGTCTTAATTCGAAGTCTTAGTCCGGAGTCTTAATTCGGAGTCTCAGTTCGGAGTCTTAATTCGGAGTCTATATTCGGAGTCTTAGTCCGGAGTCTTTAGAACTCGTTTGCCCTTTCACAGATCGTCCCATCGCTCTAGCAACAATTTATTCTAGTCCCATCTGGTGGATGAACTTTCCTGCACTCCGACCGAATCTCTGCAACTCCATCTTACGACGGATAATCTTCTCCCACGCACTTCACCTGACGGTCTTCCTTAATACCCTGTCCTCGCTGTAACACCCGTAATCTCTTCCCAATAAGCAGTGTTTTTTAACGTGCAGTTGTACACAGAATGTGCAGTTCTAAATGGATTTGTGCAGTTGTAGAAGTACTACTGTGCAGCTAAAACCAGTTGAAAAAAGTCATTTTTCTCCGATTGGTATTAATTTACATGGAGGATTGGAAAGAAAAGAAGGGGTTGTGCAGTTCTAAAAACTCATTAAAACAGCTGTGCCAATAGGCTACCTTAACTTCCTCCTGTGGTCTCTCTCCTCGCTTTCACTTTGACTCAATGCGCCGAGCAGTCTTCAATTAATCTATTCTGAAGACCGCACTGAAGGCAGACAACCTGTATGAGAATTACAGAAAAATAACTGGAGGTCAGACGTTGTTCATTTCATGTAGGCTATTCCTAAACTGTACCAGCGTACCACCACCCAGATGTGGTGTGGCATCTGGCAACATTCAAGTGCGAAGTCGATGGCGCAGAAGTGCATAGAACCATAGTCAACTGGTTAATTAAAAGCAGATGTCAATCACGTGTCTATATAGCTACATGTATACACGCTAAGCCAGATAAAGTTTTCTGTCTCAGTCTTTGTCTCTATTCTGCTAGCGATGTGGCACTTCGCACATCCTCGTAGGCCTATTACACGTCTATATTTTCGCTCTACATACGTCCTCGTGTGTGCAGCTTTCATAAGCAGCATCGGCGAGTGTAGAAATCCACCATACATGTGTAGCCTAGGCTATTATGTATGTTTGTATGCATGTTTTGTGTAAATATGTAAGCGCGCATTCATGTGCATTTAGGCGCATCAATAATATTAATCAATCCAAGTAGGCCCATTCATCCGTGTGATTGATTTTAGTATGTTCAGATGTCGGCCTGATGCAAATGAAGGTTAGGCCTATGCCTTAACTAATTGGAAAACTTGAGTATCACTGACGAAAGAATTAGTCTATTCTTTAAAACCTTTGTGCAATTCAAAATGTGATTTTCAATTGGTCGATTAATAAATAATTGATAAACGATATTCTAGTTGACTCTATTTTACTCAGCGCTGCGCATTCTTAACAATTTCCTATAAAAAGTCGACAAAATACATCCTGTTGTCTGCGATATTCAGAAAGCGCGACTTCCGATAAACAATGTCACTTGAGTACGGTATTTCAGAAAGAAGAGTTAGGATTCCAGTAGAACAGGGCTTGTTTTAAGGAATTTTTACAACTGCACAACCCCCTTCTATCCATTTTCATCCTCCATGATAAATTACTCCAATTCGGATAACAGTGACTATTTACTAGTAAGTTGCAATTTGACTATTTTTTACTTGTCAGAAGCGTTTCTTTTCAATTGCACCACTGCACATTTTTTGTGTAACCGCACGCTACAAAGCCCTGCAGTATTAACCCTTTAATGCCGAGATGGTAGTAAATGGTATGGGAAATCCTATACCTTCCGGTATTAAGGGTTAAAGTTTAATGAACACATACGGTTGGCCTGTTCGGCCATGCCTCCATGCACCACAGGTTAGAATTTGACGCTGAAGCCGCTAGGGAGACGGACTAAGGTGTGCAGGGAAGCGAGATTAAAGGAACTCATCAATGATTTAACATGTCCGCAGTGACCACCATATAATTGCATTCCATGAACATCATCTGATTTTCATTCCTATTCGCGCATACATTCTCCCTTTGATTCGTCTCTGGAAGAGCCATCAGGGGCGGATACAGAAACTTTGGACGGTGGGGAGGGCAAAAATTCTTGGTTTTGGGTGTGGGAAAAAATTTCGTATCCGCCAAAAAAGTTGATGACCTTTTTTTAAGTAATCCAGTCCAAATGTCCTCATTATACATTGTTCGAAAGCTTGTTGAAACCAAATGGGGGCACGATACATGGGTAGTTTGAAATTGGGGAGTGGGGCCATGGCTGTATTGGCCCCTGGATCCGCCCTTGAGAGCCATTAGGCTACATAGAAAGATTTCAACAATGTCGAAAAGACCTACCGTCATGTGATTAATATGTCCCTTTATTACAACGACGAGAGGGCGAATTCTAAGAGAAAAAAAGCATCCTTTCAAAAGCATGGCAGACGTTTGATGACTGATGGTGATGAGAATGTGGATATCTTGTGCTAAAACGTTTTAGAAACTGCAATCACTTTATGTTGAATTGTCTCGTGATACATGCCACAACTGTAATACAGTATAAGCTTATAATAGCAGACAGATAGCTCTAAATGCACAGAGTGACGAAATGTGATGGCGTAACCTACATGTACGTAGGTTACATATAGATAATACTAATACATAGACTCCACTATGTATTTTTGAATGTATTTGAGTGCTTTAATACATAGACTCTACTGTGTATTTTTGAATGTATTTAGTGCTTTTGTGTATTTTCTCCAATTCTATGTATGTTTACTAATTATATATGTAGGACCTACGACGTCCTACGTATGTATTTATGTATATTTGTATTTTCCATGTATGCATTTTTGCATGTATCTAGGCAGGATTGTATTGCATACATGTATATTTGCATGTCCCTATGTATGCATGCACGTATGCATGCACGCACGTAAGACTGTGTAATCACACACGTATACATGTACGTATGCATTGTACGTGTGTGTGTGTGTGTGTGTGTGTGTGTGTGTGTGTGTGTGTGCGTGTGTGTGCATTGAGCACAGTGCAAGCCATGTAAATCACTGACTTAATGTTAGGTGCGCATTCCAAACAGTCAGAAGTTTATACGATGGCATGCGATCCAAGCTTGTTTGCTTGGACGTAAGACGTCAGTTGGAAAGGAACCACCGAAGATTGTTTGCACTTGTTTTTATCTCCTGCTGCTGTAGCCAGACGAAGATGCGTAGGCTACTGCAACAGGAGAGAGTAACGTCTGGGCAACATAAAGAAACCTTGCTTTACAATGAACTTATCCCATTGCAAGTTATCCGTTTTACCTACGTTTTACTGCTAGAGTCGCATCCTTAAGTCGTATAAATTATTATGTCTGAGCTATGCTGCGCCACTTTAGTCTGTTAGGCATACATTAAAACATCCAGGCATACATTCCATCATAAAATGTTTGCCCCCTCCTGCAAAATTTTCTGCGGGCGCCCATGCATCCATTCATCCATCCATTCATCCATCCATTCATCCCATCATCCGTTCATCCATCCATCCATTTATCCGTCCATTTACCCCATCATCTATCTCTCTATCTTCTCCGTTCGTTCATCCATCCATCCGTCAGTCCATCCATCAGTTCATCCATGCCTATCCATGTCTGAGAGAGCAAAAGAAACCCAATTTCCATCTGTCGTAACATATCACATTCCGACCAATAGGAAGTCCCATTTGATTGAAAGTCATTCTGAACAAACACAACACCCTTCCTACTCTCCTCACCCCCCGTCCCCTTTCCCATCCGCTTCCCCCTACTCCTACAACTTCCTTTCCTAGACCTATTCTTCCTCATTAGCCTTATTGCTCTATCCTATTATCTATCCTTTCTAGTCTACTCGTTCCTCCAGACTGTTTATTATATCGGGTCTGACTGTCTCTCTATCTGTCCGTCTGTCTGTCCGTCTGTCTGTCCGTCTGTCTGTCCGTCTCTCTGTCTGTCTGTCTATCTGTCCGTCTGTCTGTCCGTCTCTCTGTCTGTTCGTCTCTCTGTATGTCCGTCTCTCTGTCTGTCTGTCTATCTATCGGTCAGTCTGTCTGTTCGTCTCTCTGTATGTCCGTCTCTCTGTCTGTCTGTCTGTCTATCTGTCCGTCTCTCTGTCCGTCTCTCTGTCTGTCCGTCTCACGGTCTGCCCGTCTGTCCGTGTCTCTGTCTGTCCGTCTCTCTGTCTGTCCGTCTCTCTGTCTGTCCGTGTCTCTCTCCGTCTATTTGTTTGTCTACTACTTCTTCTACATTTGTCTCCTTCTTCAGTTCTCTATGTCTTCATTCCGACACATGGCAGCTGCAGGCAATTTTCTCTTCCATACTTCATTCCAAATAGCCTCACTTGCCCCTATATCTATTGTAACCCTCTTGCCCCTATATCTATTGTAACCCTCTTGCCCCTATATCTATTGTAACCCTCCGTGCCCCTATCTGCCCGCGTCTTTATGCTTCAGTGAATCAGTCTCCGTCATTTGGTCTTTCTTTCTGTCTGTCCCTGTTCTACTGTAGACTTTTTGTCTGCCTGTTTTTATCTATCTACCATTTACCATGTCCTTTGTCCTTGATTTTCCAATCCAACTCGCAATGGTGCACCAATTAGTTCTAAGTGCCGTTCTACAATCTACATGGAGGAACTGTTTCCCTATCGTCGTAATTCTTTCCAATTTGCAAACAACATAAATTCTGATTTCAGTTATAAACATACGAGCGACTGTACAGGGTACAGTGCAACTGGGTTTTGCTAACCATAGGCGCTCGTAGATATTTCTGCAGGAAGGAGCTTAACACGATGGTCGCGGTAAAAGTTTTTAATACAAAGCAGCAAATTAACCCTCAGGCTACCACGCTATTTTTGTAACACTGACTACCAAAAGGGGGTGGTTACCACCCCCCCTGGATTTAGGGTTTGGTTTGAGAGATCATAACTTGTAATACACCTATGGATTCAGCATTCATTTCTGCACAAAATGGAATATTTAGGTTTAAAATATATGAAAGCACCCCGAAGTTATGAATTTTTTACCGTAGGCACCCGTCGATTCCACAAAATGTATACTTTCGCATAAGCAAAATATTAGATTCTGTGTGTTTTAACATAATTTATTTAATTAAAAATAGTTTACATATAATAAAGTCCAATATTCAACTATAAAAACTAGTAATAAGTTAGTTTTAGTTACAATAAAAAGAGAAAAAAAACATGTAAAACATGCTGAAAAACGTTTACGCAGACTTATCGGTTTGCGTTGTAAAAAAACCCAACATTTTCACACATTTAAATTTATTTTGAGCACTTCCGGTCATCAAATGTCAAATTAATTGGTATAAAAAATAGCCCTAAATGCACTCTATAGAATGACATAATTTATATCTCTTAAAAAATAAATTATGAATAATTTTTAATAGGAAAAACATGAAAATGTTATGAAAATAAAACACCTTTATTTCTATTTTAATTTATTTTGAGCACTTCCGGTTGTCAAAAGACAACTCCGTGACCACTAAAATGTAGCCCCACATTCCCTCTACAGAATGGTGTAATTGGTGTCTCTTCATGTCAAAGGACGGATAAGATACAGCCGATAATCTAAGGGGGGGTGGTATCCACCCCCCCCTGGTGCCTCGGGTATATCGGGTATAACTTTTGAATGGTATGGTATATCATCACACATTTTAGCTCAGAATGTGTGCAAATGAATCCTCTACAGCTACCTAAAACATCAAAATTTTATTCCTAACAAAAAAAATTGATTTGGGAAAACCTAGGGGGGGGTGGATACCACCCCCCTGGTAGCCCGAGGGTTAAACAACATCCGTATAATTATTCCATCGGACTTTCTAAATGTGAATTTCTCAATGTCATTTTCTGTACAGTAATAGTATCACTAGTGTTTTAGTCCAAAGAATTTTGGTTGAAAGTCAATAAAAAGTACCGTAGTTAGGTAAATAATTGGGTGTAAATTTTACAGGGGAGGGCAAGTGCCCCTATGGTCACGTGCCCATTTTGCTAACCCGATTTAATTTCTTATCTATGTCCTGAATTCGAATTTTGACGCTTCAAGGTGCACCCACTGTATAACACCCGGCAGCGCATTGAATATAGAATCGCAGCTTTGGTTCGGCAATGTCAGCTGTGCGTCGCCATAGACTTAGGCCTATATATATGCGACAGCTTTCTTGCTTCTCTGGTATCCATGGCCATGGGCGGAGACTTAGAGGGAAAAGTGCAGGACGGACCCCTCAATTGGGGGACCGTCCATGCATTTGTCCCCCATTGGTTAAGCGCCAGGACCACAAAAATAAAAATAAAAGGATCATCACTTTTTTACACGGAAAATGGTAACTTTTCCCGGAAATTTCGACCAAACGACTAAAAAAAGGTAATCAGAAATTTTTACCGGCGAAAAATTGAAAATTTCGTCGGCGACTAGGTCGTTCGTACGCCCAAAATGTCGCGTCCTTCCTTTGGTCACGCGTTCGTCCCCCCTCCCACAACTGGCAGACCAAGTCTCCGCCCCGTCCAAGGCCACTACCGCCTCTGCTCTTCAAAGAAGGGATACTTCTACACTGTGTCCCGAAAAATTCCAAGGCTTTATGGTAAATATGAAAATAATTAGTAAACATTAATAGATTTTTAAAATTCCAAAAACAATTTAATCCTGAAATATTATGGAACTATAATTTATGTTCAAAATGCCCGCCATTGGCTTCAACACAAGCTTCGAGACGTACACGCCACTGACTAACAGCAGCATCGACGACCAGTTGATCAAGTTCATCCCAAGCATTAACAATCCGCTCGCGGAGTTCTTCGAGGTTTCTGACCTTTGTTTTGTATACTTTCTCCTGCATAACTCCCCAAATTTTATAATCAACAGGATTTAAGTCCGGACTGTTTGGAGGCCAAAGATATGGAGGTATGAAATCTGGAGTTTCCTTTGTCAGTAGCTCAACCGTTGCATGAGCTCGGTGAGCTGGAGCTCCATCTTGCTGAAATGTGTAATATTCTGAATATTGTCGTATATCAGGTAATAGTTTTTCCAGCAACAAAGAATCTCGATAGTAATTTCCATTTATTTTAACGCCTGGTTCTATGAAATGTACGTCTGTTTTACCCAGAGCAGATACACCAACTGAAACCATTACTGACTGGCTGAATGTTGGGCGAGTTCTAAGCAAACGATTAGCTGGGATGTTTTTCTTCCGAGTTCCGGTAGCAACGTACAGACGATCATTTTGACTGTTCTTTGGTGTGGCGATGGTAAACAACTTTTCGTCCGTAAACCAAATAAAATTTACCATGTGATCAGGATATCGATCTAACAAAGTCCTTGAACGCTCGATCCGTGCTTGCTTGTTGGCTTCGGTTAGTTCAGTCGCTCGTCTTTTTTTCAAACACTTCAGCTGAAGGTCATTTTTTACAATTTTGTGCACTGAAGTTTTTGAAATTCCAATCTCTCGAGCGATTTCTCTTAGCGTTAGATGTGACTGAGGTCGATCTTCTTGACTTAAAACGAGATCCTGAACTTTTTCGATATTTGCATTTCTCCGTGCGACTCTGGGTCTACCGCTACCCTTGCGACGCTTAGACAATCCGGTTCGATCAATTTTTCTTATAAGGTACTCTAGTCCGCCTAATGTCCAACCTTTATCCGGATATTCTTTCAGAAACTTATTTGCACTATAATTGTTGTTTTGGCGTAAAAATTTTATAACAATTTTGTCTTCCTCGCTGAACGCCATCTTTCTAGAAACTTTCTTTACAAAATATAAAATTCAAATACGTCACTGTGACGTAATTTTAAACGGGGGCCGTTAATAAATTACAACGAATTTAGTTGGTAATTATGTACGGATCAAAAAGGTTTTTAAATTTATTAATTGATTATTATTTACTATAGTTTTTTCATTCATATTTTAGAACCTTGGATTTTTTCGGGACACAGTGTAGTTCTATTCGCACGAACAACAAGTTACTATGCAGAATCGAGACATTTCGGCAGTGGGTCCAGTGATCCGATATGGCTCTCCCCGCAACTGCTTCAGTGCTTCCTATAGGACTATTACATTTAATTCATCTAAAAAATATATACTTTTTCAGCGTGTTAGAATCGGGAGCGCCTCTGAATAGCTCCCTTTGAAGAGGCGCCAGATAAATAAATGAATAATGACTCGTCCAGCTGCATCAACTGACAACTGAAGGTTTCTTGCAAGTGACCGGCAAAGCACACGAATACGTTTAGCCAAATATTAGTCCATCGTTATCCAAGAAATACCCAGTATTGGCCAAACGTGTGTCTAAATATATACTGGACGTAAATTGCTATTGCTAGAGAGGCTGTGTAACCGCTTAATCCGCTAAATCCTTCGAGCCATGACCACGCATCTGATCTCCACCACTACCACCACTACCAGCACCGCTGTCAATGATCAATGTAATAATAAGCCAGCTTATTTTTATGTTAGAATACTCAGGCGGAAAGACAGTCATGCTGACGCGACTACACCTGCGGCTTTTCGCGCTCTATACCGTGGCCTCCTTCTCGTCATCCTATCTATTATTGCAAACCGGCTTTCCTCGTATACGAGCAAAAGGCGTGTGTGTATATACAGTGTAGATATAGGCAACGCATTTGTTATTCTACTTATGGCTTGTTTTTCATTATTGTATATCTCTGTTTAAGGGTTCTGGGGCAATAACTCTCTGAACGATAACCCAGCAAATAACTCTGGGCCATTGACCCACAGGAGCAATTGCCCTCCGGGGAAAATAGCCCAGAGTCAAAACCACCCCGGTCAATCTCCCCCCTTCCCCTATTTACAGGCCTACATATTTGCACA
Source organism: Lumbricus rubellus (assembly GCA_945859605.1). Classification (NCBI taxonomy): domain Eukaryota; kingdom Metazoa; phylum Annelida; class Clitellata; order Crassiclitellata; family Lumbricidae; genus Lumbricus; species Lumbricus rubellus. Next base: position 28,856,406 of record OX243826.1, on the reverse strand, counting down.
TACATGTATGTAAACATTCACGAAACTGGTCAACTTTGTTTGACATGACTTCCTCTCAACGTCGTTTGCCACTTTGAGGGCCGCTTCGAATCTGCAACCCTCCGGCTGCAAGGCAACGAACGTATACCCACTACACCACCGCGCCCCACATACTAGGCCTATAGTACACATGTACATGTATATCACGATAGGAGAGCTACAACACACTTTATAGGCCTATACACCGTCAGATTACATGTTTTCAGCATCAGTAGCCTAATAGAATGTATCAGCTTGGATAGGTCTCACAATATGTCAGTGGCTAATGATATTTATTTCATAATTTCGCATAGGAGTCTGATAAAAGCATTATCAATAAATGAACATTATATACGGAGAAATCGCAATCCAGTCTTCCGTTTAACCAGACGTCTTTGACGATATTTAATTGCATGAAGATCAGTTCTGAATCAACATGGAATATTTTGACGTTCGGTATTGTAATAGAATATTGCGGAAGTGTAATTGAACTCCTTATCTACGGTGCTCAGCTCACTGTTGACGGGGCTGACAGCTTTCGTTAAATAGAGAGGAGGAAAACTGTCCAGATATTGAAGCATGTTAACATAACATCTCTATATTCTATATGGAATGGACTTTCGTGCACCATCAGTTCGTTCGGCCTTTCTCACTGCATCCTCATCTGTTCGTCCTCATCTGTCTCTTTATTCAAATACCTTTTTTTCTCGGGTCGATCGGACTGGCACAAAAAGGCTTTCTGAAAGACTTTTGTCAAGAGAATCGCTTTACAAATTGTCATATACAATACAATAGAGCACAATAGCAATACAATAACAATACAATACAATGCAATACAAAATAATAACAGATCTCCACTCTAATAGCCAGTAGTAGCCAGGATTTTACTTCGGGGGTGTTTACTCGACCGCCAGCAAGCCCAAATGCAACCGAATCAACTGACTGAGGAGTTTGGGAAAGCGTCGTGAGCTCTAATAACGGTTTCGGACGACCAATACAATACACACTGTAGTTCTTACGTCATGTAGATCTAACTAGTAGGCCTAAATGTATCATTTCAAGTTACATTATTTCAGTTGGGAGGTGTTCACACACTCAAAGCACCCTCTTGCTACGGTCCCTAGACACTAGTGATTCAATCCGTATAACTTGAGACTTCCTTATATTTTGGCTTCATATCCAAACGTTTCTGATCAAGGAGATGCCAGGAATCCAACATCTTATGCGAACGACTCTTCCCCCATTAGTTTCGGTTTAATGCCAGTCAAAAGGTCGTGAGGTCGACTAACCTCAATCACGCTAGCAGACACTGGCATTTAGAAGGCAGTGGCGGTGCCAGCTATACGATTTCAGCAGATCGTGACAGGGTCATAGGAGTAATTCAGCAGGTCGAAGAATTCATAATGTTTAAATGACATTATTAAAAATTCAAAGAATTCAGTCAGGTCTTAAAGCAGGTCAAGAGTAAGATGGCTTACTGCGTGACCTGTAGGTTGGGCCGTCACTGCTACACTGTGGCCGAGTCCAAATAAAATTCAGTTATTTCAATAATCATTATAGTTACATTTTATTTAGTAAGCAATTTATCTAGCTTGAAACAAGTTTTCTTAGAATTGATTGTTGATAATTATGCTTGACGATAATAATTAGATAGCCGATCTCATTAGGCTACACATCAGTAATTAATCACGTTATCTTGACTTATTTGACCTACTTGACTTATGGCTTTGACGATGCTTTCTCCACATCTGTCTGTCTGTCTGTCTGTCTGTCTGTCTGTCTGTCTCTCTCTCTCTCTCTCTCTCACTCTCTCTCTCTCTCTCTCTCTCTTGTGCTTTGTGTGTAGCCTCTTGTATGGACCAACCCATCTCCCGACAGTCCTCACGTATCATGTCGATCCATCTCTTCTTTGGTCTTCCGTTTTTTCCTTTTTCCATGCACATATCCGTTGACAGCTACCTTCGGGTATATATCTCTCATCGCGCATTCATGGATACGTGGCCAAAGTAGCGTAACCGTTTGCTCTGAATTTTGTGTATTATATCATGCTGAATATTCAATGTATTGTATATCTCTGTATTTATTATCTTATCTCTGTATTTATTATCTTGTCCCTTCTCGTGACTCCCTCTGTCTTTCGTAGGCACGCCGTTTCAAATAGCCTCGGCCGCTGCTTCTGTGCTTCACTCAGTGTCCAAGTCTCCGAATTGTATAGCAATACACTCAGCACCAACGTCTCATACATCTGCACTTTTGTGGCTTTTCCTATTTCCTTCGAGCTCCAAACCTTACCCAGCACCTGTAGTATTCTTCTGGCCAGCCCGATTCTTCTGTCCATGTCTTTTTCATATTCTCCATTTGTGCTAATGGTTCCCCCCTCCAGATACACGAAGTTCTCCGTCTGTTACAGTTTGTGTCCATCCGCTACTAAGTGAAATTTGATGTTGCCCCTTCCGAGAAACTGGCTTTCCGTTTTTAGTACATTTATACTCACTCCCATTTCCCGACTCACTTGGACCACTTTAGTAAGCGACTCTTGTAGTCCATTTGCTTGTTTCGCCAGAAGGGCGATATCATCCGCAAATCCCAGGTCATTAATTTTATTGTCTGTCCTCCGATCACCGCTCCTTCCTCCGTTCCATCCTTTTAATCACGTTATCACCATTGTATTATTAAGAATCATCGAATCAATGAACATTGTCTATATATAATTATAATAAAGAAACATAATTTGTTATCACGAATCATCATCATTGTCGTCGTCGTCATCGTCATCGTCATCATCATCATCGTCGTCGTCATCATCATCAGCAGCAGCAGCACCACCTTCCTCGTCGTCATCATCATCATCATCATCATCGTCGTCGTCATCAGCAGCAGCAGCACCACCTTCATCAACGTCATCATCATCATCATCGTCGTCGTCATCATCATCAGCAGCAGTACCACCTTCCTCGTCGTCATCATCATCATCATCATCGTTGTCGTCATCATCAGCAGCAGCAGCACCACCTTCATTAACGTCATCATCATCATTATCGTCGTCATGATCATTTGTAACGCCTAATTGACATCAGGAATAATTCAACCCTCATGAGAAATGACATTTTCGTACAACTGAAAAGACACACACGGCCTATCACAGATTTCCAGTGTGAAAATTTTGTGGACTATGACCCACTTGGAATCGGTGTGCGAAAACAGACTTTACTATTGGTCTCTAAGAAAGACTGGGAGTTGGGACCCCCAACCCCACCCAGGCAATTCTCATTCTGCAAATTCCACTTGACCTCAACAGTAACCAAATTCCCCTCTCACAGTCAGTCAGTCAGTAGCCAATCTCGACATGATCTCACCAAGACAGTGCTGTAGCCTACATAATACACATGAAATAAACATCCATCTCTCCAGGCGAATCGTCTTCCGTGACTTCCGACATCGAAGCAATCCTTCCAAAGACTTTGCACCTCCTTCTTATCCACGTTCTCCATCTTCCATCGCACAAAATACTTTTTACAAATTCCGTGAACGACAGTATAGAAGATTACATGGAACAGCTTTTCCTAAGCGGTTTAAAATCGCCAACGTCGAAAAGCTCACGCACAATCCGTTCCGCGTTGCACCAGAGGGGAATTATAGGGATTGCGACTGAATACGACGCATCTCTAATTCGTCGTCCCCTCCTACGCAGACCTATTTATATTGCGCCAGTAGAAATCGATGTTGCAAAGCAGCGGTTCCTGCCAGTGCCTATTTATAACTCGTATCGATCCATCCATATATTATAACGTATACGCTGAAAATCGTGTCGTCGGCCTCTGTCACCTCTCCCTCGTTGCAGCTTGTAGGCTACATTCTGTGGACTCTCCTGTGTACGTATATAACTGAGTTTCTCTCTATACCTCTGTGCAGAAGTTAATTTGCTAAAGTCATCTGTTACATCGGCTCTCAACCCGGGGTCCGAGGAAAACACACTGAGAGGTCCGCGAGCAAGTCCTGAAATTTATGTTTCTCAATTAAAAAAAACACTGATAAATTATTTCAATATTTCAATGTGTTTTCATTTCAGTGACAACACGAAACTAACAATACGCTGATTTATGACAAATTTATGCATTTAAACTATATGCCCATGGGTAGCCTATATATATAATATATTTTATAGCGCATATAACATATAGGGTCGCAAAGTCATGATATTTCGCCAGCAGCATAAAATTTCAACGATGGCCAATGATCGGGGACTCAAAATTTGTAAGGGTCCATGGCCTCAAAAGGTTGAGAACCGCTGATCCATAAAACATTGATTGCGCCGTATCTACGACTTACTTAGTTAAACATCATTTCTACAAATACAGAGTTATAAACACAAAATTATGTGGACGTCTTGGCTTAGAAATTTATTTTGCGTGCGTAATCGACATTTTGACCCATCTCTACCACATTCTATGATCTGACTTCAACGATGTGCGTATGCCATATGTACTGTACTGTATAGTGTATATTCATGTATGTATGTTTGTGTTTATGATGCTTTATTTGATTTGTTCTTGTTCTTGTGTTTTTTTGGTTGCCAAATAAATGATTTGATTTTGATTTGATTTGATTGTACGTGTATGTATGTGTTACTGTGTGTATGCACTCATATAGGTTACGCAATACTGTGTGCATGCAGACTATGAGTATGACATTCTATGCGCATCTAGGCCCATATATGTGTAGCTCATGTGCATTTAGGTACGCAAGTATATGTGCAATCTATATGGCTATGTATCAATCAACAAATCAATCAATCAATCAATAACAATGGTTTATTCTCTAACCAAATTAGGCAAGTCAGGTCAACATATCACTGCAAATCTGTTACAAGAAAGGAAGCCCGGAGGAAAGAATTCCGGCTATAGCTATATAGGGACACCAAATTAACGATTGGATTTATGATAATGTGGTGGCCTTAACTAAACTTTACCATTTCAACATAGATTACAATGATTAAAGAAAAAAGCGACTAAGTTGTAAGTAAGGGAACGCGACATAGCCTACACTGAAAACAGGAAACAAGGAAACGGAAAAGGAAGCTGAGACACTCAACACTGTTGAGTCAGTGAATGATTAAAGAGAACAAATGCTTAACCTATATACAGTATACACCTTTACATAAATTCATGATGTATGCAATATGCAATGCATTTGTTTAATCATACGCATGAGACATTGCGTGTATGAATGTGTGTGTACAAAGATGTATTGTGTGGCTGATCATATATTTATCATATCGCATGTAGCCTATCTTGTTAACATTGTTTATCTAAGCGATATAATTATACATTTATGTTGCGAACGCCCCAACAAAATCATCTGTTTCAGAGCGACTTCAGTTACATTGACCTAGATATATATATATATACATGTATATTTGTACATCATATATACATATGACCTATATATATACATGTATATTTATACATCATATATATACATATATACATACATATATATAGTGCTGCTCAATTTCACAATCACGACATGACCGTTATGATAATAATATCTTGCAATGGTGCAATAATATTATATCATAATTATTAAGAGCAATCCTGAACGTTCGCCTGTTGCTGTTTAATTTAACGACACAGTTATAATTATATCAACAATGATTACTGTCGTCCTCCTTCTTTCTTCAGGCGTAGGACTGGCACTGAAGAAGTGAAGAAGTAGAGCAGTGGCGGAACTTTTTGTGTGAACTGCACTGTCTGTGTTTTATGGCTGACTGCTATAATGGGCGATCGGTCGGACAGACGGACAGACAGAGGCAGAGAGAGAAACAGAGAGAGAAACAGAGAGAGAAACAGAGAGAGAAACAGAGAGAGAAACAGAGAGAGAGACAGACAGAAAAACAGAAAGACACAGAGAGAGACACAGAGACAGAGACATAGAGACAGAGACACAGAGACAGAGACAGACAGAGAAAGAGAGAGACAAACAGATAGACACAGACAGATACATATAGACATAGATAATACAGAGACATAGATAATACAGAGACGGAGAAGGTGCCGGAGAGAGAGACAGAGTCAAAAACAAAGAAAGACAGAAAGACAGAGACAGAGGGGAACATATACGAGGGGACGGTGGTTTTCATTCCATTCAACTGAAGGCGACTCTGATGATTGAGACCAGCGTTAATCGGAACGTATAGTCTTGATAAACGAGTCTAAACAACACGTCTACACGTCTGCTCATGAATAAACATAATCTATCGTCATGAATAAACATAACTTATCGTCATGAATAAACATAACTTATGGTCATGAATAAACAACATGGCGAGGGAGATGGGAAGCAGTTTGGAAGAGCCACGAGGCTAGGAAACGTTTCTTTTTTAATGAATTTTTTCCTTCCCCAAACATCCATTCCACGATTCTTCTGTATTCTGTATCTTCTTCCAGCTTCCTTCACTTTTCATTTATTTATTTTTCGTTTTTCCTTGTTCTAGTTCATGCCCATATTTTTGTTCCCCTCCTCACCATTCCCCTTTCTTCAATCTCTATGAGTGTATGTGTCTCTCTCTCTGTCCCACTCTCTGTCTCTGTCTCTCTCTATATATGTATGTCTTTCTCTCTCCCCTTCTCTCTCTCTGTCTCTCTCTGTCTCTCCGTCTCTCTGTCTCTCTGTCTCTCTCTGTCTCTCTCTGCCTCTCTGTCGGTATGCCTTCCTCTTCTTCTCGGTGTTTTCCCAATGTCAAAGCGCCCTGACCTGATCAACATTAGGCCATTTCAAAAATGCATGGGAGAAAAATATTTTTTTAAATTACATGGTGCCCCCCTCCTATGTTGTTTCTAATGGCAAAATATGAATGTATGCCAAATTTTAGACCATTTCATGGTGTTTTGACCCCCGCCCACCACGATCAACTGATTTAGTTGATAAACCATTGTTTTCCTACACTATAATCATGACGAAAATGTTGTAATAGGCTATAAAGACAGTTTATTATACAAAGAAGACAAACAACATATAATTATAGTAGTTTGGTTATTGTGTACACCTTTTTTTATGTCATATCACTTTACTGGATTAAAGGTTTTATGGAGGAGAAGGTTAATTTTTTTAATGTCTCTGTTTGAAAGTTGGGAATTTCGTTGCGTTGATATTCGACCATTTGCAATAAAACTGTTTTTGTGTTTCATCATTGATGACACTAGTTGAGAAGTCTTGGATAAGTTTCACAGCCCATTCCGACAGATCATACACCACTTTGACATGCCGCACACAGGGGCGGATACAGAAATTTTCGAGGGGGGCCAATATTTTTGACCTTAGATCGGGAAATTTTTCGTTGATCTTTGACACGAAAAAACAGATGACCTTTTTTCACGTCATTCGGTCAAAATGTCTTGAAATACCAAATTTTTCCCTGCCAAAATAGCTGATGACCCTTTTTTAGTCATTTAATCAACCAACTGCCTTGAACATGTATCTTTTTCCAAGTCAATGTTACAATGATCATCTGTTTTTTTAGTCATATCCTACTTTCGCCTTTGTCCGCTCCATTGATCAAAAACTTCTTGACACCTGGTGGGGGGATATGGACATTTCTGAATTCTGATGGGGGCATGGCCGGATTGGCCCTGGAACCGCCCCTGACTGCACATATGTCTCAGTTTCTTGGTAATTGGGATCACTATGCCATTCACTAACACATTTTCCTAGCCAGTCGGCGCCAATTCCCATGCTGTGAAGCAAGAACCAGGATTTAGGCCCAATGAGGGATGATAGCTTTTTAAAATTGTGACTCAGAAGAGAAAAAGTTGGATGGCCTCTTTCAAACTCTCTTGGTCTAGGAATTCGGAGCAATGTTCGAGCAATCTGCTGTCGTTCTGAATAGGAAAGTCTGTTTCAAAGTAGAGAGAACACAGCACATTCCTCTGTTAATAGGCATCAGAAGTGCTTTTCCGTGGCTTTTATGTCTGCATTTGCAACTTGTGGATCATGCTTACAGTACTTGTTCAAGTCATGCAATAGCTTGAGATCATTATACGCCGCATCGGCCCCAATGGATGAAGAGAGCCAGTTTCCAACGTAGAATAGGCACTTCTCTATCATATTTTCTAAGTACCGGGCGGTTTGGTGTGGATGAAATTGGAGGAACTACTTCCTGACTATTCCTGAGGCGGTACTTTCTCCATATTTTCACTCCTTGCTACCATGGTTAGTTGATTACAGCCTATAAAAGGTAATGCAAAAAGTTTACAATTTGCTACCATGTTGTCAATGTCCGTTTTGAACATAAAACTTCTTTTGAGGTGGGTGGGGGTCAAAACATGGCCTACAGATCTGAAAATTTGCAGGCAATTATGTTTCAGTAATAGAAACAATATGGCAGGGGGGCACAAGTAACATTCTAAAAAAAATTATTTTGAAATGGCCTAATCAACATCGCCCGTTCCAAGTCATGCGTCTATCCGAAAAATCCCTACAACGCGCCGCTGTCAGTTTTACGGCCAAGATCACTGACCTCTGCAGTCACACTGTCACTGGCGAAATGACACAACACCAATCTCTCTCTGCTTCCGCAAAGCCCAGCATCTCCTCCCTAGTCCTGCATGTATACTAGACCCTCTCCTCAGCAACCTCATTCTCATCCTTTTTTCCCAGCCTCATCAACTCTTGGCCAAAACACACACAGCACTATATGCAACGTCTTAAAAAACTGCGTCCAATTTTATGACCGCGTTTACAGCGTCAATGGCTGTAGCAGAAACTTAGTCGTTTGAATTGATGAGGACATTAACTGCATCGTCGCTCACAGCTTGTGCGAGTATGCTATGCGTCTTTGCTTATAGCTTTCGAGGTGCTGGGGAAATCTATTTCGAGAAGACGATGTGTTTTAGTTAGTGTCTGCCTGATTCAATACCTCAATAGGAAGTCGTCTCTATTATTTTTTTGTGTGCTCGCAAACAACGAGAAGAAAATTGAATGGACAGAAATAAGGACAAATACGACGGCAAACATTGAATCAAGAGTGAATGAATTATTGGATCCATGAAGAAAGACTTGGCAGCGTTAGAATAACCCCAAGTGCAAAAAAAGCATCAACTATACGATGCGCTCGTGAAGAAGAGCAGTCCCTTTTAACTTATAGCCATGAGGTAGCCACGGAAATAACGTTAGCGACTTCATCTTCTTAGCCTCGGCACACAAGGGACGCAGTGGTGTAGTGGGTATATTCATTGCCTTGCAGTCGGAGAGTTGCAGGCTCGAATCCACATCAAACCGCCGCGTAGGGACCCTGAGCAAGTCCACTCGCAATTGCTCATGGTTCATTGGATGTATGCATCTGAGGGATGAATAATTCCAATATACTACAGTAAATAAATAGGCAAGTTTGGAGACTGGGAAACTAGTTCGGTACGGTTGCTAGTATTGTTTATTTCCAAATGCCTATTTATTTACTGGGGCGCGGTGGTGTAGTGGTGGCGTCGTTGCCTTGAAACCGGAAGGTTTGAGGTTCGAATCCACCTCGCCGCGTAAGGACCTTCACTCAAAATTGCTCAGCGCTTCGGCGTGAAACTCCGATGCAGTGTCCGCTCTGCATTCGGGAGCGCCTCTGAGTAGTTGGAGCTTGAAGGGGCGCTATAACAAGTGCACATACAAACAAATGTGTCCTGCTTTGTGGAATAAATAACGAAAGCCTCAGCCTTGAAATAGGCCTAAACCAAGGCAAGGGAAACGAGTTTCAAATTTTTTAAAAAGACCGCGGTAAGAGCAAGTGAGCAACGGTGATGGGGAACATACATGAATACATACGCATACAGTCATATATACAATTATACATGTAGGCCTACTTACTGGGCCTAAGATCCTTTACAATTAATATTGGTTAAGTTGCGCCTGTTAAAGTAGGAGTGTAGGTCCTATTTTACACTGTGTCTCGATGAAAAGTTGACCCCAACAAAAAGTGTTAGCCTATAATTCGATCAGCACTTTTAGCATTTGCGTGAAATTTTAAAGACAACACCAGCCATATTAGCACCATATCCTAACGCCGATTAGAAATGATCGGGACACAGCGTAGGCCTATACTGCCGCCTATAGGCTAGGCCTATATGTTAAAACAAGACTTACCTTGCTCTGTTTAATTGGCCAGCGGTCCACCCGTCCCAGACTATAATTAACACGGTTGCCACAGCAGAGATGTCCAACTAAACCACCCCCTCGTCCTAATCGTAATCGTAATCGTAATCGTAAACTCTAAATTTCTAAAGCGCCACTCGAAAGCCAAGCGCGGGGTACCAGCTTATTCACGAGCGCTGCGTTGAGTCAGAAGGGTTGTCCGAGAGAGTAGTCCGTGGTGGTCCGGTTCCTATCATCAAATGTTCAACTCCAGCAGTGACGAACTCCCAACAATACAAATATCAGTTCTTCAAAATAATGTCACCGCAAAATCAACTTTGCCAATCAATCCTCCATCATATCCGAAAACTAAAGCGATAGGCTGCAACACATTCAGCATACGACACCAACATCACTAGCGACTAGCATGGCTTTTATCATCTGTTAGTGTTAACTGTTAGCGTTATCAAATTCCACTCTGACGTAGCAATGCGCAGCTCTTTGGGCTTCTGAGCCGTCTAAGCGTTTGGATTTGCCTATGTAAAGTCTCCACATTCATATATGAGTCGATCAGAGAGTTGAGTGTGTGCGGTGGCATGCTCGATAAATAGGAGGCAGCGCAATGCGCATACGCTGGACCAGTGATGAGAGATCGGTCGATTTATGCAACAGGGCAACAGTGTACGGGAAACAGATGGAGGGCTGGAAGCAGTCTACTTCCGGGATCTGTCCTTTCAATCAACTTATAGCCTATATCGATGCTGCTGTTGTTGTCATACCAAGACTTAAGACAAAGCTCTGCGGCGTTGCGTATGAATAATGAAAGAAACTTGTAGGCCTACATTTTTGTAATGTCAAAAGGAAAATAATATGTATTTTTAGAATTAGATGGATGCACAGGATAAATTGAATGGCCTACTATCAATCGCGGCGCGGTGGTCTAGTGGGGGCGTCGTTGCCTTGGAGCCGGAAGGTCCGAGGCTCGAATCCACCTCGCTGCGTAAAGACCTTGGGCAAGTCCTTCACTTACAATTGCTCAGCGCTTCGGCGTGAAACTCCGATGTAGTGTCCGCTCTGCATCGGGAGCACCTCTGAGTAGAGAGAGAGCTTGAAGGGGCGCTATAACAAGTGCACATACAAACAAACAAATACATATATGGCCTACTTATATAGGCCACTAAATACATGCATATTTAAGTAAATTTTGATTTATTTTTTTCATGATACATTTCATAATGGCAACTTGACTCAGACATTATCATCATCCTAACTTTGAAATGCTAACTCCATTCAATCAATCAATCAATCATCTTTATTGACTACCAGTCCACCACCACAAAGTACTACAAGCGCACAGTTTACAAATTCGTATGCTGGTTGTCAATTATAGGTAAACCCAAAGAAACATTATGGTTCCGCAAAATAGGGTTACCTATCGACTCTATACAGTATACATCATTCAGTAATTGATCAATTATTTTACATTGATGGTCACCATTGTATCTTCATAGTCATATTATAAAATGTTAACAGTTGAATAATTTTTTGGGGAGCTTAAGGCTCTTCGTAAGATGGGTAAAAGCCCACTAATTACAAACAATCATAATTCACGCAGCGTTTCAACATCCAATCGCCTACCACTTTCGTAACCACAGGAATCATCCATTCGTCCTGTATTCCATTCGATGTGGTTGAGACAGCACTGAAAAGTCACCATGATGTATACGCTATCTTGTGTTATGATCCTCGATTGTAAGGCTACAGAAAGTAACAGAAGCAGAGCCTTCTATTAGAAGGCTCTGTACAGAAGTCGTAGAATTATTTGGTATCCGGACGTTTCATCCTCGGACGATTCATCCCCGGACGGTTCATCCCGGACGATTCATCCAGTGGACGTTTCATCCCCGGACGGTTCATCCCCGGACGGTTCATCCAGTGGACGTTTCATCCAGGGATGAAACGTCCTAGAATCAATTATTTGTATAGGCTCCATCTTTTCCTTTCTTTGCTGTTTACAGGGTAAGAGTTGCCGTTGGGTCGTGTGGGATTTACTATGGGGTCCTAAGTCTTACTTAGGACCCCATTGTAAAGTCTTCATTCATTCATTCATTCATTCATTCATTAAATGCAGTTATATACCGCCTCTTCAAGGGGGCTACCCAGAGGCGCTCCCAACCTCGGCGCGCCAAATAAAACTGTCTTTAGATGAGAGAGGAATGCCTGAGAAGGACTTCAGTGCACACTTCAACTACACAGCTTAAAACAACGTCTTCCCCTCAATTATTTCTCTACAATTCTCATGCTGGCTGTTTATTTGTAAACACTGGACATAATCCATGACGCCACTTAAAAGTCCGCTGCTATTTCTTCTGTGTTTACGTTTTCTCGTTTATTAGTCTCACGCGGTCGTTAGCTGGTTTGTTTTCTTGATTGATCATTTCTCGAGTCTTTGTCCCCCAACGACTTTTCGTCGTCTGTTTTCTTTGCCATCTCGCCCGTTTGTCCGTCCGTAACAAACGACATTAAACGACGCTAGATTTCTCTGCGTCAACGGTCTGGTTTCCGGTGCGGGGCATAAGACGCAGTTTCCGGTGCGGGGTAAGACGCTGTTGCCACAGTGGCGCTTGATAGTCCATTCATCGGTCACGATGTTGTGAGACTATTACGACCGATAACAAACACCGCCATTTAGGGGAGAACCCAGTCAGTCCCCCGTTGCGTTCAGCTGTCTCTGATCTCCACGAGAAGCCCTACTTACCCCTACTTACCCCCAGCGTTGCAATCTGTCATCTTGCCAAACAGTTGACTAAGCATTGATCAGTGTTTACTCACCAACGGTCAGTTAGTTCGTTGTTTTGACCGCTTGACGGTCGGAGAGTATGCGTGTCCAAACAACGTTTTACTTATTAATTCCTTATTGCAGTGTTGGCTCTGTTCTTCGGTCTGATTAGGACCACTTCAGATTCATCAACCTATAGCTTATGTAGTTCATTCATCCTCTTTGATAATCACTCCTGGAGTCGATGATTAAGTGCATCCCATGATAATTGCATCATTCTGTACAACCACAGAAATTGTAAACATCTACAGAGTCAACTAAATCATTAATGCCACCTGGTAACGTTTCAAGAAGTCCATATCCACTGCAATACCTCCTCTATCTCCTCGCCCATCCCCCAAATTCAAAAGAAACCGTGAGCGTCAATAACTGCTTTGAAATCCGTTTCTACAACATGGTTCCATTGAAGTCAAACGCTTGATTGACGTCTCGACCGGTCGTCTGCGCACGGCTCTCTTCTTCTCGGCTTCAATGCAGCTGTCAATCAAAGCTTCCCTTCGTCAACTTCGATTCACCTCGCCAAAGATGTCTTTCAATGTCTTCTTATCAGTCCATTGATTCTGACGCAAAATAAATCGTTTTTTTATTCCATTATGTGTTCAGTCCGTTTACTTTTACTTTTTCTTACACTTGGTTTGCTCGTCTAATATGCATTCATTCATTCATTTCAATAATTTATATAGCTCCCCTTAAAGGAAGCCATTCGGAGGCGCTCCCAGTCCAACCACGGTGAAGCAAAAAGTTTGAAGGGTTATGTAAAACACTGACAAGTCGACCTTAAGTATAACAGACGCATCTCCAGCTGTATTAGTAAATATAGTAAACATTTCCTGTTCTACTAATAACAACTATTGTACATGTATTAAGTACTTGAATCACACTTTCTGAATTTATAATGATGTCCTTTCTTTCTTTCAACTCGTAACTCCGCTTGTACTCGGACAGTGCCAGTCCCAAGCCTGGATAAGGGAGGAGGGCGAGGTCAATGATCTTTGTCATCACAGAATGTTGTTAAACTGCATATAACCTACTGCGAGCAAATCCGCGATTGTTTGCTCCAAAGCAGCGAAAGTTTTTATTTCGTGTCTCCGGATAATTTATTCGGATTCCGTTTTCATTCTTTCATCTCTGTTTACATCCTGTCACCACCGGCTTTGTCTGTCTGTCTGAATGTCTTCTTGTATGTCTGAGTGCATGTCTACGTGTCTGTCTGAGTGTCTGTCTGTCTGTCTGCCTGTCTGAGTGTCTGTTTGTCTGTCTGTCTGAGTGTCTGTATGTAAGTCTGTCTGCTCGTCTGTCTGAGCGTCTGTCTGTTTGCTCGTCTGTCTGAGTGTCTGCCTGTCTGTCTGCCTGAGTGTCTGTCTGTCTGTCTGTCTGTCTGCTTGTACGTCTGGATGTATTCCGGGTATTTCCGTCTTCAGGTCATGTGCTGTTCCTTAATGTCGATGCGTGTGTCTGTTCCTCGTTTGTTGTTATTGTTCCTAAGAGACAATATTACCGTCGAATAAACCTAGAAATATCAAAGTTTTCGACATGGCTACATCTTCTCTAGAGGCAGAGAACCAGGAGAAGAACATCTTCTTCACCATCTCTTCATATGTCCAGTCTATTGACTCAGACTCGTTTTTTGGCACGACAAGGCATGTATGCACAGCAGGGATTTTTAACATGCAGTTCTAAAAAATTTGCAGTTCTAAATGATTTTGTGCAGTCGTATAGAAGCACTTCCGTGTGGTTAAAAATAGTTTTAAAAGGTCGTTGTCCTCCAATTGCGAGTAATTTACGATGGAGGCTGGGAAGGGGAAGAAGAGGTTGTGCAGTTCTAAAAATTCGTTTAAAAAACTCCGACGCACGCGGTCACCGGCGAGTCTGAAAGCTTTAATATAGACTCTAACACGGATCTAATCATTCACGGTTCATACGTCCAACTCTGTCTCTCAGTTCCAGTGCAGTTACTTGTAAGTTTTTCTCCATGTTTTTTTAGCTGCATGTCTTTGCACGCAACATCAATCAATCAATCAATCAATCAGTCATTAGTTTTCCATTTAGCCGTTCCTTAGACGTTCTCTCTTCTGCTTCTACCATTTTCTGCTTCTACCATTTTCTGCGTCCACGGTTTTTTTTTAGCTAGACGTCCAGTATGTAGCCTACGTCGAATAAATCGGAATAATATACACATACACACGACTGTGTATACCGAACACAACTTTTTCGGTACTTAACATTTGAATTCTCTGATGCAAATGACGTAATTGTGACGTGAATATTCATGCCAGAAACTTCATATTTGAATCAATGTAAGATAATTATCTCAGGATAAAAAAAGTTTTAAAATTTTGAAAATCGATTAAGAATTGCCTGTTTTATTCACAATATAAAAATGGGTTCCGATTTATTGGGACACAGTGTATATATAGGTATACTATAAGCTATTATATTAATACATGTACAAATTGTACAGTGTACACGCATATATATATTATATACATTGATCGACTTGCTGTGCGCAATCGGTCACCCTGCTCACAATATGGCACTCTGACGTGTGTTCATTAGTATGCCACATAGTGACGTTCGACTGTAATCGACATGCCATCCGTTTGACGTTCTGGATAATTGTGTGCCCAGCATCCAGACAGACACATGGGATGATGGGACAAAAGCGCAGAGCTGTGCTGCTTGAAATCGGTCTACCCTGAGACTACAAGGATCAGACTAAAATCGTCCCTAATTGGCAGAAGACAGGCACGAGCATGACATAGAGGGGAAAGCATCTGCGACCTTTAGCGCTTCGGGGTGAAACTCCGATGCAGTGTCCGCTATGCATTCGGGAGCGCCTCTGAGTAGAGAGCTCGAAGGGGCGCTATAACAAGTGCACATACAAACAAACAAACAGACCTTGGAATACCTGTCGGTCAAGACGTATCTATCCATGGAAGAATGCTTCTATTACTTATCCAGGTCCTGCTACATTTTCCTTCGACGCAGCTATGAGTATTGCTCACTCCTTCGTTGTGCATGCTCCGACTATTATAACCCAGTCCTTGCGCGCCTCTTAATGATTTGGAGATTAATATTCGTATTCTGTCATTACAACAGGTTTTTAAAAGAAATTTTCAGACCTGCATGGCCCCTTCTTTCCCATAGAGCAAACTCCCAATCGGAGGACAATTACTTCGTTTTACTATTTCTAACTGCACCAGAGTGCTGATACAACTGCATACATCAAAATGTTTGTTGCCTTGCAGCCGGAGGGTTGCTGACTCGAATCCATTCCAAGCCGCCGCGTTAGGGACCTTGGGTAAGTCCTTCCCTCGCAATTACTCAAGCGCTTCGGCATAAAACTCCGATTCAGTGTCTGCCCTGTAGCCTGGAGCGCCTCTGAGTAGAATCTTGTTGGTGCGCTTTGGCAAACGCTCATGCATTGCAGCATACACAATCTACTTCATTCTGCAGTCCTTCTGAGTTCTGACTAAAACCTTTCTCGATTTTCCGAATTCATCGTCAATTCGCCGGTGGCACGGCGGGCGGGTACACACTCACCATGCACTCTTCCTCCCGTTCCTCCTCTCACCACAAGCCCACCTTTTATTCCCGCCATTAATTAAGGTGAACGGCTCACTAATAGGTGTTATTATTGAAATTTATATAGCGCTTCTTCAAGGTAACTCCTCAGAAGCGCTCCAGGTATAGGCTGCCTACGGCCTAATAAGGAGGTTTTTAAGTTAGAAAGGAACACAGCGGCATGGCCTCTATTATATATGCACCAGGCGGAGCGCAACAGGAAGCCCATTCCAGGTTCTAAGGCCAGCAATGGGGAAAAGTGCTCCGCGAAATCAATAGGTGCATGTAAGCATTTGTAAGGTCTTAATGTCTCGCGTAATTATGCTGCACCTTTCTTTCGACGATTCATCTTCGCTTTTCTTAGTCTATCATCTTCGTCATATTACAGTGCATGGACGACGGTGTCGCGATATAGAGTATCCTTTTAATAATGGTATCCCCTCAAGATGAAAAAAAGTTGAAAGACACCTCCGCCGCGCCAGGCTCCGCGTGTGTTCATTTTTGCAAATTTTCTACCATTTGCTTTGCTTTGTGCATTGCCTAAAACAGTTGTGTTTAATCATACTATAGCTAACTTTGCTTGCCTTGCTTTTAGAACACTTAGAACATTTTAGAACACTTAAGAACATTTAGAGTCACTAACTAAAATTCGAGTTGCCCTGCATGCTTTGAACATTGCTTAGGGTATGTAGAACACTTACATGTAGAGTCACTTTAAATTTTAATTACAGCATAAATTTATCAATTACACGCATTTTCAATAATTATTATAATAGGCCTACGCTGGGGATAGAATGGTTCATCCACCAGATATTCTATACCCGGTATATTCTATCCGAGAGTATAGATTAATCCATCCCCGGGTAGCTTTGGGGGATAGAATATCACGTGACACCGGCACCTATAGGGGGAAAAGGGCACTTGTCCATCCCTGAAAATTTTATGATTATTTTTAAAACTACTACCTTTTAACTTTTAACAGAGTTCTTTGCAATAAAGCACTGATGATACCAATGATATACACAAAGTGAAAATGAGAAATCTACAATGACAAAGCTCTGTGCGAAAAAAAATACTTCCCAAGTTCGTAACTTCTTGCGTTCAATTTTTCAAGCTCTTGCCAAAAAAATTGTTCAACCTTGACCAGTCTGCTTTACCCCTCCTGCAAAATTATCCGCTAGTCAGCGTGCCTCAATGCTTCGTTATTTTCTTCTTTATTCATTTTCTTCTCTCTCAATTATACCTTGTTTGATTGTCCCCTCATTGTTTCTTATATAGCAGCGGTGCGCAACCTGCGGCCGTACGGCCGCATGCGGCCGTGAGAGGAATTATTGGCGGCCGTGAAATCAAATCTAACTCTAACATACTGGCGGCCGTTTCTATATAAATTCATAAATATTTTTATTCTATTGTTTTGAAAGTAAAATTATATGATGCAATTAGCTGCATTTGTGTTCTTTATTAGCCTATAATATTATACTCTCACTTGAAGCGCACACGTACGTGCACGAACATAAACGGGCACCCGCACCCACCAATTGCCCGTCGCATGTGCATGCATCTTAGAGGTATCAGCTGCGTATACGTTTCCTCCAGATGTAGCTCAAAGAGCCCGCCAGAGTAGCCTACTAATGACTCGTATCCAGCCCAGGACAGTCAATCATTGTGTACAATCACGGATCAAGATTCCACCCTCCACTAGTGAGGTGAAAGATCTTGATATTGTACGAACAGGGCTGACCGTCAGCTGGCCGCTGCTGGCGGGGGAAGTTATCAATGAAACTTACACCACAGATCATTTTCAAGTATATCAGGTTATAACGTAGGCTACATCAGTACTGTCTCTGTGTAGGGTAGAATGGAAAACAGGTGGTGTATAAAGCTGCATGGGGCTCAGACCTTGATCATGCGTTTGTCTGACTTCATGAATAGATCACCCACTCACTGCGACTAGAAGAGAAGGAATACTAGATTTTCTGTATTCTATCTGTAAAGTGTAAACTTAGTGCAAATCACAAATTGTCAGCTGTTGATTATGATGTCTCTGAAGAGAAAGAGAACATTTGAATAGGAGAAAAGAAGCTTCAATGAGAAATGGGAAACCGATGTTTTCGTAGTGGAGACAGCTAATAAACTAAATATTGAGGTGGGTACACGCCGGCCGGAAAAAATCGACTTTTTGGGGCGAAATTTCTGACAACCTGTTTTTATTCATCACAATTTCTGACGACTTTTTTTAGTCATCACTTACTTTTCTTATTTTTTGACGCGTGATACGTTCAAAAGCACTTATTTCCGAGATTTTATAGGCCTATTATTTTCTCCTGAGCTCCTCTCACATATTTATTGAAGCCTTATACCACTCTGATCAGCACTGAAAATGTACAGCAATTTTGCTTAGATGACAGCTTAAAATGCTGCCATTGCAATGTGGAAATTTAAAAAATCAAACCTTCCCCTCTCGGCGTCATGCGCCTCGGTGATATTGTCCGCCAGACGCTCTTTTGCCGGAATTGCCCCTCTCCAGAAACCTCGATTTCCCCCCCCCCCCCAGATGAGAGGAACTAGATTAAACACTGGCGGCCGTGGTAAGAATGTAAGCCTTTGATGCGGCCGACACTAACGAAAAGGTTGCGCACCTCTGTTATATAGCTTCCTTACTAAGGCTTACTTGCTGTCTTAAGTCAACATAAGTGATTATCTCGATATTCCTGTCGACACAAATGATCGCTTAATCAGTGCAGCAGTCTCTCGTTCTATTTATATTCGTTACTTGTCCGTCCTTCCAATCCACTTCTCTTCATTTTAAACACATTAACGAAACCAATAACATCGACGCCACCAAACACTTTCTTTCTCTTTCTACTTCAACGATTCACCAACTTCGTTTAGTGGCTCATTTACCTTCGTAGCTGTCAGCGTTTCTTTCTACGCTTTTCTTTCCTCTCTCTTCCTCTCCCTCCATCTCCCGTTTTAATGAACGTGTGTTTACCGTTCACCGTTTCTCCTCCTCCTATTCGTCATTGTCATCTATTTCTCCTTCTTACTCTTCAATCCCGCCCTCCTCTTTTTCTTCCTCCTCCTGCTCTTTCTCATAAGCATCTTTCTCCTCCGTATCTGTTTCTTCTGCCACCTATTCATCTTCATCCCCTCCTCCTCCGTATCTTCCTTCTCTTAATCCTCCTTCCTTTCTTCTTCTTCTTCTTCTTCGTTAAACTCATCGAGTCATCCTCTTTATCATCCCCCTCCTTCTCTTCCTCCTCCTCTTCCTCTTCCTCTTCCCTTTCATCTTCCTCCTTATCCCTTAACTCAGTCACGGGTTGCACTCTGCAAGTGCCAGTCCCAAGCCTGATTGAAGGAGGAGGGCGTCGCTACGTTTTTGTTACCACACAGTGACGTTAAACTGTAACTACACACACGCACCTTATCCCTCTCTTCCTCCGCATCTTCCTCTGCCGTATCCTCTTCCTCTGCCAACTCATTGTTCTCTTTTTCTCTATCCTCATCTTCATCTTCCTCCTTAACCTCCTCTTTTTTTTCCTCCTCCTTCCTCCTCGCTTTATACATGTTTTACATCCTCTCCTCCTCCTTCTCCTCGTCCTCCATATCTTCCATCTCTTAATACTCCTCCTTTTCTTCTTCCTCATTCTCCTCATTAACCTCATCCTCTTTCTCCTCCTCTTCCCCTTCCTCCTTTTCATCTTCTTTCTTCCTACTCCTCTTGCTTTTCCTCTACCTCTTCGGATCTTCCTCCAACTCTTCTGTTGTCTTCTCCATTCTTCCTTCTTTCTTCCTTTCCACCGAGATGTAAATCTTACTCTAAAAGATTGATCTGGTTAATTGGTGTGTACCTCTATTCCTTCATCCTTTCTGTCCTCAATATTCATTTACGTTCGCATCCACGTCGACCAGTCTTTCTGTCTGTCTCTTTGTCTGCCTCTCTTTCTGTCTCTTTGTCTTTCGCTCTGTCTGTCTGTATGTATGTCTTTCTGCCTGTCTCTCTGTCTGTCTCTTTGTCTTTCGCTCCGTCTGTCTGTCTCTGTATGTCTCTCTTTCTGTCTCTTTGTCTTTCGCTCTGCCTGTTTTTCTGTCTGTCTGTCCGTCTCTGTATGTCTCTTTGTCTGTCTCTTTGTCTCTCGCTCTGTCTTTCGCTCTGTCTGTCTTTTTGTCTGCCTATCTGTCTGTCTCTTGGCCTTTCGCTCTGTCTTTCGCTCTGTCTGTCTTTATGTCTGGTCTTATCTCTCTGTCTGCCCCTCTGTCTGTCTCTCTGTCAGCCTCTCTGTCTGTCCATGTCAGCCTTCTTGCCTTGTTCTGTCTATCCCAATCTCCAAGTCGACATAAACTTACCTCTGCTCCACTTACAGCACTTTATAAGCAGAACAATTCCTGGAAAAGCCAAGAGTGCAAGTACATAAAATGCGCTTTATGTATGTTTTACATCCTTATAAATGTATTATAAATACGTGCGTGTATCTATTTGGTTCATCAGAGGGATAGAAAAACCAGCCCCAATCCATTATTAATAGGATTACTCGGTTGAAATACGTAAACCCATTGACAGTCCAGCCTCTGACCAGCTCTGCAAACTATATCTGATAGCGGTCTCTTTACAGCTGCTCCTAAAAACCAGGGTCATGTTTTACATATAAGTTGTATCAACCAAGGAAATCTACTACATTATAATTATGTCCTATACACGCCAAGGATCCCAAGACAGTTGGTGGCAGTAAAATGAAGAAATCTTTCATTGAAAAAATAGGCTTACACTATACGCTTCCTGATCCTCTATTTTGTCTTACGCTGTATATACTGGCGGCATATAAGTAATATGCTTACTTATTTAATAAGTTATAAAGCGACTTGCGTGAATCTCACTATACCAGGCTGAAGAAACATCACGACTAATAATAATAAGCCTAATAAAAAGTGAGTAAGTAGGTTAGTGTTACCGTGGAACTGTGAATTAGCGTAACGTCGAGCATTAATTGGAGAATCGAATAGCGCCGTAATCATCTCGCTTCGTATACAAGTCTCAAAGACTTTGAATAATCATTTTCATGCTCAAGTCATTTCTCTCTAGCTTAGGCTGCAGGGAGCACCTCTGAGTCGATTTATTGTAGAATGACTGATCTTTAAATATCTTTTGACTTAGAACGGGATTCGAAATGTTGCCATAGCATTTTATCAGTCACTTACTTACTTAGCACTTAGTCCTTCCTCGCGCTGGCAGCGCATCGGGCGACACAGCCTCTCCACGTTATCCTGTCTTCCGCAGCCATCCGAGCATCCTCCCACGTCATTTCGCCGCCTTCCAAATCCTGAGTAACCGTGCTTCGCCAGGTCTTTCTGGGTCTTCCTCGACTCCTTTTCCATCCCGTCGGCGTCCAATCCAGTATCTGCTTTAGATTTCTCTCCTCTTCTGATCTATGTACGTGACTCTGTGGCGATTCATGCTTTCATCGTCACTTGATTACTATACATGTTTTTATTACATGTATTTATGTAGCGCTTTTAATGCCCTGTCTAGATTCCCTTGGAGTTAGTCATCCAACCCCCACACCCGCCCTCCACGCAGATCCCGGTGGTAGGTCCCGCCCGACAAAGCTCTATTGTCTTATTATTAATCCCCCCACACACCCTCCACGCAGATTCCTGTGGTAGGTCCGCACGACAAAGCTTCATTGTTTGATTATTAATTATTCTGCCCCGGCCGTCCGCACATAGCGGATAGAGCAGATCCCAGCCTCAAAGAACCGCTGGGATGAAGACGAATGTATTATTTTGAATAATGAGGCGTTTATGCACGGGTATGGAACCGACCTCATCGGCCCTAAGTTTAATCGTTTCCAGACCCGGCGGTCTGCTGAGTGCATATAAGGAACCCCCTGAGATCCCTCTGGGCTCTCAGTCTAAGATGTTGCCCGAGGAAGTGGCGTTCGTCAGAAGATCCAGGAAGGACTGAACCCGGCAGTCACGACCGACTGGCCGTAAGACGGAGGAAGAGCGAGAGGCCGGCGGTTAACTGATGACGAGAGGCCGTCTGCTGCATCGTCTAGTTTCTACCCCAGTGCTTCCCGTCTCTGCTCCGTCGTCAGAGGTAACATGCCTGACGACGGCCTCCGCCAGGATTCCCCGTCATCCAGGAAGGAAGACATCCACCGTACGTCCCGTCTGAAGCAAGAGACAGTCCACTCCCCACGTTCGTCTGAAGGAAGACATCCACCGTCCGTCTGAAGCAAGAGACCGTCCACCCCCCATTCGTCTGAAGCAAGAGACAGTCCACTCCCCCCCCGTCCGTCCGAAGAGAGACTTCCGGTCATTGTTCGTCCATTGATTGACGTTGTCCTGAACTTGAAGGTATGTGAGAAGCTAGATTAAGAAGCCCGAGATTTAGTGTCCCTGGCCTAGTAGTAGCCCTGGGGAAATTCTTGTTTCTTTTCTTTATTCCAAATTATTATCGATATTATTATTCTTATTATTACGATTATTAACGATTTCGCATTTCTATGTTTCTGTAGTAGCAAAGCTTATAGTTGCATCAGAATTGCATATCTTATGTGTTTGAACTATTGTTTGCTTTATATTAAATCCATAAACTCAATTGACTGTTTCTGTGAATAATGGCTCTGCTAGGAATTAGCCGAGAAGAGGAAGAGGCTCTTGAGAGTTTAATGCCGATTTCAGAAGGTATGCTTCGGGAGGTGCAGGATTTGACCCGGCGTCTGAGGCTGATAGAAACCCCTCCGACCATGTCCACCACTCTAGCTAGAAAGACTGTTGCTGAACGACATGAACCTGTTTGTGGTCAGACTTACTCGAGCCAACCAGGACCTCTGTTTCGCTGTCGCCTAGGACAGACTGCACGAGGCCACCCTTACTGTAGACCTCCTAGCATGCATTCACGTTTATGTAGCGCCTTATCAGATCACCACCAACTTTCCTCAAGACCTGCAGTTCAACAACAGCACGGAACGCCTCTCCTGGTGCCCAGGTCGAATGTATGGCTTGGCGCCAGAGGGGGCAACCGTTACAAATGGCGCAGCCGACAGGGTGTTAATCAATTAGGGATTAACGACGCAGGTGATGAAAGATTGGTTCTGATTGAAGGAGGAAGATTTGATTTTGCATGTTCAGATGATAGCGAAAGTGAAATTGGAATAGACGTTGAAGGAGGAGTGGAGGAAGATTGGATTGGAGGAAGAGGTTTTGTTAGGCTTAATGCTTGTGATATGGAAGGCAATCACCCTCAGTCAATTGATTTCATTCATGAACCGCTCAGAGTAGAAAGACTTGATAGGCTTAGTAATAGTGAAATGCGAACTCGTGTTGTTAAAGGGCAAAATTGTGGGTCTTTTGTTGACCATCCTCGTCCTACATTGGGTTATGGGTCCGACCCGGAATTTCCCAAAACCCATGCCACCAGCTTTCTCCCTGCCCAACCCAAACTTCTGCCTGAGTCACACCTGCAGCCGTCGACATCCCTGGTCTACAAGAAAACCGCACGGAGTGGAAGTTCAACCGGAACTTTCTACTCATTGCAACCGAGAGACACTGAGACCGTTCATCGCCATCCGTCCCACTCATCGCCACCTCCCGTCGCCACGGTGTACAGAGAAATCTACGAGAATCCGAGTTTTTCTGAACGTGAAAACTGTAGCAGAACTTTGGTTCCAGTGCGATCGTCTGACATTCGGTTCCAGCAGTTGCTGCTGGGCCATGCGCGAAACCCCGCCTCCGCCTTCCATGCGTACGAATCAACCGTTGCTGCAAGAGTCGACCAATTCTTCGTTCCAAAATGGCCGCCAACCGCATTTGATCACTCCTCCGAATTCACTCACCCGGGTGAACAAAGATGTGTTGTCCAGCGGGACAGAACAGTCCAACAGAGAGACTTAGACGAGTTCTATGCACTTCCCGCTCCAGCTTTTCAACGCCAGCCTGACTTCAAACCGCGCCTGCCTCGGACGTCACCACCAACACAACCCTCTTTGGTGCTCCATAGCTGGGGTGAAGAGATCGAGTTTCCGCCTGCAGTCACCATCTCAGCCTCCGCAGCTTTCCCTACGGCTGAGCTTCGAACCACTTCGCCCACTGCCGCTGAAACCACAACAACAACAACTTCAGCTTCGTCGGTAGCCGCCGCCTTGGCAGCTATCGTTGC
The DNA here is from genome assembly GCA_945859605.1 of Lumbricus rubellus. Classification (NCBI taxonomy): domain Eukaryota; kingdom Metazoa; phylum Annelida; class Clitellata; order Crassiclitellata; family Lumbricidae; genus Lumbricus; species Lumbricus rubellus. Next base: position 28,831,711 of record OX243826.1, on the reverse strand, counting down.
AGCCGAGTCTAATGAACCCCCAGCGATGACCACGTCGTCAACAATCAACCCTGCTGCCGTCCAGTCATCCCCATCATGTTGTTTTGAGCCAGATCCACCGTTCCATCCAGAACAATGCAGCCAGTGCGTTTCTCAACTGAGTTCCTCTGCCCCTCAAACCATCGTCTCCAAGACAATGATACGTGAACAGTGCAGTTTGATTTCCGTGCAGGAGGAAATCAAGCTACCTCTGAAAGCTGATGAAACTCTGCCGTTTCGCCAAAGTAAATGTCAATCCAAGTCTCCGTCGCCAGCTGCTGTTGCTGATCAACGCTCCACACGAGACAATAATTGTGCGGGGAAAACGGAAACGAAAGTGAAGGTGAAGCAAGGGTTTTCACAAACGTGTGAAAGGTACCGACTGAAGTTTACTTTTCGGTTAATGATTATCTTGATTTTTGCTGCCCTGAAGAAAATAAGAGCAAGATTGTTCGAACAAGAAATGCTTGCATTTGCCCTGTTGAACTGTTTTGTTATAGAGATGTGTTGTGGACTTCAGATATTAATTGGGTTGCAAGACCAGTTTGTCTTTGTCTTTATATGGACACTTTTGAAAGTCTGGAATAGAAAGTGGATTGACATGAGAAGAGGAATTGGTTAATTATTGCCCTATTTGTTGTAAGACGATTAAGTGACTGTCTTATTTGGAAAATGACCTATGCCTGACTTTGATTATGAACTTTGATATGACCTTTGTGTCTAGTATTTTTATTATTGCTTCTTTGAAGATTGAGAGATATTCTGTACGTGTGAAGTAAGTAAGCAGATAGTAGATTGCTACTTTGTTTTTGAGACTTGCCCTGTGTATTGGATTGATAGCATATATTATTTTGTGTGTGTTTATTGGATGTTGGGCGTTCTTTGATTGAATAGTTTTATATTGGATTTGATCATTAAGAAGAATGAGTATGACTTATGCATTATGCTGAGGAGTGTTTGACCTCTGTCCCTTTTCCCATGCTGATGAAGGATTTCATTTGCAAGATTTGAACGAGTTTGTCTTTTGCATGTGTTGGTCCACATAATCATTTGTTGCCATTGATGCTTTTGAATGTGCTAAGCCATTGCCTAGACACGAAGTGTGCCCCGAGTCGTGCCTGAATGGTACTTGAAGCTAAGATGCTTTTCTCCCTTGTGAGTTGTTGCAGTGAGTTTTGAGTTTTTTAGTCTGGGTAGGATGGTTAGCTGGCTCCTAAGTGAGACTTATAGCACCATACCAGATAGGCCCATGACGAGTTTATGAGAGATGTTGGTAGGTTGTGTAGTTTGCAGATGATCCTGAAACCCGACCGAGAATCCAAGAGACCTTATGTGACAATATGTGTTAGGAACTGGCTTAGTAGATTTTGATTGTCCAAGGACTGATGGTGATAAGTGACTAACCCTGTGACTGTCTGATGAATCAAATTTTGCTAGAAGCAGTTGCTTATTGTGATGAACAGTGACCTAGTTTGGTTTTATTTGTTGTGACTGAAGAAGAAGTCCAATCTTCTTCAAGATTTGGTCCCGTAGAGTGATTTTCCCTCGGATGAGCATTAACCAGTGAACATTGTTTTAATTGTAGCAATTGTTGCTTTGATGAATGGAAGTTGATGTCAGTTTGTACTTGACCGTGTTTTGGAACATTTGAACTTTTTATTGCGATGCTTTTAATATGCTAATGAGTTTGTTTGTTTTAAGTGGACACTGATAAGATTTTCTGAATAACTATTTGTATGTTGTTAACCATTTTTCATTGAAAGTTAAGATAGAATCACTTTTATGAAAAAGGTTATGTTCTGGAACGGATATTGCTTCTAAACCGTAGCAATATCCTTGACCGGGGAAGACGAGAGTGTGGCGATTCATGCTTTCATCGTCACTTGATTACTATACATGTTTTTATTACATGTATTTATGTAGCGCTTTTAATGCCCTGTCTAGATTCCCTTGGAGTTAGTCATCCAACCCCCACACCCGCCCTCCACGCAGATCCCGGTGGTAGGTCCCGCCCGACAAAGCTCTATTGTCTTATTATTAATCCCCCCACACACCCTCCACGCAGATTCCTGTGGTAGGTCCGCACGACAAAGCTTCATTGTTTGATTATTAATTATTCTGCCCCGGCCGTCCGCACATAGCGGATAGAGCAGATCCCAGCCTCAAAGAACCGCTGGGATGAAGACGAATGTATTATTTTGAATAATGAGGCGTTTATGCACGGGTATGGAACCGACCTCATCGGCCCTAAGTTTAATCGTTTCCAGACCCGGGGGTCTGCTGAGTGCATATAAGGAACCCCCTGAGATCCCTCTGGGCTCTCAGTCTAAGATGTTGCCCGAGGAAGTGGCGTTCGTCAGAAGATCCAGGAAGGACTGAACCCGGCAGTCACGACCGACTGGCCGTAAGACGGAGGAAGAGCGAGAGGCCGGCGGTTAACTGATGACGAGAGGCCGTCTGCTGCATCGTCTAGTTTCTACCCCAGTGCTTCCCGTCTCTGCTCCGTCGTCAGAGGTAACATGCCTGACGACGGCCTCCGCCAGGATTCCCCGTCATCCAGGAAGGAAGACATCCACCGTACGTCCCGTCTGAAGCAAGAGACAGTCCACTCCCCACGTTCGTCTGAAGGAAGACATCCACCGTCCGTCTGAAGCAAGAGACCGTCCACCCCCCCATTCGTCTGAAGCAAGAGACAGTCCACTCCCCCCCCCCGTCCGTCCGAAGAGAGACTTCCGGTCATTGTTCGTCCATTGATTGACGTTGTCCTGAACTTGAAGGTATGTGAGAAGCTAGATTAAGAAGCCCGAGATTTAGTGTCCCTGGCCTAGTAGTAGCCCTGGGGAAATTCTTGTTTCTTTTCTTTATTCCAAATTATTATCGATATTATTATTCTTATTATTACGATTATTAACGATTTCGCATTTCTATGTTTCTGTAGTAGCAAAGCTTATAGTTGCATCAGAATTGCATATCTTATGTGTTTGAACTATTGTTTGCTTTATATTAAATCCATAAACTCAATTGACTGTTTCTGTGAATAATGGCTCTGCTAGGAATTAGCCGAGAAGAGGAAGAGGCTCTTGAGAGTTTAATGCCGATTTTAGAAGGTATGCTTCGGGAGGTGCAGGATTTGACCCGGCGTCTGAGGCTGATAGAAACCCCTCCGACCATGTCCACCACTCTAGCTAGAAAGACTGTTGCTGAACGACATGAACCTGTTTGTGGTCAGACTTACTCGAGCCAACCAGGACCTCTGTTTCGCTGTCGCCTAGGACAGACTGCACGAGGCCACCCTTACTGTAGACCTCCTAGCATGCATTCACGTTTATGTAGCGCCCTATCAGATCACCACCAACTTTCCTCAAGACCTGCAGTTCAACAACAGCACGGAACGCCTCTCCTGGTGCCCAGGTCGAATGTATGGCTTGGCGCCAGAGGGGGCAACCGTTACAACTCAACCAACGTAGACGCATCTTCTTCAGCATGTCTTCCAGTTTCTCCATAGATGTTCTCCTTCTTACTTCTTCATTTCTGATCTTGTCCCTCCAAGTGATCTTCAATATCCTTCTCAGCCAACGATGATGTGCTGCCTCCAGTTTCTTCATATTGGCTTTTGTCATAGGCCATGTCTCTGCCCCATACAGTCAACTGGTATATATAATATAAATAAATTAATGGTGGTTCATTATAAAATGTTACTCTCCATAAGTTAACACAACTTACGTAGACGCCCATCAACTTTAATGACATTTCACAGTAATGAAGCATGATGCACTAGTCAAGTGCTATATAAATTATTTCACATTTAAAGCCGCGATGACGTAAGGCGAATGACTAAACTAATGACGCTACTAGTTTCTCGACAAAACGAGCAAGATTTTATTTCGGGGGGTGTTTTCAGTGACGGCGCCAGAATTTCAGTTTTGGGGAGTCTCAATTTCCTGAAAAATTTCCATTTTTATCGGCTGAAATTTCTGACGACCTTTTTCTTGGAAATATTTTCCATTTTCGCGGTCAAAATTTCTGACAACCTTTTTTGTCATCAACTTACATTTTCAGATCGAAATTTAATCTATTATTTCATTTCGGGGGGTGTTTTCATGGCTTTGTTTCATAGTTTTTGCATCACGAACTAAAAAATGTAATACAGTTTTTCTGCATTTTCCATTTCGGGGGTGTTCAAACACCCAAAACACCCCCCTGTCTACGGCCTTGACTCGAGGTTATATCCCGCAAGCTTAGGCTGGCCAATTTCATCTGGTTTACTGATGATAAACTGTTTACTGTTGCGTCACCCAGTAACAATCAGAATGATCGCGTTTACGTATCCGACGGTACAAGGAAGAGTGACGTTCCAGCAAATCGGTTTTTTACGGACTCCGCCAACTTTTAGCAAAGCCCTTAATATGGTATATCTGTCGGGGTCTCTGCACTCGGTAGTACGCACATCCATTTAATCGAACCAGGTGTTAAGATCAATGGACAATATTACAGAGATGTTCGACTAATGCAGGGGCTTTTGCCAGACATTCGTGACATCACGGTCCATTCACGGAGTATATATATTTTCATCCTCCAGTAGGATAACTCCTGCGCACAGAGCTCGGGAGATAGGTTTATGTGGGTATAAGTTACGGGAAACTGAAACACCTGCAGTGTTTTCATCCCGCTTACTTTTCGGCCACCCAACAAAGTGCCATAACTTTTATTCTGTTTGAAATATTTTGCTGAAATCTGGGCATCATGTGTAGATATGAATTGTCTTTAAGCCTGTAAAATTTCATGTTGAAATTCTTACTTCCGGCCAAGATATTGGCCAGAATAATTGAATTGGTTTTTTGTTACTTTTTTGCGTCGCGTTTTTGAATCGTCAAAAAAACGGTGGGTAGCCTCATTAAAAGTGATATAACTTTTGTTCTGTTTGAAATATGTTTTTTGTAATTTGACCATTGTACGTAAATATGAATTGTCTTTAAGACTGTAAAATTTCATTTAAACATTCGTATGTTTGGCCAAGATATGAGCTAAAAACCTTATAGGGGATTACTTTTTTGGCGCACCCTGTATATGCCCAATTGGTCATAAAACTGCTGCGCTGGTTTGACCTTGTCTCGGTGGCTATATCATCTAGCAAAATAGCATTTGCATGTATCCTCGCGTCGGCGTCACGCTTTCTCACTTGTAATTTCGACTTTGATGCTATATGTCACTTTAAGGCACATTTTGTTCGAACGTGTTGTTTAGAAGCGCTTTGAGGAAACCGCCATGTCTCCATCGGGGGAAGGGGAGAGTTATCTAAGCTCGTTGACACGTGACTGCTGGCTTCAATGACGTCACTGCTGCGTCATCTAGTACGTCATCTAGTGCGTCATCTATAGTGTTGCCAAAAACTTTGAAGTTTGAATCGCCAGCGTTTATTTGAAGGGCACAAACTATAGGTAAAGTCTTTGATATAGATCAAGGAATTAAGCAAGCGTGCTTCCAGTAGCCTACGTGCTCTGCTCCCTGTTTAACTGCGCCTGTAAACTTTATTGCAATTGCCGCTATAACTGCTACAATTGTTATTATTTTTGTTAATATTGTTACCTTTTATACGGCGAAAGTTTGGTCAATTCATTCCGGGTAGAAAATAGTTATGCTAGCTATTTCTGTGTATTCTATGTAGGCCTATACCGCTTAAAGGCATGCAGGTTGGTGCAAATGGTTCCAAAGAAATTGCAAACGTCCCAGCAAAATAATTATTAAGAGTCACATCTTGAATGGCAATTATTTTTGTCAGGTTCTTGGAAAAAATCATTGACAGAATAATTATCGTTCTCATTGATGATAATTATATTGCCAACATTTTGTGGAAATGGACATGGGTAGGCTATAGATCTGACTGCTGCAGAGCTCTCATGATAAATACCGACATGTTAATTGACGGTATATTAGGTCTATTCTTTGAGGAGACGCAGAGTCGAAATCTAGAATACAATCGGCCAAAACGAAACTCTATACGACATTGGACTATAATTTTTGTAATGGGCTATTATGTCTATATAATTATATGATATAGGCCTACGTAATTATATATTATGTGACATGCATATATATATATATATATATATATATATATGCAGCCGTGGATAACATTTTGTGCATTAGGAACCAATTAATTGTAAATGGTTAGTGACTTATTCTACCTCTGTTCTCATGTAATGGCCGATGGGGCTGTGTCATGCAGACATGCTATACCTCTGTTCTTATGTAATGGCCGATGGGGCTGTGTCATGCAGACATGCTATACCTCTGTTCTTATGTAATGGCCGATGGGGCTGTGTCATGCAGACATGCTATACCTCTGTTCTTATGTAATGGCCGATGGGGCTGTGTCATGCAGACATGCTATACCTCTGTTCTTATGTAATGGCCGATGGGGCTGTGTCATGCAGACATGCTATACCTCTGTTCTTATGTAATGGCCGATGGGGCTGTGTCATGCAGACATGCTATACCTCTGTTCTTATGTAATGGCCGATGGGGCTGTGTCATGCAGACATGCTATACCTCTGTTCTTATGTAATGGCCGATGGGGCTGTGTCATGCAGACATGCTATACCTCTGTTCTTATGTAATGGCCGATGGGGGTTATGGCAGTCAGGTGTCCATTGGCAAGCACGAGCGATCCGAATAATTGGAGTAAGACCATTCTTTCGAATTCCAATTCCGTCTTTTAATCAGCGTGAGTCATTTGGTGGCGATGGAGCGTATAATGATTGTTGTTAAGTTCATTGTTCCATTTGGTATTCCATTGTCTTTTTCTTTCGAATCTATTGTTACGTATAGCGCATTGTGTGAGATTCAGTTGACTGCCATTATCTCTATACAATTCTATTGTGTTTGAGCATTTATAAAGCGCATCTAGTGGGATGAACAGTTCAGAGGCGTTCCCATGCGCAAGCCCCGCGAGAAATGAACAGCTTTTGAGAAGAGGGAAGGAAGAGGAGAGGCTGAAGACAGAATTGTAGAGTGAATAAGTGAACAGAAGAAGAATACGCATTCCAAAGACAAGGATCAATTGAGGCAAATGATCGAGAATAAGCTATTGAAATTTTCGTTGAACGACTCTGTGTACCAGTAGCGGAATTGTCTATAGGTCCCTGAAGAATGTCTTCTATAGCATTGTTTCCTGTATAGTCTTGAAATCGCTGCTATCTTCCTATATTAGTGGGGCTCGGTGGTGTAGTGGGCATGTTCGTGACCTTGCAGCCGGAGAGTTGCAGGTTCGAATCCACCTCAGGCCACTTCGTATGAATCTTGGGAAGTCCTTCACTCGCAATTGCTCAGCGCTTCGGCGTGAAACTCCGATTCCGTATCCGCGCAGTAGTCGGGAGCGCTTCTGAGTAGATTCCCTTGAAGGGGTGTTATAACAAGTATTTCTTCAGTAAGAATTCCTTTCTCATCTTGCTTTCGCATTGCCCAGAATCCTCCATCCGTACAGGAAAATTAGTTCCATCTCTCTTTGTCTGGGTTTTCTTCATTAATTATCTGCACCTCCATGATGTATCCTGTTCATTATTTCAACATCTTGTGATGTGCGTCCAACTTTACTTCCTACATCGTTTCGCTATACACGTCCATCAGCGTCTATTATTAGCCTCACTAGATAGACGAATTGTTCTTCTGCGTGATCAATAGCTTTTCCTCAGACGTTGACAGTGACAGACAGACAGGCAGATAGACAGACAGACAAAAACACAGACAGACAGACAGACAGACAAAGACGATAATAGATAAGGAATGCTGGCGCCATGCTGCTGTGTAAACTGGATCGTTGACGATGATAATATTGGTTTTCGAGTCTATTGACCCTAATGTTCCTAGAATAAGCTGCCAAGGTTTTGCTGCGTTGCGTTATATATGTTGACCATAAGCATGACAACAGCTGTTTATTTCTTAAAGTAACAGTAATTAACAAAAACATATTTTTATGCACTGTAGACATAGAGGCCAACAATGAGCAAAGGTGAGAACCTCTCAGAGACTACTAGGCCCTATGTCACACTGTCAGGGTTACCCAAGTACAAGTGGGAAGAAAATGTACCAGTAGGCTACCGTAACGGCCCTGACGATAACCACAGCTTTTATTGTTTAAAGTGACAGTAATTAAGTAACAAAAACATTTTTTACACTATAGACATAGAAGCCAAGCAAGAGCAAAAGGAGAGAAATCTACTGTCCCGCTGTCAGGGACTCAGAGTTACTTACTTACCCAAGTACAAGTGGGAAGAAACAGCATGTTGGCCATGCCTTATGCTATATTATCCCACGCCGTGCTATATTCCCGTGCGGCATTACGTCAGTTTACACCAAGTCAAACGTCGCCTACATTATTTTGAAAGTAAATCTTCACGTAAACAGTTTCTTCTTCGGAGGAGTAAGAGCAACTACCAGATTGATTATGTGCTCATGCATCGTTGCGTCGGCGTCGATTTTATGCATGGACATTTTAGACACTCGGTGTCGATAGTAGACCGAAATACAGAGGAAAATCGACAAGCCGTCAACAACTGATACCTTATGAACATGTGTAAAGAATTTTTGGATTCTGCGACCGAGGAGGAAAGAGACAAAGAGGGTCATAGAGAGATCAAAGGGAGAGACAAAAGACAGACAGACAGCAGAGAGCGACAGAGAGATAGACAGAGGCAGAGAGACAGGGAGACAGGGAGAGACAGAGACAGACAGACAGACAGAGGGATAGAGAGAGGAAGAGAAAGAGTGAGAGACAGAGATACAGACAGAGCGACAGAGAGAGATGAGGGGAGAGAGAGAGACAGAGACAGAGGCAGAGACAGAGGTACAGAGAGAGAGAGAGAGAGATAGAGATAGAGAGAGACAGAGAGAGAGAGAGAGAGAGAGAGAGAGAGAGAGAGAGAGAGAGAGAGAGAGAGAGGGGAGAGAGGGAGGGAGACAGAGACAGAGTCAGAAACAAACAGAAACAGAGACAAACAGAAACATAGACAGAGAGAGAGAGATCAAAGTGGAGAGAGAGAGACAAACAGACAGAGACAGAGGCACAGAGACAGACAGATAGATAGACAGAGACAGAGACAGAGGCATAGACATACAGAGACAGAAACAGAGAGATGAACAAAGAGAGAGAGGCGGCTGCAGATCCGTGACAAACAGTGTCAACAGCTGAAGTGTTTTTTGCCGATGCGATTCTTCTTCTCGCACCGTCAGATCCTCGTTTCTTCTTCGTCGATGTTCAATGACATGCAGAGCAGCAGACGGTCATAGGTCGGTCAGTTGGTGGCGTCACGTCTTGAAGGCATAATAACGATTTCACTGAGCGAAAGAATAGACAGAATAGATGGAATAGACAGAATAGACAGAATATATGGAATAGACAGAAAGACAGAATAGACAGTCGGTGGAACAAAGAACCACAGGCAGAATGGAAAAGACGTGGAGAGGGACTAACAGAAATGTAAGAACATGACAGAGAGTATAATATGTAGAATAAGATGTACACGCAAGAGATGTAGACTGAGACAGAGACACTCACAAGTAGCCTACAAACAAATATAAAAACGAACATTGTATTGTATTCTACTGTACTGTATTGCATCGTTTGTATTGTATTGTACTGCATTGTATTGTACTGTACTGTATTGTATTGTATTGTATTGAGTGATCCATGACTGGCATCAGGTTGCCACAGTAATACTCGACTGATGTCTTGAAGAGAAACAATGAGAAATGTATTGGAAGATATCTAGAAAGATACCTAGAAAGAATGGCAAAGCATAAAGAAGATAGTATAAAGAGTGAATTCCAGATGACAGGTCAATGGTCGCAAATGACCCAGTTGTACAGTTCGATCCTTGGTGGGTTGGTAGTCTACACCTCGGCTCAATGGACACAACAACAATGCCGTCTTCAGAAGTATACTATAGCACGTATTCATATCTGTTGGTCTTTCAGATTAGACGAACAGACAGACAATGTAGAAAAAGACAGACAGACAAACAGACACCGTACAGACAGACAGACAGACAGACAGACAGACAGACAGACAGACAAACAGACACCGTACAGACAGACAGACAAACAGACACCGTACAGACAGACAGACAGACAGACAGACACCGTACAGACAAACAGACAGACAAACATACAGACACCATACACACAGACAGACGGCGGTTGTCATGGATGCTGTTATGCTGTTGGTGTTGTTGACGATATCAATGGTTTGAATCAATTGCGGTAAATCCGTCGACGTCTGAGGCCCTCTTTCGATCGATTGACAAGACCAGCTGTCCTTAGATGCCGGTCTCACGATATAAGGTCCCTCTCCCGATACAAAGCCCCCCCCCCCGGAAACAGAGTCTCCCATGGCTGAAACTCTTTATTGGAAGAAATCTTCCGATATAAAAGTATTTAATATTTTCTTGTTAAATAAATTTAATTTAGCAACGTAATTTTAACGGTCTAACCTGCTCAAATCCATAACTTTCATGCGACTGTATTGTATCTGACCATTTATAAAGCGCCTCTCCCGAGAAAGTAGCCTATTTCACGGTGAGCGGGGGAAGACTTTATTTTGTAGACGGATGAAATATTCTCTCCACCCCCACCTTCACCGCCCTCCCGGAGACTTTATTTCAGAATATACTCTCGAGGGAGGGCCGAATTTATTCTGGAACAGATCCTCCGGGAGGAGAATCTGTTTTCAAATAAACTCTCCGGGGGAAACTTTTAGGGGAGACTCTGTCACGCGACACCGGAGTCCAGTGTCGCGTGAGACGGTCGTACACATCAGCGGAAGCATCAGGGTATACGCGGTGAGAGGATGCTTGAGAGGAAGGATGACATGAATGCAGGAGCTGCAGAACAAGGTCTCCTCATTTACACGAATAACTGTCCTCAGAATATAAGTTATATGGATCACTTCTAGACATGCATATCCTTTAATAAGACAGCCTGTGGTGTATAATTCTATATACGACGGGCAGAGAAATACATAGGCTTACACACACGCATGTAAGCACAGACACTGATGGCGCGGAAAACGAGAGGCAGGATAACATATAGACAGATTGACAGCTAGCTGAAGATGGGAGAATCAAAAGAGAGATTTATTATAGTCAATGTGTCTTACAGAGTATTACAGACAAATAGATAGGCATACACTCGGACTAGCAATAGACTATATAGTATATACTGTATACATATGTTTATTTTATATATTTCATATATGAGATTGAGAGGAATTCAACTGGATTTAAATGTCTAGTAACATATGAGCATTAAGCCGACGACTTGATGGAGCTGTTGACCGATTTATACGGATATTGGAACTTACATGTATTGTATACATGACGATAGCGATACATGTAGACAGAGACAGAATACTGACAGCAGACCGAATGATTGATAGGAAGACATATAATGTTTAGTCATTGAGATGAGGCGTAGATAATGGCAGTGGCCAACAGCTAGACAATCATATAGGATTTTAAATGGCTGGCAGATTGGCCAAGAGTGAGACAGACAGACAGACAGACAGACAGACAGACATACAGACAGACATACATACAGCATTGCTCAGATCTGAATTATTAGCAGACCGATAGAGAGACAATGACAGATGACCAGATAGATTGAGGCAGAGCTAATAATAATATTATGAGCGACAAGACATGAAGTTACAGAGACACCCACAAGGCGATGGGTAAATAGGAGACTGACAAACTGCATGGAAGTCAGTAGGACCAGACCGTCCAGACGAGATAGGCCTACACGAACACAGTGGAAGATATACACACAGGAGAGAAGAAGAGAAGAGAAACAGATAGGGGAGGATAAAGCAGAGACAGAGACAGACAAGTGAGGAGAGAGGAAGCCAAACAAACAAAGACGAAAGTATCCGCAGATTACGCAGCAGAGAACATATACAGGGTGGGCCAAAAAAAGTGAGAACATCTGGTAGAATACGAGTTAATTACAAATTTAATTCAATGAATTACATTGCTTTCATATATTTTTGTTTGCCAAGTATTTAGCTAATCAGAAATCATGTTCAATGTGTCCTCCTTGCTTCTCAACGAGTTTTTTTAAGCGTCGACGCCACTCGTTTATGCTACTGCGTGTCAATAAAACGCTGTCCCAGATTTATCCGTTCTTTAATTATTGCCAACTTAAGCTGCTCAACTGTGGTAAATTTTCGCCGAAGGTAGACTTTTCTTGCAAAGCATCCCATATGGCATAATCTACTGAGTTTAAATCACAACTGTTCGGTGGCCACATGTCCAGCTCGATGAAGTTAACATTCTCCTGACGAAGAAAGTTGATTGTATTTGTCGCTGTGTGAGATGGAGCTCCATCTTGCTGCTGTTATGTCCAGTTATGGCGATCACATATCGCTTGAATTACAGGCAGCAAGCCTTGTCTCAGAACATGTCCACAATAGTATTCACTGTTTACTTTGGCGCCTGGTTCAACGAACTCAATATTAGTTTTGCCCATTCGAAACACACCAACTGATATAAAAGATACCGCGCGGCTGAAATGGTCACGTCCGTACGTTCTCGTATGAGTCGACTTTCCTGAACTTATATTTTTCTTTGTTTCAACGGAATAAACAATTAACTGGAGTGCCAACGGTGAATGTCTTTTCGTCTGTAAACCAGATGCTTCGTACACTTCTCTCATTAGGAAACCGCTCAAGTAGCTGCCGACTGCGTTGCAAGCGTTTAAAAGTGACATTTTCATTGAGCTTCTGCCCGATCACACGCTCGTACGTTTTGAGTTGTAAATTTTGCTTTAAAAGGCCTCAAAATAAAGACATCATATAGCTAAATGGGTAAGTAAGTGAATGAGCAAACAATTTAAGCTATTATGGATATAGTAACACAAGTTTTGATGCAATTATACTACTTTTTATGCGATGTTCTCACTTTTTTTGGCCCACCCTGTATACGCACAATCGAAGTCGTTTGAAATCGTTTTCTGCTCATCTCTGGCTGTGGCCATCAGTGATGAAAGTCATAAAAGACCATTGTAAATAGCCATCAACCATCTGTGTGTCGCTCGCTCTGCCTTATTCAGTCACTACGCACACGAGCCATCTCGCCACGTAATTCCCATTCGTTTCAAACGAAATAGATTGAGGTCACGATGATCTTGAAAATAACTAAATCAAAATCGGAGACCAGAACCATGAGCGGCCGCACATAGGGGCAAGAGGAGCACTTGCCCCACCCCACCCCAGGAAATTTGACTCCCCGTTTTAGCCACTATATTTGTGAATTTTATATAATTTTTCCCATTTTGCAGGCTCTTGCTAAAACAGTTTTCGACGCGAGCATTGTTTTGCCCCCTTGCAGAAATGTATGCGGGCGCCTATGACCAGAACACGTTACTATTGCGAAACTATATATCTGCATCTCGTTCTCCCCTCCCCCCCCCCCCAAACAAAAAGACGTAGGCCTATTGGCTCTAACGAGATTGTAGCGGATGAAAAAAAGTGACGGTGTAATGACCATTTCTCATCAACTGTAGGCCTATTGATACATGTTCCACGACATTCAGCTGTGCATGGGTCCAGGTATTAGACGCCTCACTAAACCCTATAGGCTCAAAGATGCCATCCTGAAAGTAGGTTGAAAAATCGGTCGACTACTATAAGACGAAAACAAGGCAATAAACGCCGATCCTGATGGCTGACGACACGCTTTCTAAAGACAAGAAAGCTTAGAGCTCTACGGATGTGACGACATTAACGAAAAGCTTAGGGATATTGGTTATTCCGAAGACCACGTTAAGTCCTTTGGCGCCATTAAAAAAAACTGCGATTGCATCATTCTATTTAGGGTAGTAGGCAGTAGTTCGACTTCACGACCATGCATAAAATTCGGGCGCATTTATAAAGCTGTGTAATATATATAAGCTTACTGATTAAATATATATATAATATATATAAGCTTACTGATGATACTCGCAGGGACACTGTTTACATGGGCGGATCTGCCATGGGGGCCAACCCGGCCATGGCCCTCCCATCAGAAATGTGCCCAGGACGTGGCCCCTCCAGCAGATTTCAACAAGCTTGTGGTCAATTCAGTGGGAAAAGGTGAAAGTAGGATATGACACAAAAACATGTAAAACATTCAACATTGTTTGTATGTAGCATTGGCTAACATCAAAGAAGATCTGAGGAAGAAAGGCACCGGCTTATTATAGCTAAGATCGGTTAGCGCCCGAGCAATTACAAGCGAAGGACTTGCATAGGCCTACTCAAGATCCTTATACATACATGTAGGCTATATATACGCGGCGGCCCGGGTTCGATTCCCGGTCAGAGATTAATTTCTCGGATCTTTACTGCGGGTGACTCGGTCGCAATATAAACGTGGAGTGAGGTTGTACTCTGCCTCCGACACTAATCATCTTCGATATGTAACAGTGTCGTTAAGCCCGAATACAACAACAGGGGTGGATTCGAACCTGAGAGACACCACTAGACACCCAACCCTGCACCACTACACCTACGCGGCCCACAAGATGTATGCACATACAATATACGCGTATTAGATCTATACCTATCTTATACCTAAGCCACAGTTGTTAGCCTGTGACTGATTGATTGACCATTGGCGTACATGTAGTCCGCACGGTCAGTCCTGAAAAACGATGGAGAAGAAAACACGAATTCCCTGTATGCATCTTAATATATCGTGTAGATGGTGAGTGATGTGTGTCAGCAATGCTAAACTAGCGAATCTATTTGACCCCGCAAAAACAGCCTTTGTACATGTGTTGCTTAGACTTGTCGATCGTAACTCCATCAACCTGCTTTCTTACCTAATTTCCTCCCGACCAGGGGATCTGAAAAGATGCTGATTACCTTTGCACCTGCTTCATTTAGCTCGAATCTCGGTCTGTCTATAGGTGCCTTAATTGGATATGCGCCCCCGCACGGAAATTTCAATCTTAGTGCGATCTAACAATGCAGTGCAGATTGTTGATCAGGGCCGGATTAACAATGCGGAGGCCCTGATCAGCAGGGCTTTGTTAAGGAATTTTTTGAACTGCACGACCCCTTCTTTTCTTTCCTATCCTCCATAGTAAATTACTTCCAAACGCAGGACAGTGACCTTTTTGCTAGTTTTAACTGTACAGAAGTGCCTTTCTTCTTCTTTCTGTTCTCTGCCCTTAGGCAGGTTCAAATGTTTGACGTCTCCATTCATCCCTGTTCTGTGCATTCTTTTTCAGCTTCAGTTGTAAAGGCACTTCTTGAAAGACGGTTGTCTTTCAAGAAGTGCCTTTACAACTGCAGAAATCCATTTAGAACTGCACATTTTGTGTGCAACTGCACGTTAAAAAAGCCCTGCTGTTCAGTAATAAAACTGTGGAGGCCCTAACTTTACAGAATCACCGCAAAAGGACACTCAAAATGTGTCATATTAACCAAATCAACAATTGTTCATTGTTATTGTTAATTCTTTCGTACAATTAAAACAGGTCTGTAAAAAGGTTTATTCCAATCTGGTGTTAAAGTATACAATGTACATCCTTTACTATTTTGGAATATTGGCGAGAATCATGAATATATTAAGCCTAGACATTTTTTGTAACCAGGTCATAGCCAGGGCACTCGTACAAGTACCCGGTAGGGCGGTAAGCCGTGCAGAATCGATTATTTTATGCCAATAATAAATTCTTGGTAGGCTACATGTATATGGAAAAATTCTGACAGTCTTGTGGCAAGACAACGACCAAGGCAAAGGTTTTTTACCAGGGGCATTTTCTCTAAGTTGCCCTTATGTAGTGAGGGTGTCGCGGGATATGCTATTAAAGCTATCCGGGAGATGAATTAATCTATTCCCCTCTCCCCCCGATGGAGTACACCGGTATAGACCCTCCGGGGGGGGGGGAAATAAACCATTCTGCCATTATTTTTTTAATGCGAATAATTGAAGAAATGTAGACCTAAATGAACAAATCAGTAGTTTTCAAATAATTTGACAATTTATTCCGAGATTGTGTACTTTTTTTACTATTAGAACAAACAAGTATTGTGATAAAATCAGAAAAATATTCCAATCGCATATGTTGGGGCCTTTAGGCCTAAAAGTGGGACCTCTGTTCTGCCAAACATGTTGAACATGCCTTAATCGGGCCCTGCCCACGCACAAAAGTGTTTCCAAACTACCATGTTTACCGTATAAGTAGACCACCACAACACATCTTGGCGACATGGTATTTCTGGCGTTAGGTATTGACCTTTGTTAGGATTTATAAGTACAGGAAGTAATGACGCCTTAATATCTACCCCTCCTTCGACCAAAGTCTGTCTCTTAGTACAAGATTATCGGCGCTTTTAAGACATCGCCTTTGTATTATACACTATACAGCACTGCGCACACAATAGACTTTTGCATGTTTTGTATTGGCGCTCAGCAATAATAGATGTGAACCTTGTTCCGCCCATGCATGTAGGGCCTTGTAGGCCTATACGGAATATTCTTCAATTATGGCAATGTTGTGCATGGGCGGAGTTTATCAGGGGCTAGGGGGGGCTAAGCCCCTCCAAGAAGGCCCAATTTAAACTTTTTTACCATGAAAATGGTATCATTTTTCTGGGTTAGCCCTCCCAATAAGGCCCAGACTCGGGGTTAGCCCCCCCCCCAAGAACGGAAACCAAACTCCGCCCATGATGTTGTGAAATAAACAGCATTTAGGCCGTGTGAAGTTCTGATGTATATTATGCAGGCTTTCTATAAAATTATAAGCAGTAGTTGATAGCTCCTATAGAAACTTTCTGGTTATGTTGCCAGCATAGGCCTACATCATGATACGATGTGATGCCTCGCTATAGTGCATTGGGGCGAAACAAAACAGAGGCGTGTCATTAAGGACAAAAGACTTGTCAGGGCAATGTAATAGGATATCAGTGTGTTTACCATTCTTGTTGTAACGTTATCAAAGCACACAGTATATCGTCACCATGCAGATAAATTAGTTCGTGTTTCTCGAGTTGTTAAACGTCGATTATCATTTTATGTTCAGAGATTAAAGTACGTCGATATAAGAAATAGGCTACTAGTCGCAGAATTGACGACCTAGGTTTCTTTGAAACATAGAATTACGAAAATTATTGGATCTACTGTAATTATCAGAGGTCATGAAACTAGCTCAGACAGACATCACAAGAAATACACGCATGCACGGACACATGCACAGACCATCATCCTGCAGACACATAGTTATTAAATATGTGCTTCAGTATGTAGGTTTATACTTTTGCACCAATACACGTGTAGGCCTATATGTGAATGCATGTATGCTATAGCACACCTTCAAGATCACTACTCAGAGGCGCTCCCGACTACATGGCGGGCACTGATTCTGAGTTTCACGCCGAAGCGCATGAGCAATTACGAGTGAACAACTTGAGGTGGAATCGAACACGCACCCTTACGGCTCCAAGGCACCGAACTTACCCCTACAGCATCGTAATCGTTCCCCGAAAATATTAATACGTACTTATTTTTCATATATAATTAGTACCCAGTAGTGTTTAGTTTACTGTTTCCTATATAAATTTATTATAGCATGAAAGAATATGTACAAAAATAGGCCTACCTGTTCGTCTCCGCAAAAGTAGATCTACACTGGACGAAAACCAGTGCAGTTAAAAACCACATTATTACCCAGCAACCTTGTTTACAGCCAATAAGCTCAGTTGGTTAGCAACGTTTCTTAACAAGTATCCAAGTTGGTCAAAGAAGACAAAGTTAAACCGACTGTATCTATTATACTGTCAAGAGAATCCTTAACTCCACAACTGCGCACCTGGCTGAGTTACACGTAAATCCAAAGACACTAATTAATATCTACGCATATCAACAACAATTAATGTCAACAAAGAAATACTGCTATTCACTGCTTGAAACAGCGCCACACCTTTTCAGCGGCTGCTTGTCATTCTTGTCCTTCTATTACACACTGTGTCCCAATAAATCGGGCACCCTTTTTATAATGTGAATACCACGGGCAAATATTAATCGATTTTCAAAATTTTAAAACTGTTTTTATCCTGAGATAATTATCCTACACTGATTCAAATATGAAGTTTTTGGCATGAGTATTGACGCCACAATTACGTCATTTGCATCAGAGAATTCAAATGTTAACGCCATTCTCTAACGATTTTTGTTGACATTTGGCTTCAATATGTAAATTAGCGACGTCATTATGACGTAATTTTTTAGTGAGGGCCGTTCATAAATTACCAATTTGTAGATAATTATCTCATTATCAAGCCTGTTTTGAAATTTTGATAATCGATGAATATTTACCAGTTTTATTCACATTATAAAAAGGGTGCCCGATTTATTGGGACACAGTGTAGTAGCCTACCAGGACTGAATTCCACGGTGTATCTTCAATCACTATAAGGATTGACTATTATAGCAATGAACACATGTGCTTGCCAATACCATGATTAGGCTATTATAGACTACATAATGAGTGCGCGTGAGCGCATTGTGTGAGCGTTCGTGTACAGAATAGGCACGTTGTCTTTGACATTGGATATTCTCTCCTCATTTTATACATTTGAATGTACGATTCGTTACGATAATCATTTGCGGTGAGGTTTCCTGTCTTTCCTGACTGTCTTGGATTTAAATAAGAACGGTTATTTTAAAGTCCTGCTATTATTTAGCGTAGAGCAACTGACCGTGTCACTTTTTTTTATTAGGCTATGCCTAGAACACTGAACTAATATAAAATTTGTAGGCCCTTGCATGGTGTGAAATTCATGTTCTCATTATATCACTGCTAGATTTCCAAATTGCAGTATTTAATGCGTCGTTCAACTTCACGTGTAAATTCATACGACTGAGAGATAATGTGCTATCTTCTCACAAGATTTGTATTACGTCGTTAGCGGAAAACATACAACATAGGCTGAAGGATTTATATAACACGATTCCGTATTTAGAATCACGCAATATTACGTGATGTGTGATCACTGTGGGTTTACTTGGTGTGATGCATTCGGCATGATAATGGTGACACTTTTATGGCTCATCCTTTGCTAAGTGCCTGGTTGATCTCTCCCTCCCATCACGTTTCCTTGTGATGTGATCTTGTGTGATGGAATAATTATATCTGTCTGCACTTATAGGGAGAGCAGACTCGATTAGGCGCAATCATCATGGATTATGCACGCGAGATTTCTAAACGTGGAATTCTCTTTGATGTTTTATTTTGTCGAGCGCATCTTAAATATAGATAGGAGACACGACGTGTAGCATTAACACACGCACACATGTAGACATACTCAGGCGGACAGGAAGATATGGGCAAGCAGACAGGCAAACACGGAAGCAATGGGTCACTCGGTGCACTCTTTAAAGATAATGTCATAGGAAAACGGACACGCAGGTAGTTCATACGCCATTGTTATAGATCTATAGTCTAGACTTTTATTGACGCGTCAGCATAATAGACATATCATTTTCTAGTAACAGACTATATCTGGAATAGCCCTATGGTTCTTTTACGATGCTTAGTAACAGCGGCGCCGCCAGGATTTTATTTCTGTACGCACAACTTGCACAAAATAATATGAAGCGAACAGCGATCGATACGAGCTTATATTAAGAGGCGGATCCAGGATTTCTGGTTATGGGGGGGGGGCGTAAATACTACCAATCCCATATATATATATATATATATAGCCTATATATATATATATATAGTGCTTAAAGTGTAACAAAGTGCCAGGACGCTATATTGTAGGCCTAATTGGTCGTCAGTGGCGGCGCCGAATGCGGGAAGTTGTGAGTGCCGAAGGCACGAAGCCCATCCCGACTAGGGGGTCTGGGGGAGCGTCGTAAGCTCCCCCAGCGGGGTCTGGGGCGGAGCCCCAGCGACCAGCGCATTTTTGGCTGTTTCGACCTTAAATGGAGCCATTTTTAGGCTCTTGTTTGCCAGCTATTTGTGAACGACAAAGTCGCGAAATTTTTAAGAATAAGTCGTTTTTCAGTGTCGCAAGCTACCAGGATAACAATAAAAATCAAAATGTTATTGTAAAAGAGAAAGGTTTTGTCTTTACAGTAAGCTCCCCCAGCGAGGTCTGGGGGCGGAGACCCAGCGACCAGCGCATTTTTGGCTGTGTCGACCTCAAATGGAGCCATTTTTAGGCAGTCATGGCCGGTCGTCCGTAACTGCATGGACGCCGTCCATGCAATCATGGACGACCGTCCTGGTAGTGCTGGCCAAATAAGTCATATAGGACGGCGTCCTGCCTCGAATATAAGTGCCAGGACGCCGTCCATGACCGTCCTGGCACACTTTAAGCCCTGTGTATAAATGAAATTAGATCACGCCACACTATAATGATCCTTTTTATAGAAAATGTTGTGGAACTTAAAAAAATATATAGTTTCTCATATAAAACCACTGGTTTCCACTGAAGGTTAACAGTGAAACGATTATAAATCAGTTATCGGTTTTGATCACGCAACCCTTGATCCAAAAAGGAAATAATTAAGTGTCACATGCCAGTGGATTAAGCAGTGTCAGTCTCCTTGGATGCTCTCTGGCGTAGGCCCTAGGCCTTGATAATGTCATCAATGTCTAACTTGATGTCCTTGTGGACAAACAATAAAATGAGTGCATTAAATCTGTCCTCGTTCATTGTACTTCGGAAACACGACTTCACAAATCGCAGACTAGAATTTGCTCGTTCAACACTGCTTGAAGGGGTGCTATAACCAGTGGCGGATCCAGAACTCTTCCAAGGGGAGGGGGCAAAAATATTAGAACCTGGGATGGGACAGGTGAAACAAATTTCGAAATTTGGTTGTTGGTCGAAAATAAATAGGGATCAGTCTTTGGCTGAAGTACTTTTTATCCGCCCAAAAAAGTTGATGATGTTTGTTTTTTTAGTCATCTGCCAACATTTTTTTGAGAAAATTCTACCATTTCATCCGCCAAAAAGTTGATGACCTTTTTTACTCCTCCACTTGAAAACCGACTGGGGGGCCACGTCCCATGCCATTTTCCGAATAGGGGGGGGGGGAATATGCCATTACACCCATATGCATATTGCTAATTTCATACCAAATGGGGGGGCCACGTCCCATGGCAGTTTTAAATGGCCCCCCTGGATCCGCCCCTGGCTATAAAAAGTGCACATAAAAACACATACAAACAAAAATTAAATTTAAAAAAAGTTTTAACGGTTTTACATCCAGGAATCCCAGGATCCATAGACCTCTAGGGCCTAGGCGGCTATAAGACGCTCAATGCCAAGATGGCTCTCTATTAGAGTGTAAGTAAGTAAGGAAGTAAGTTTATTCTATAAATTATAAAATTTCAATAGAATTTCATCGCTTATAATAAATTTACAATTTGTGGGGAAAAAATTTTGTTGCCTTTCCGCGCTGTACGCACTTGCGTACGTGCGTACGCCTAACGGCGCCCCTGCTTAGTAACCCTACTGATATCTGGTATTATGAGACATAATTATTTGGACACACGCAGAAACAAGATTGGAGTACTACAGGACTTTTTGACGTGCACACTGCACATGTACACACAATGTGCAGTTGTGAGCCTAGATGAATTTGTGCAATTGTAAAAGTAAATTTGTGCAGTGAAATCACGAATAAAGGTCACTGTCAGCCGACTTCGGGTATTGTGATCAAACTTTTCTCCTTCTTCCCGGTAATATTTCTGATGTCCCTTTATATAATCTTTCGACAAATTTTCCTACTTTTCTCGTCTTTTGTGCATTTTCACCTGAAAATATCTATTTTATCTGAATAAGGTGAAAAAACGCCATGCGAAAGCTAGATCCTGACAAAAAAAACTATAGACACCTATAGACAAGACCAAGAAACTAGATCTTGGTTGGAAAAGCTATGACTGGCGTCTCTGTTTGAAATCCATTCTCGCTTTTGCCAATTATAGACAGTGTCTTGGTTACGAATCCAGGATGTTGGCTCATTTGTGCCAACAGCAGAGCGAAAGACAGACAGACACACAGGCACACACAGGCACACAGACACACAGACACACAGAGAAGAAAAGAGAGTGTAGTCTTGGCTGCAGGCTTCATTCTATTTCATTCGATCTAGAACTGTGATGGAATTTATCAGCTTGGACTAATAATCTTGACGGCACTGTTGATCTAAGAAAGACAGTGTTATATCAGACGAAGCGTGTGCTTCTAATACTATTTCTATTTGTCAGTCTTCTCTGTCAATTGGATTACTTCCGTCTTGTTTGCTTTTCATTCAAGTATAAACGAGGAAATAAAACTCATAAAGAGTTCCAAAGTGACCTTCAAAAAGACCTTTGCCTTCATACATGGAAGCGTTTAAGTTGAGAATGGCTATGCTTAGGCTATAAGTTTGACTATAATTAGGCTATGTAAGCCCTGATGTGAGAGTGAAATGGAGAGTGAGCTCTACAAAGAGTGAGATAGAGAGTGAGAACTATAGAGTGTGAGATAAAGAGTGAGACAGTGACCAAAACTCTATTCCAAAGTGACTCTATGTCTTGCGCTCGAAATCTCAAGAAAAATTATCAAAAATAACTCATGAACTTTGTAGTCATTCCTTCCATCTTAGAAAAATTTACCAGCATGTCCAATGTCCATAAAATGCATGGTCACAAGTCCGATCTTTTTCTGAATGGGAGGATTTCTACACATTGACTTTTTGGAGGGAGGGGGAAGGTAAATGGCACGTATTTACATGCATACAACACCTCTTGATTATTCATGGGGAGGGATAGATACATTCTTTGGGAGGCAACTTCCCCCCCCCCAGAGAGTCTAGATTAAACACTGACTGCATCCCAACCAAAGGTCTTTCCCATAAATATGCAATTTTCCTGTAGCAGAAACGGGGAATAAAACGTCCATGCTCCCCAACATACATGTGTACATAATGTACATGGGCATACGTGCGTGCACATGCACATGTATACGTGCACTACACACACACACACACGTGCTTAAACATACATTATACGAATAATGTTTTGCTTGTGTGAAGATTCCCGAACATGCAGAAGGCAGACCACCAAGAGACCTCCGTTCTTCCCTAAGCATCACGTGCTGCTAATAATAAAGATGGTGGGTGGATAGGTTGAACGGAGGAGATGGGGGAGATGGGGAAGATGGGGGAGATGGGGGAGATGGGGACATGGGTGGGGGACTGAAAGGAGACAGGATCGACGGCCAACACACGTCAGAGGATGGAGATCGATGGGTGAATGTATTCCCTGCTGTAGATTAAGACTCCCGAACATGCAGAAGGCAGACCACCAGAGAGAGAGCATACTGCGGCCACAGTGGCACACATGGAGTCTTGATGGATAGATGGATGGATGGATGGATGGATGGATGAATAAATGGATGGTTGGATGGATGGAAGGATGGTTGGATGGAGGGATGGATGGATGGATGAATAAATGGATGGTTGGATGGATGGAAGGATGGTTGGATGGAGGGATGGATGGATGAATAAATGGATGGTTGGATGGATGGAAGGATGGTTGGATGGAGGGATGGATGGATGGATGAATAAATGGATGGTTGGATGGATGGAAGGATGGTTGGATGGAGGGATGGATGGATGGATGGATGAATAAATGGATGGTTGGATGGATGGAAGGATGGTTGGATGGAGGGATGGAGGGATGGAGGGATGGATGGATGAATAAATAGATGGTTGGATGGAGGGACGGATGGATGGATGGATGGAGGAAGGGAGGGAGGGATGAATGGAGAGAGGGAGGGAGGGATGGATGAAGAGAGGCAGGGAGGGAGGAAGAGAGGGAGGGATGGATGGAGAGAGGGAAGGAGGGAGGGATGGAGAGAGGCAGGGAGGGAGGAAGAGAGGGAGGGAGGGAGTAATAGAAGGAGGCAGAAAGTCGGAGAGGCAGGGAGGGAAAGAGAGAGAGGCATGGAGGTAAGGAGGCAGAGAGAGTCACTGAGAGAGAGACAGACAGACAATCAGAGAGAGAGAGAGAGACAGACAGAGAGGCAGAGAGAGAGAGGCGGGAGGGAGGGAACGCCAGAGAGAGAGAGAGGCACATAGAGAGAGAGACAGACAAACCGACAGACATACAGAGAGGAGGAGCAGCGTCTGATAAGCAGACGTTTTGATATTTCTTTTCACATCAGAGTTTTATGTATCCAACTTGAGATATCCGATATCAGTTCATGATGGCCTAATTATATTGAATTCTGATGACCTCGATATAATAATCAAATTACTTTCTCTTCTCCGGTTCTCTCGCACTGGATGCCCCTCTGATTGCAATGAGAGCTGCTTTGTAAACTAATACTACGTATATGCTTCTCCATTTGCTATAGCGCCCTTTCAAACTCCTCTACTCAGAGGCGCTCCCGACTATACAGTGCGGACACTGCATCGGTGTTTCACGCCGAAGTGCACGCACAACAATAATTGCAAGTTAAGGACCTGCTGAAGGTCACTACGCAGCGGATTGAGGTGGATTCGAACCTGGAACCCTGCGGCTCCATACGATGATAATATGTATATAATATATAATATATATATATTGTATGTAATATAGATATATATCTATTCGTGTATATATTATATACACGAATAAATGCGCATGTGAGTGCGCATAGGCTATGTATACACGATGACTCCTACGTCACATACAAAGTATACATCGCAAGACGAGGGCCACCAGGGAAGATAATATAGGCCTAGAGTAAATAGCTAAATATTTATTCTGTTGGGCGCGACTGTAGGAGATCCACAACGCGGTCTACATCAGCAGAAGCAGCAGCAGTAGCAACAGTAGCAAGCAGTAGCAGTTACAGTAGCAGTTGCAGTAGCAACATTAGCAGTATATATATATACGCAGAAGAAATCTAGGTTTCATTGGACGAGAGAAGGTCTACAGATGTTTTTCGCTGATCTATGGTTTTGCGCATCATGAACTCCATGCACTGCTTGCATTATTTGTGATTTACTCCCTTCAGTTCATCAATCACAATAATTATAAGCTTAGGCCTACTCTTTGCATCCACGCTAATTCACACTATCTTTAAATTACACGCTCTGACCTTCTCGTAAAACAGAGTTTCATTACTAGAATGCTGTATGCACTTATTAGCATTTTGTTTTACATCACTATTATAGAATACTTTAATATTATTTCTCTAGGCCTATATTTGTGTTATATTACATTATTTGTCGATGCCCCATAGTGCGTTTGCAAATGGAGTAATAAAGGTTATTCTTACTTACTAACTTACTTACTAACTTCCTTACTTACTTTCTTACTTACTTCCTTACTTCCTTACTTACTTACGTACTTACTTACTTACTTACTTACCTACTTAGTACTTACCTATCCACCTACAAGACTTATGATTATATTTTGCATTTGCGTTCCCATCGATAATTTTGATCTCAAATCTATTTCTGTCTTCGATTTATTCTTTTGGGGTCCACGCTTTGCATACTTCTGACATCCATGGCGATGTTGCTTGAATGTCGAGCAGCTGTTGTAGGCTACTTGTATTCTATAGGGAGCTGACTGCTTAGCATCGCTGCTCTGGGATATCGATTGTTGACGTTCTGTGGGTTGCAACTTCCGATATTTTGAGAAGATGGAAATCGCATTCTGTCCATTGACATGACCGCAAGTAGATTGCTGTGTGTGTGTGTGTGTGTGTGTGCGTGGGCGAGAGTAAGGATGTGCGGAGTGTGTGTGTGTGTGTATGTGTGTGTGTATGTGTGTGTGTATATGTATGTATGTGTGTCGGTGTGTGTAGGTGTGTGTAGGTGTGTATAGGTGTGTGTAGGACTGTAGGTGTGTGTAGGAGTAGGACCGTAGGTATGTGTGTATCTATGCTTGTGTATGTGTGTAGGTGTGTGCGTAGGTATGTGTGTACCTGTGTGTCGTGTATGTATTGTGTGTGCGTGTGTGTGTGTTTGTGTGTGTGTGTGTAGGTATGTTTATGTGTGTGCATGTATGTGTGCGTGTGGGTGTGTGTTTGTGTATATATGATATATATATATATTTATATATATATATACGCTCAGCAGAGCTGTGTATAGGGCTTATCTACGACTCTCGTGTATACAAATACAATTTAAAAAATTGTAGTAGAGATTGCAGGAAATTTGAACCATAACATTACAATTCTTGAATTGATAGGGATGGGTGGTGGACCTGTGTGTGTGTGTGTGTGTGTGTGTGTGTGTGTGTGTGTGTGTGTGTGTGTAGGTATGTTTATGTGTGTGCATGTATGTGTGCGTGTGGGTGTGTGTTTGTCAAGGTTAATTGGGACGCGCAAAATGCTGTCTTGGACCTTACAGCGCTGCTGGACAACGAAATGGCTGCCATAATAAAGAGCAAAATGTCATGTCAATTATCACCACCGTTCCTGCTTTTATCAAATACAAATAATTATTTATTACACAACTCATTCGAGTAATGCGACTCAATTGCAGGTACCAATGTCTAAATTCGATCTTGCATCACCGAACGTCTGCTATATTATCATAGGCGCAGGCAAATGCCTCCTCCAAATTTCGGGCAAGTCTGATTTTCGGGCAAGAAGACCCGGAAAATTAAATTTTTTAAAACATTTTTGGGAAAAAGTAACGTGAATTGAATTCGGCCGGATGACTAAAAAAGGTCGTCAGAATGTTTTCGGGCAAAAGTCTAATTTTTGCCCCTACCCCCACTGCTGAAATGTCCCATACCCTACGCCTATGTATATTATAGTGATTTTGAATGTAGCCTATGCGCCTACGGCAGTCAGTTTAACTTACCTATGACCTGTGTCCGGATGATGTAGAAGTAGGCTACATTGCAAAAATATTCTTCGATTAGATGATTAAGTCCAGAAAATCCCTAGAGAAGAATAATATTCGTATTCGTGTGTTTTTTTTAGCCGAATTGTATAGCCAGTGACAACTTCCAGACTTGCGAACCCTTGCGCCACCTTGCTAATACTTCTGAATCCTTTTTATTATTACAACAGGCCTGCCGCCTTCTATTGTCGCTATCATATCTTACATGTCTAGGTAGGTACATGTACATGTTATGATAATTTATAAGACAAGTTACGGCATGTGGAGAATTACTATAACTCTCTTCTTTGTGCTGGTATAATCTAATCACTATGTCTAATTTAAAGATCATCTATGGCT
Source organism: Lumbricus rubellus (assembly GCA_945859605.1). NCBI lineage: Eukaryota > Metazoa > Annelida > Clitellata > Crassiclitellata > Lumbricidae > Lumbricus > Lumbricus rubellus. The sequence continues at coordinate 28,804,463 of OX243826.1, read as the reverse complement.
AATCATACAGTATTTTAATCATTCCTTATTACCTAATTTTATCTTTATTCCACCAAGTCTACGGATGACCTTTCTATAGTCGTACATAGGACTATTATAATAGAACAAAAACTCCGCCTCTCGCTGTACCCCACAACTGTTACCCTACATTATATTCACTCAAAAGTGAAAACATTTGATGCACCATTGGAATTTCTATGGCTGTGGCTGACTGCTGACAACCGAGGTATTCATATGAGACAAAGAAATTTCACCCGGTAGATTAAGAAGATAGACCACTAGAAAAGATCTTCATGGTTTTTGCAGGGACCAAAACGGAGTCCAAAATCGGAGTCCTTGACACAAAGGCAAAGACACATGTCAACACCAAGAAGACGAAGGCAGATTTTAAAGGCAGGACGAAGGACCATAGAGACTAAGGCAGATTTCAAAGGCAGGACCAAGAAGATCTGCATTGTGTACATAAGGACCGCAGAGTTCACTATACACTAAATAACTCAGAGTGAGAACTGTAGATTTTTTATTTAAGATGTTTTTGTTTGAAATATGTTTCTAAAGCTGATAATAGTAATAAAACGATGGTAATAATGACAATAACAATAACTGTAATAAAAAAACATACACGACGTAACAAATTAAAACAAATCAAGCATGCCACGTGAATAGATCTATTCAAGTAGGCCTACCAGTAATACAAATGGATCCGCTAATTGTTCGACTATCTGACGCAGACGACACACGCTATCTTCACGATTTCAAGTCTCATTAGTCTGAATAATTTTATCGTAATCGTAATCTCCAAACTTCTAAACCACTACTCGAAAGTCAAGCGTGGGGCACCAGCTTATTCACGAGCGCTGCGTTGAGTCGAAAGGGTTGTCCGTAAGAGCATAACAATGACCATGATGACTTCTATATCGCCATAGTTCGACTATCTGACGCAGACGACACACGCTATCTCCCACCCATTCACATAATGTGGACATGGAAGGGATCCGCAAACCGCTTCCACGGGATAGAGGAGAGCTGGATCGTCATTCCGGTGACTTCCATGAATCGCTTCCGGTGCCTCATCAAGACAAATGTAGTCCTTCTTATGATGACTCAAGTGAGACGTCACCAAGTACCCTCGGTACTGCAAGTACCACTCGGCAGGGCAATCCCTGCGGGCTGGTATCATGATCTGGGTTGATCTACCCACCGCCTGACATAGACTGCATGGGGCGTCGACGTTGTGTAGCTGGCTGCCCCCGTTGTTTGTGGTCAGGAAGGGTGAATTGCTCTGCTGTAGTTCGTATTCCACCCCGTGGATGTAGGAACCCCCGCCCTGGAGTCCGTCGATTTTTTGCCCCCATTCGGGGCGTTCCGGTAAGCAGAGGTAGTTGCTTCCACCTCCCTTTTCTGAGTAACGACTTCCAGCAGCGTACCCTACAACAGAAATCACACGACTTAAAACTACATGTCTCTGACTTAAAAAAATTGGTAGGTCTGCACGGGAAGGACTAAGGTCTATGCAAGCAAATAGGTAGGCCTGCCTTTATAATCTACTGTATACGTTATCTGACACATGCATGCACATGCATTGCAATGTATAGATGACGATTACAATCATTAAATCCATTTGTAAAGTAAACCATAAAAGTCAAAGATACACAGTTAAATGTCACTAAAGAATCATCAATCTACAAAAATGCTTTAGGACAATTTTACATTGAACAAAAGAATGTGCTCTCTTGCGAGGTACAAAGGTACAGGGTGTCCAATAAGTTCGTGAACGATTTTGCTAGCTTGTTAAAAAATAAATACACAACAAAAATCAATAATTTTTTTACCATTTCATAGGCAATAGTGTTGCCTTTGCTGGCTATAACAGCTTTCATTCGTCTGGGTAAAGATTCGATGAGGTTGTACAAAGTTTCAACCGATATCGAATTCCATGCTTTTCGCAAACGACGTTTTAGTTGAGTAGGAGTTTTTGGTTCAGGATCTTTTTACACACTGCTTGAGAGTAAACTCCAAAGATTTGCAATCGATGAGAGATCAGGAGAGTTTGGAGGCCAGTTTTCAATGTAGTTAGGAATAGTTTTGTTACTACTTTATAGACTAGTCTTCGAATTTCCAATGTCTATGCTGCCGCACGAATAACAACCGTTTTTCGTCTGAGCGTCTGTTAGCAATGGCGCCTTTCTGCGTTTCCAACTTCTCCACTTCAACTCCCCTTTCATGTAATTTCTGATTGTTTCTTTGTTGCCCTTCAGTCGACCTGATTTTTTTATCTGTCTCAAATCAAATCATCGTCTGTATTTTTCTTTTTGATTATTTTAATAGCAACCTGTGTTAAAATCTTTGGTCGACCGCATCGTGCATGATAGCCTAACTCGCCTTGCTTGCTTCTTTCAACCCATTTTGCTATCCAACCTTTCGATCGTCCTAATTTATCGCTTGTAACGGAATATGAATATCCTTCTTCAGCAAGAATGGCAGTTTTTGAGCGTAACTGAACGTCTGCTATTTCCCCCATTTTTCCGAGTTTCTTTACGAAAAACGATCGCGAACTGCATAAAACTCGCTAAAAATAGCCCTTCAGCATAAATTGATGACGTCATTTTCTCGTTGCAAAAAACTAAAACTTTTTACACTTTTTGGTTTCGGGACATAAAGCTCTTTCAAATGACATAAACATTTTTAATGTTTGATGCAAAACTTTTCTGCTTTCTGCAAGCAAAATCGTTCACGAACTTATTGGACACCCTATATAACGTAGCATAGCAGCAGCAACAGCAGCAGTAGCAGTAGTAGCAGTAGGCCTTGTAGCGGTAGTAGCAGCAGTTTTGTGAACGCAGTGGCCATCATAAAACTCTGATTACTGATCTTAATGAATTCTACTATTTTGCAGTAGTAGCAGTAGTAGTAGCAGCAGTAAGCTTACTGTAGTTGCAATAGCTTTGAATGCAGTGGCCAAAGAACTCTGATTTCTAATGTTAATGAATTCTACTATTTTGCACTGGTGCCACGATTGCAAACAGACACTGAGAAGACGATAGGAACATGTTGGTTTAACATTACCTTTATAAATGACTGTTGAATTCGTGGGACAGACCTTTCGACCCCAGCGAATGTACGCAACCGCTAAAAGACGAAGATATTCATTAGAATTATTGCAGAATGAAATCGTTTGCTCTGCGTACAATTCTGAAAACATTGCCGTGCTTTTCTATGCTTTACCATTTTATCTCATCCCTTTTATCGTCTATTCTATACCAAATATCACTATAATTATAGCCTACTGTTATATCATAATAATAATAGTAGAAGCAATAGGCCTAATAGCCTAACAGCAAATAAATAATGTTAATAATAACACTATTAACAACGAAATACGCGATAAAATAATAAACACGATCAAGTAATATAAATAATAAAGAAATACGAATGGATCTGCCAATCGCAGATAAAGAAATGAATAAGTAATAAATTACAAAACATCAAAGCCCGCAGTGCGTTTGCAGGTGGTTCAATAAAGCACATACTTACTTACTTACTTACTTATTTGATGAGATGGGTCCACTTCTTAATTTATCTCATTCCTTTTATAATAACGCCAATTTATATGGCGCCGTAACGCGGCAATAGCGCTATAAGGGCGCCTCAAAGGCAACTGACCTAGTGACCTTATCACATGCTTCATGTCAACTGTCAAGCACTACCAATGATAAATAACCGAACTAAACATCGGAAATTGATTTACTTAACCGACCTGTGTTGTTTCGCTGGTTCCCTGCGTTTGCCAATTGCTGTATGTGCTGTTGACTGTTTTGTTCCTTCAGTTGAACCAGTTCCATAGACAAAGAATCGTTTGTCTGTCTCAATTGTTCTTCGTGGTTTCTATTGTCTTCTTCCAACGCTGCAATCCTATTCTCTGTGGTTCTGTTGATCTCGTTCAATGAAGCTTTCATTTCTTGTTGCCATGCAACGGTTGCCATGAGAGACGAGTTCAACTGGAGGAGTGATGTAAGCTGTTCTTCATGAACTGCGTTCTTTTGCTGAACCAATCGCAGCTGTTCAGCATGTTCATTTAGCAATGACCTCAGTTCATCGGTGCGTTCGTGAAGAGAACTGTTCACGAGTATCAGCTGTTCTTGCATGTTGTTCGTATCAGGCAACTGTTGTTGTTTTTGATTATGATGTTCTTGTTCTTGTTGTTCAGTGTTATTCGTTCGTAAAGACTCGTTATCTCGTCTGAGGAGTAACAATTGCACCTTCTGTTCACGATTTTCCTGCTCCAATAACGTCAGTTTTTCCACCAGTGTCACATTCCACTGCTGCATTGACTCCACTAGTTCCTTCAATTCATTCAACTGTCTGCGAATGGCGAGACTGTCTCTTTCAGTTTGGAAACGCGATTCTACGAAAACCCCTTTCAAGTCTGTCAGCTTCTTTTCCTGATCGGCCATACGTTCATTCCGTGAACAGTTGTTCATTTGTCGAAGTGCATTCAACTCTATTCGTTGTTCATTCACTTCAGTCACCAGCTTCGCAACTATGTCTCGAAGGCTGTTGTCTTCCACTTGTACCATCCCGCCGTTGAGACTTCTAAGGCGGCTGTCATTGTCACAAGGGTTGCTCGAAAGATCGACTGTTGATTGGCACTGACTCTCAGAGGTGAATGTTAGAAGGATCAAAAAGGCAATTGACTGAGAGTTATGCTTGGCATTCATCTTTCTCGAAGCTGTTTTAATGACTTGAAGAAGAATGAAGCAGCTATAATTAATCACCAGCAGCAAGTTGAATGCAATCGAGAATCAGTGATCCTTACAGCTGCGATTTGACATCACCTTAAAGTGGGAAGTTCCGGTTCATGGGATGTCGACCTGTAATGCAAAGCTAGAACCTGTTATGAAAAATGTTGTCTGGGACAGGAGCCATGGGCGCCCGCACATAGGGGCAAGGGGGGCACTTGCCCCCCCCCAAGAAAAGTGGCACTTATTTTTCTAACTACTACTTTTGAGTTTTTAACAAATTTCTTCGCATTAAAACACTAATGATACCAACTTCTTCTTGTCCTTCCGGCTGGAATTAATCCCTCGGAGGGGAGGGGTCAGCCACTCGGATCAGTTTTCTCCACAGAACTCTGTTTGCCGTATCTTCTCTCCTGAGGTTGAGAAGTTCGAAGTCCTGTTTGATAGCATCCATCCATCTCTTTTTCTGTCTTCCTCTGCTTCGTCGCCCCACCACCTCCGCCCTCATCACTCTCTTGATGCTGTCATCTTCCAATGCCCTCTCCACGTGACCATACCATCTTAGTCTGGCCTCCCGTACTTTGTTTGTGATACATGAAACTCCCAACATCTTCCGGATGTCTTCATTTCTTTTTCTGTCTCGCAGTGACACCCCCAGGATCCACCGCAGCATTTTCATCTCCGTCCGCTCCAACCGCTCCTCCTCCCTCCTCCTCAGCGTCCATGCTTCTGCTCCATATATCAGCACCGGTCTTATCATTGTCTTATAAACCTTGCCCCTGAGCTGGACAGAGATCTTTCGGTCACACAGCACTCCCGTCAGATCTCTCCACTTCTGCCAGGCTGCTTTTATCCTGTTTCCAACATCCACTTCACATCCTCCCTTCGCGTTCAACATCGACCCCAGGTACTTGAAGGTCTCCACTTGTTTTAAGACATGTCCTTCTCTATCTCTAACCACTAGCACCTCCTCTGTTTTGGAACAGACCATGGTTTCTGTTTTGCTTGTATTGATCTTAAGCCCCTTACTTTCGAATGCTCCTTGCCATCGACTAAAGCTCGCCTGGCCATTTGCCGCCGTATCGTCTGCTATGATGAGATCATCTGCATACAAAATATCCCATGGTACTTTTCTACCGATGTTTTCTGCAATCGCATCCATAACAATGATGAACAACAGCGGGCTTAGACAGGACCCCTGGTGCAGACCCACCTTTATCTCAAACTCCGCTGTGTTGCCCACTCTGCACCTCACCGAGGTGTGCGCGCCTTCGTACATGGACATTAAAACACTAATGATACCAACGATACACAGTTACACACAGTGAAAGTCTTAAATTTATGTTTAGAAATCTCTATATAAATAAATATATATTATTATAGTGCCCTTCATGGACCTACTTTTTAACATCTACTTTTGGATTTTTAGCAAATTTTCGCACTTAGGAAACTATTCATATTAAAAATAATACACAAAATGAAACTGAGAAAGATGCATTAAGAAACCTCTTTAAAAAAATACCCGTGTTTTTAATTTCCAGCGCTGTAATTTCATGCTCGTCACTGAAAAATTGAACCGTGTCCATCGTAAAATTTTTGCCCCCTCCTGCAAAATTTTCTGCGGGCGCCCATGACAGGAGCAGTGATGTGTGGTGTTGGGTGCTAAGTGTAATGTAGTGTAGTTTTTTCTAGGATCAGGCTACAATACTGTTGAATATCTCTTTTCTCTCTCTGTTGATGTACTGAGTTCATATTCACTTGTTGGATTTACGTTTTGAGCAAAAACATAGGAAGATATGGTACTTATGTCATTCAGTTCATTATGTTTGTGATAAGCTTAGATCTACTTTTTTCATTTCTATTTTCTATAGCGCTCCTTCAAGCTCTCTACTCAGAGGCGCTCCCCACTACAGGGCGGACACTGCATCGGAGTTTCACGCCAAAGCGCCCGAGCAATTCGAGTGGTGTACTAGCTCAAGGTCCCTACGGCGGCTTGAGGTGGATTCGAGCCTGCAACCCTTCGGCTGCAAGACAACGAACATACCCAGTGCAACACCGCGCCAAACTTGTGCTGCGATAACACTTTTTAAGGTAAATTATGCTTTGTTTTGTAGCAATTATCATACAAACTCAAGCATACAATCAAATTTTTAATTAAAATGTTGAATGTCACAACAATCTAACAGTTCATTCGGGACACGGTGTAGGCCTACTTTCAGGATTACAAGCAGCAGACTAGATTGCAAATCATCCGCCTAAACGTTTAACTCAAAGAAGTCACGTGTGAAAACAAGCCCAGATAAATCAGAATCATGACAACCTGACCACACAGTTCGCCTTTACAATGACAATTTACATGATGCCTAACATTGCCTAGAGAGACATACCCTGGGCATTGCTGCACAAATCTACCACTACATCACCGATTTATAGTCCAAAACTGCAACTAGGTAATTAGCCAAAGACAAAAACTTACCATTTTTCTAGGCGAAACGGTCATGATATGCTACGGAAATGCGCTTATGAACTTCGAGCCGACTCCTTTTCAAAGTAAAAATGCTGTTAGCTAAGCCAGTGCATCTGTCCTGTATGTATATGTTTACTCAGTTTTCGTGTACTGTGAACCTGTGCTCAGGTCTTGCATTGTATGTTAGTCGGGTTCTTGAAATAATGGCGAGATAAATGTAGTTCCTGCTAGGTCGTAATTAGTCTGAACCTGACTCGGCAGTTAGTCTGAACTCGTCATCTGACAGTCAATTGGAAACTGGAGATAGGCCTACTTCCTAGTTACTCGGGAGATAAACGTCTTTTCATCCGGGTAGAATACATTCCCAAAACTACATCAATTGTTCCTACTTGATAATCACTGTCATCATCTTCCTACTTCCCTCCACATAGCCTACTCGGATACTCCTCCACCTTCTAATCCCCACATTTGTCTTCATAATTGAGCTTTATTCAAATAAATAAATCGTTGCTGACAGCATGATCATAATCAATCGTCTTTAATCTCCATTCTTCTTTCCTTTTCATCATCATCATCATCATCATCATCATCATCATCATCATCATCATCATCATCATCATCAACATCAGCCTCTAATTGCCCCCGGTTGCTGTTATCGTCATCAGTCCTAGTCTGCATATATTTGTAGGCCTAGGTTTGTCTTCGTCATACGCTTCATCCTCCGTCATTCTTATCATCGCTATAGGCCTAATTATCATCGCTGCTTCTAATTGTCATCGTAACAGCCATCTCTAAATTTTCCAGGCGCTTCTTAGAAACCAGGCACAAGCTTATTCACGAGCGCCGTGCGTATATCAGAGGCCCAGAAACACCAAGGGCAGGAAGGAGTTTAGTTACGCTACATCATGAGCATAATTATTATTATTATCATCCATCATATGGTTAACATCCTGTCACATCTGAGTTACCGTTATCGCAGTCATCACTATCGCAATCGTTATTCTCCGTCATTGACAAAGCCTGTATGTCTAGTATGATAATTATCGTAGCTTACATAGCACCGAAAATATTACAAGAATAAGAATAAAGAAGTCAGAGTAGGCCCTACACCAGCTAAATTTTGTGAATTAGAAATGATTCCTTATAATTTTATATCTATGTGCTACTTGAGATAGCTTGCCTGGTCTTCTATTATAGGGTTCATTAATTAAGCAAGAATTTACTCTTTTTCGAAATATCAAACTCTAACGTGATTCAAAATATGCTCAAAATATGTATAATAATAATAATTATATGTTTCGGCCTTAGAACAATTTTGACCAAAGTCTCTTAGTATTATGCACAACCAGAAGTCGAACAATTTAGGGCCTACAGGATTTTATCATCTTTTAATCTGTGTGTCTTGTTCCATTTGTCCATTTGACTCTTGATGAAAGTTGCTCCTCACAGCTTCGCGATCTCGGGTGCCGACGCAGCGACGAGCTCACAGACCAATCGACATGCATGTTTTCCTGTTCCCCATGCCAACCCAACGCCTTCTCCACTGTGTCCGTAGTTGTGGATGACCTGTTTAAAGATATTAGGCTAACCTCGTCTTTATTTCAAACAAATAAATGATACTTCTAGTTGGATCAGATTAAGTAACTCATCGTCATTATCATCATCACAGTAGTAGCAGTAATTGCTGAAGACAGTTATTTGACAGGGATGGGTACAAAAAATGCTTAAATTGCTTTCTGCTATTTGTTGTAAGGTCCCAGTGATAGAAACCAGAGAAAACTATATCTTAAGATGTGAATCATATGTAGATAGCGATCCAGTAAAATAAAATAATAATTATGTCTATTAATGTGAATTATTTTTGCAATGGTTCCAGCAGCATTCCAGTTTAGGCTAAACCATTCCAATATACACTGTGTCCGGGTAAAAAGTAGACCCCCCAAAAAGTGTCATAACTCGGTCAAAACGTTTGGGATGTGTCTGAAATTTCAAACACAGCAACAGCGGCCATATTTACACGCGATTCTAAAACCGATTAGAAATATACGTGAGTTTGTCAAATTTATAAGTGTTTGCGTTGGAGCACCAACAAATTGAACGTTCCAACATGGAAAACCTGAAAAGAAGTGAAATTCAGCTAAATATGCTGTTCAAAATGTCCATCTTGTTCACGGACACACGACCGTAGATTAGACGCCACTGTTTGATGGTACTGTCGATGATCACCTGGTTAAACAACTGCCAATCTTCAAACAGACGCGCCCTACGGTTATCGATGTCATGAATACGCGTGAACAAAAAACGCGCTCCTCCAGTACATGTACTCCGGATCAAAGTCTGGACTGCTGGACGGCCACAGCTGCAGGATATGAAGCCGAGTGTCTCCCGGGATAGCTATTAACCTACTACGTCTACGATCGTGTGTCCGAGAACAAGAAACACATTTTTTGGCACCATAATAGCTGAATTTCACTTCCTTTCAGGTTTTCCATGTTGGAAAGTTCAATTTGTCGGTGCTCCAACGCAAACGCTCATAAATTTGACAAACTCGTGTATATTTCTAATCGGTTTTAGAATTGCGTGTAAATATGGCCGCTGTTGCTGTGTTTAAAATTGCAGACAAATCCTAAAAGTTTTGACCGAGTTATGACACTTTTTGTGGGGTCTACTTTTTAACCGGACACAGTGTAGTTTCCAATGATTTCAATGTAAAAACCTTGAGCATGGGTCACAGAATACTTGTGACAAACCTAGATGCTCTCTTCGTACCTTGCTTTAAATACTATATCAAACCCAATTACACCTTGGTTCGCTTTAACTTAATTTACTTTTCCTCTACCACACGAGTATTATAGAACGGCCATAATTTTGTTATATTACAAACCGGTAGAGATCCACTTTGGAAGTGGAAGATTTCCCTTTCCAGACGCAGTGGTTCTCGGAATGGACGAAGACCAACCCATTCCCATTCCCACTTTGCGTCCTAAAAATAAAGACACCGACTGTTTCGTATAGACCTAATGCATTATAAATTAATAGTAAAGTTGACTGATCATCGGCCTATGCTGCAAAAACTGCCTGTTTTGAAGAAATGAATTCAATTACTCTGATAACGAGGAGCTGGTGAAATAACAGGATAACCACTAACTATAATTATCAAAACGAACTCTATTTTAACATGAATGAGACTGAAATTCTCTGTTCAGTCCCTCATAAGTTAATTGTATTTAGAATTACCACCTTCGTATACAAACGAAAAGAATCTATAGGCCTAGCCTGGGCCTACTACTGATATTAACACACCCAGATAAACTACAAAATAGTAGCAGTACTAACAATAGTGACAATGACAATAATGACAATAACAGCAATGATAATTGTAAAATATTATAGTCTATGGACTGCTCTCACCTTTAGGCTGGGTACGTATTTGCACGCTGTTTCCCAGATTTGATTTCGATCGGAAACTCGGACGTTAAGATCCGCATCTCCGTGTTGTCTGGTACCGCCCACTACGACTGTATCTCTCCTAGAAAGTACAGAATGCATACATAGGTCAAGAAAGAAGAAGTCCAGCATTTTGTCGGTAAGCAGTAGAAAATTGTTTTTTGCTTATGTAATTTCATTCTCAGATTAAAACTCACGTATTAAAAATTAAATAATTATTTATCCAACATGGGTTGAAGCTCTGTCCGGTCTTCTGAATATCGAACAGTAGGACTGGTGGACTCTTGTAGGCTATCGTATACGGTTAAATTTGACTCCTATTAAACTTCTTATCACCTGTAGCAATTTATGAATATGAACTAGTGAACGTAAGCTTCTAGTAAGAGGTCTAAATGCTAAGCTAAAGTTGTAGAACGGACTTACCCTGGAATGATATAGACATCCTTATCGACCAGCACCGTATGTTTCACCCACGGAGCTTTCACCTTCAACATTAATATGTAATTAGACCGTTGCTAGCAGTTGAGCTATTGAAATTTGTAATGCAGTGATTTCTAATACATTGAATTGGATACGGCAAAAATTATTTAAAAAATATGGTAATACAATAATTATTAATTTCCCGTTTCCTTGGAAAGAGATAAAGACAGCAAACATTGGATCAGTCTGTTGAAAAGATCACACTTCTGTACAACGAGCGAAAAAACTTGTATAGCAAAGTAAACGAAAAAAGTAATTTATCAAAGAACGTTTCTGGAGTTGGACCAAAAACCAATAAACTCATCATGGTAGAACAACTCCAGCTCTTGGCCAACCAGAGAAATACTATTTTTTAGCCAAGTTCCGGTATGTAGGCGATAAAGGATAGACTGATACCATACGCTGTATTTCAATGTAGAGTTTGTGAACATAATTTTGTCGATTGAAAATGTATCGGAAATAAGGTTGCCAGGACTGGTGATCTTGAGGAAATTACCGGACAATGGCGTGGAGGAGTGACATTCATCATGTCGCTATAGGCCTATTGGAATTACTTGTGTGGCTGAACGGCTGGCTCATCCTGACACCCATTATTATTATTTGCCCGATGCCGTTTGCACCAATGGCAATAGAAAATCGTATTTAAAAAAGAAGACTGAACAGAGTAACAATTGAAAATGAACGCAAACATAAACTGTCAAAAGGTTAAAGCTTATCCATCGAAGGACCAGTTTTAGTGTAAACTAAGGACCAGTTTCGGTTAAATACGTGGCTTATCGGACCTTAATATATAATCAATCAACAAATAGTTGTGTCAGTTGTAACCGTCTAGCAACTTAGCCTAAGTCTCTGTGCAATGTGCATCATACAACTGCGCTATAGAAGTCATTAGAAAATATGCACTATTTGACTTACACGAATGACTTGTCCTCTGTTTGGTACCATCTTTTTGTCTCCCAGCAACTCATAACTTCCGAATCCGGTACAATTGACTACTATGTCGAAACGTCCGACCAGCTGAAAGAATAACCTACAGCTGCTAAAGTATGGCGCCATACGTGCATTAATATGATATGGTGACTATAGTCCAGTGTTATTTCTATTAACTGAAACTGTAACTGAAATAGCAGAATAACTGAAAAATCTTTGTCAGTTAACTGTAACTGAAACTGAAAAATAAAAAAAGATAACTGTAACTGAAACTGTAACTGAAAAACAATAACTGTATAACTGAAGAATCAAAAGGAGTTAACTTGAAAATGAAACAAGTGCTTTTTTCTTACTTACTTATTGAACGGAAATTCTATTCTACTACACGTTAAGTTCTCTATGTTCATTTCACTTCCGGTTCCTGTCCCTTTCCTATTCCTTTCCTGCTCAGGCTTCGGCGGTAAACTGTTAAACAATCAGCCACCGCCATTGAAGCGCTTCAAGCTCCTATCGCAGGATAACCGGACCAGAAGCTCCTTGAGTTCAGCATTAAGGACGTCCGGTATCGATGGGGAGCTTGATCGATAGGCTACTTGGCGGAAGCAACCATCTTCAACGGTGACCTAGATAATGGACTGTCCTTCTGGGTGGATCGACAGAGCTCCTATCCATCTCTGGCCCTGATTGCAGAAGACTTTGTATCCGCGCCTGCTTCACAAGCATACGTTAAGCGCGTCTTCTCAGTTTGTGGGGACTTGTGTGCAAGAAAGCGAAACAGATTAAGTGTAAACCTGGAATGTCGTGTGTTCCTTAAAGTCAACCGACAATATGTAAATTCAGATTGATCTCCTATTCAACTTTCTGGGAACTTTGCGCAATAGGCCTATGTGTGACTGTGATCAGTGTTTTAGTAGTTGTGACGTTTGAAAATACACGTGATAACTGTAACTGAAACTGTAACTGAAAAATAAAAAATAACTGTAACTGAAACTGAAAAATCTCATTGCAGTTAACTGTAACTGAAACTGTAACTGAAAAACAAAAAAATAGATCACTGTAACTGAAACTGTAACTGAAAAACCATAACTGAAATAACACTGCTATAGTCTATTTTCAGTTCCTAAGGTTTTTAGAAAGACATGCTCTATTCAGAGTTGGTTTATCCAACCGATTCGAATTAGTTCATTCTTTATCTAACACAAGTTTTTAAAAATCCAAGAAGCACATTTATCTGGATTCGATTAATGTATAGACTGCTAAAACTGTGTCAAAGGCTCCTACTTTAATAAATGTTTAAGATAGCAATCGTTGTTTGAATGCTTTACAGTGTTAGCATTGGCGAAACTACAAGCATTGTAATAAGGTTCACAATAACAACCTCTTCAAGACTGTTAAGTTTCCTCTTTTCCACCCGACCGCCTTTCGCTTCAAACCTTTCAAACAAATGCACATACATAATGCTCTGTTATTAAGATCAGAGACTGATGATGAAACCAAAGCTGTTGTGAACACCTACTGTATTTAAACTAATAGCATTATCAATACTAATTGAAAACTCTTAAGGCAAAAGAGATTGGCTAAATCCTCCCCCCCCCAGGTTTCTCTACCCACACTTAGCACTGCAACATTGAAGTCGCACCTTTTGAAGTCTAAGAATTTCTACCAAAATTTATCCATTCCTCCGCCTTACAAGCTGTTCTCAATTTCACAAACTTCTGAAGACTGTTTTTTCGCTTGATCTCGGCTGAGTAGGAACTTTGAAAGGGCCCTAAATAAATTTTGATTGATTGGTTGATTGATTGATTGATTGATTCCACAATAATTTCTCCTCAACGTCACCCGCATTAGCTGTTCAAATAACTTCTGTCTCTGGTCACTCTGACAAACCTAGATCATTGCCCATAATTAATCTCTGGCCAACCCATCAGATTCGACGCAGCGCTCGTGAATAATCATATGCCCCTGCTCTTACTCTTAGTGCATCGCTTCACACATAATTTTTCAGTTTATGATAGCGATTGTGATTACACGAGTATAATTAATTAATTTTATTAATAGACAATGACAGTTTAATTACCTCTTCATTAGCCATGGTAAAAACCATCGTCCTTCGATTATTAACGTAGTGAATCGGAACGCAGTGCTACAAAGTCAATATACAACAAAGGAAATACAGCATTTAGCGGAATCATTAGAGACTTCAAGCACTATTAATTTTTATGGTATCAATCAACTATAAATTAATTATGGGCATAGGCTGGCCAGTGTGCATCGCTTGGCAGTTTCCGGAAAGAAACTTATGCTGGAGTTCAAGTAAGATGAAGTGAGGCAATGTGAACTCTTTTAAATCAAAGCTTAAAACTTATCTGTTTGCTAAGGCTTATCCTGTAGTTGGCTGTTTGTGAGGCGCCCTTGTAGCTTATGGCCGCGTTACGGCGCCATATAAATTGTCGTTATTATTATTATTATTATTATTAATTATTATTATTAATTGTTATTATTATTAATGTAATATGAGGTGAAGTAAGATTTAGTTAAGGCTGTGTAAAGTCAGGTGATTTTTTTATTATTAAACAATAGCTTTTTCTATGTCACAATGAAACAGCTACAGGAAAAGCAACACTGAAGAGAAAATGTTCCTTCTGACATCATCTCACTCACTGCGCTTTGTCGGTGTTTGGAAAGATCTTGAGTTCTGCTTCGGTACATTGTCTGTAATCGTAGACGAAATCTTTGAAAACGGGATCCTGAAAAACCAACATAGAATAACTTTAGCAATGATCGGGTTTCGACAGTCCACACGGTTTTCGCTGCTCTCACCTTTGACAAGTGCATTCTTAGAAATGTAGGCCTAAATTCAAATTCATTTTCTTACATTAAAAACCAGCACCATACATAATTTGACAGTAGCATGTAAAAACCAACGCTACAAATCCCTTTCTTTTTCTTCTTTTTAACTCATACAAAATTTGTTTCAGTTAAGCACCATTATCTATCATAGGATTATTCAATAATGGCATAGGCCTACTGATCATTTTAAAGTCAATTTCCGTTAGGCCTTTAACTTGTGGCCATCCGTTCATAGCATAAATTGTAATGATAGCCTACTGTGACGTGTCATTTTGAAATAACAAAACGAAGATTATTCTGTTAGACTCACCTTGTCTGCTTCACTGTCGATGAAGAAATGAAATGCGCTCAGTGCAGCAATGCCCGCATTAGCTGCTTCTGGTGAATTTGCCAATTCGTGGTAAAATGCGAAAGAGTCTTTCGTCCACTGCCTAAAATACCACCTCAATTTAATATGAAATTTGTAGTACAGAAAGCGTTTTAAAATGGCAAATCTAATTATAAAAAATCAGAAAGAGGTTTGATATCTTCTCTGTTTTTAGTCAAACTTTAGAAATCGTCGTAGATAAGCCATCAACTAATAGACTACCTGTGAAACCAGCTTCTTTCTTTGACGCGTTTCTCCTTACAAACTACATGGTGGACCAATCGACTCCTTTTGCTGTCTCAATACCACTTTTTTCTCAGTGCAACGCACTTGGAGCGCCTCTGATTGGTGTGCACTGTGAGAGGTGCTATATAGATTTATAATTACAATACAATGCAATAGCCTTCAAATCTTTATTAGGCCAAAAGTATAAAACGTAGGCCTAACACATTGTCATGTAATGTTTTGGTCACAAAAGGAACCCACGAAGAAGGGACTGCAGACAGTGCAGAGTCCCGCTGGTTATGGCCATGCATGTATTGCATATAGGTGACCCTACCTGGTCGTGCTATATGGTTAACAGAGGTTATTAGATTCGCTCATATTCTAAGTCTCTCAAAAACATTAAGATGCTTGTTCTAACACTAGAAGGTTATTAATTGCATATTATATTATAAGTGTAAATATAGACACCCTAGTAAAAAAAGCATCAAACCTTAGCAAAGAAAATGCTCGTTCGTATTTTAAGAATTTTAGTACATGTGCAATCGCCAACATCTTAGTATCTCAGTGTGGCGAGGTGGTGTATGGGTATGTTCGGTGCCATAGAGCCGGAAGGTTACTGGTTCAAATCCATCTCAAACCGCAGCGTATAGGGACCCTGAGCAGGTCTTCAACTCGCAATTGCTCATGCGCTTCGGCGTGAAACTCCAATTCAGTGTCCGCGCTATATAGTCGGGAGCGCCTCTGAGTAGAAATCTTGAAGGGGCGCTATATTGTATTGTAATTGTAATTGTAAATGTAATTACGACAATTTTATAGCATCGTCGGTAGCAAGCTACTTCTAGGATGCTTTACACACACACACACACACACACACACACACACACACACACACACACACACACAATCTAATACAAATTATAACTTACAATTGTCAGAGTTCAGGATAAATGTGAACTAGTGCTCATAGCCTACATATGAATTGTCCTTACTTGAGTAGGTCGAGATTGACTCCAGGGACGATTTCTCCACATGGTTGGAAGATTCCGGCTGCTCCATCGCTGGTCGTATCCTGGTTGAACCGATCAGCGATGATCGTCACCTGAGATGATGGAAGAGCAGTCTGGATCTGGACGGCGGTGCTCAGTCCAACGACTCCAGCACCGACGACACCTATTCTCTGCGGAGACGACATCGGAGCAGAGGTGGCGAAGACTGGATGAATTATCGTCTATCCATAAACTTACTCGAACAGATGAGATTTGCTGGAATCATAAACGAATCGGTTAAACACCATTACCTGCAGTCAGCCAACGACCTTATTCTTAGATGAACCCAATTAAAGATAAGATCTTAGCAGCTATTGGGCAAAGTTTGCGGTTTGTCTGACACACGAGAGGGCCGAAGAGCGATGTCTTTGTATAACCCAGACAGAGAGTATGATATGATAGACGCCGGTATACATGTAATCGGGTGTGAGGTTTTATTTTATTGCCCAACATTCGTTGATTACTGTCAAAGTTCATCAATTGTGTATTGACTAGAAAAATATCGACATTGAGAAAGCTGACAAGCAACCGTAACAACAACCGCATTGTTTTTCGGAGATAAAACTCCATAAAAGTTTCTTATTGACATGCGTAAGAAAACAAATTATAGCGATCCAAGACTTATCAGTCTAAGTCCTCGGATCTCAATCACTAGGCCTAGGCCTACACAAAACTTAATTGTCAATATGTTTACATAAGAGTTTCGTTTACCACCTACTGGCTAACTTACTGTTTAATGGTCGTGTAGAAAAATCCAAGGTCTGAAACTATCCAGAGATCGACAGCATCTACGATGGGCTACGTGAAAGCTCAGAAAGGCCTACCATATATTATGTCTAGGCCTTCAGCTTCGAGAATGCTCTATAATATGTGTGTGTGTCCTGTGTGTGCCTGTATGTATTACTCCTGAACTGAATCCAAAGTACAGTGTATAATCACTGCATGATATCATTTGCATTCAACATTAGAGCCGCCTGTAGTGCATCAACCTCGAGTACGTACAACCTTTTTAAACTCGTAGAACTTTGATCGATTTGATTAGCGATGAGTCTTAGAAACCAATCAAACTGAAGCCTGAGAGTCACGTGTAGGCCTATGCCTGCAATCTACACCAGAGCAAACCAAGTAGTGTATTATGCAATTTTAGAGTTCATAGACATGGTACTGTATAAGTGTATATGCATGGTATCTTAGCCTACACGTATATATCCCATTGTAGACATTTTATAGCTCTGGATAGTTCTAGACCTTGGATTTTTCTATTTCTTCTTGGGCAAATCCTTCACTCGCAAATGCTCAGCGCTTCGGGGTGAAACTCTGATTCGGTGTCCGCACTGTAGTCAGGGGCGCTTCTGAGTAGGTATCTTGAAGGGGCGTTATAATAAGTGCACACAAACAATGTTGGTCAAATGTGTAGATAGAAATGTTGTAGTTTTTCAGCTTAACGACGCTGTTTGGTAACAAAGTTCATTAGCGTCGCCCTCCTCTTGTATCCGGGCTTGGGCCTGGCGCTGTCAGAGTGCAAACAGTGGCGAAGTGTACATCTAGACTTATGTATTTTGTATACGATTCAATTTAGCACCCATGAGGCCTCGACCTGAAGATTTTCCAATGAATTGTTCATGTGTTATCCTTGACCACCGTCGCTCGTTTGAATAGGACACGCCACTTGAGGTGTTAGACCGTGTTAGCTTATATAATAATATACCGTATATAAAAATATATTATATATAATTATTATATAGCCTCAGTAGAAAACACGCCCTTGACGTGGTCGTGCTTTAGACAAAGATGCAAACTTTGCACCACAGCTGTTAAGCTATTATCAACGCTTCAGATCATCTAAGAATCAGGACGTTTTCTAGTCGCAACTCGCTAGAGTGTTTCTTCTGTTCGTTTCTTCTTCCGGCGAAATCCTTCTAAGTAAGTTAATACAAAGTGCATATCTGAGTGTAAGTTGGATAAGACATTGTGTAACACATGGGCTCGAAACCCGTCACATTTCGGTTTCTGACCTTTTTTATTCAGTCATATGCTGCAATGTCTCTGCTTTAAAATATTTGCTACGGAATGAAAATATCTTTCTTCTAATTCGTTTGAATCGTTCACTAGTTAAGGGCAAGAAAATCGAATAACAAAATAGGCTATTCGTGTCAGCAATAGCCTATCTTCAGAAGCCGCTGATAGTTTAGTCTGCAATTGTACCGTATTCTTAATCGAATAACGCAAACAGCATCAAAATCGGGTTAGCCTACTACACCGTAAATTATATGGCGAATTCAGTCATTTGCAAAATTTTAAAATTGTATGCTAGATTCTTAATCGCCTATTTCAGCTTCTAAGGCCATGGCCTATCTAAAAAGCGACAAGCGATAAGCTTCGAACTCTGGAGTCACATTTCAGTGGAAATAATCTTCTTTCGATCCGGGAGCGATACAATTAACTAATTAATAATAATAATAATAATAATAATAATAATAATAATAATAATAATAATAATAATAATAATAATAATAATAATAATAATAATAATAATAATAATAATATCAGTCGCCCTACAAATATGGAAATCTTTGTCTGTTTTAGGAACGACAGACTCAAACAGTCAAGACACATGGAGGTCTTGCACTGAAGAACTATGTTAGTTCTTATTGTGAACAGGAGCAATTCCATTAGACTTTAAATGACTTTGTTATTTTCTTTGGAAAAAATAAATGTGTGTTATAATAATAATAATAAAAATACTGTCAATTCTTATTCAGCGTTTTAACGCTGTTGCCTTCACGGGTTCTTTCGCTAACAGTATGCCCGATTTGGATTAATGAGGCTATAAATTGCCTTAGTAACCTCTTGTAGCATGACGAATAACAAAAATAATAATAATAATAATAATAATAATAATAATAATAATAATAATAATAATAATAATAATAATAATAATAATAATAATAATAATAGTGATAATATAATAAAATGAACCCCCTGCGGGATCCTGTATCCTCGGGGCAACAAAATATAAAAAGTGATAATAATAACTAATAATATGGTAGCACTGACAATAATAATAATAACAACAACAATAAAAATAGAAACAATGATAATAAAATCAACAATGACAATCTTCTCTAACGGTGTAAGCCAAAGAAGTCCAACAGCATCCTTCCCTTATTCCTTTCATCACTGTTTACGTCTGTCATAGCCGAAAAAGACAGCTTCGTCTGTTTCTGCAACCTCCGCTCCGATGTCGTCGCCGCAGAGAATAGGTGTCGTTGGTGCTGGAGTCGTGGGACTGAGCACCGCCGTTCAGATCCAGACGGCTCTTCCGTCATCACAGGTGACGATCATCGCTGATCGGTTCAACCAGGACACAACCAGCGATGGAGCAGCAGGACTTTTTCGTCCGAATGGAGAAATAGTCGAAGGAATTCAACTCGATCAGCTGAGGTCAATCAATTCAATCAATTTCAATCAATCAATTTTTTTATTGTTCCATATGTATCAAGCACACTAAGATATAAGGCAGGAAAAAGTTACATAAAGCATTACAAGTATCACACAGTAATCAGGAAATAATCAATCAGGTCATTCTGACTCTTTGTTTGCCTTTGATTATCTCAGAAACTACGGTAACTGAGAACGGCATAGTCCACAGGTGATCAAAAGGCGCTATCGTGATCTCTGTTCTCTTTAGCCGTGGTTGGGTCGGGAGCTCTTCTGAGTAGATACTCTGAAGGGGGGGGGGCTACATAAATGTCTGAAATGAATGAATGAATATATAAATTTATAAAGCGCCACTTTTAAAGGCAATCACACTGCATCAGCTTATTCGCGACTCATGATCGCTTCACAAACATAAAAATGAAAATGAAACATCAGGAAGTCTTTTATGTGTAATGAATATGAGAGATTTATTGAAAGGTTTTGGAAAATGTTCAAGCCTGTTCATTATGATTGAACAATTATGAGAACGCAGAACTTTTGTGTTTAGCCTATCTATTCCATTGCAATTGGGCTACTTTGATACCGGTCTCATCATGTTGTCCACAACAACATTGACTGTCGTTGTCACATCTATAGTAAATTTGAGATTCTTCGCCTTTACATCAAACAATAGATATATTTATCAGGTTTCATTCTGAATTCTTGTAATTAGTTGTGTTGTTTACTGTCTCTTACAAATTTCATATATACATATAAGCACATTAGATATTTAGGCCTATAATATTATAGGCTACATATATTATGCTGATGTTGTATTTTAGGCAGTGGACGAAAGATTCATTCGCATTTTACCACGAACTGGCAAATTCACCAGAGGCTGTAAATGCAGGCGTTACTGCATTGAGCGCATTTCATTTCTTCATTGACAGTGAAACAGAAAAGGCAAGTTAAATTTAATAGTAAAGTCGGTAAACTAAGTTATGAGTTTATTATGAGAGGGAAAGACGGGTAGACCTAGATTGTTTACAAATCCAGAATCTAAAATCCTCATAACGAGAAACCTAATTGAAAATTAGCCTATGGGCTATAGCCTGATCCAACCGATATTGCTTGTTTAAGAGTTAACGCAATGTATGATGCTGATCTTTTAATGTAAAAAATAATTGAATTTAAATTTCCATTACTATAGGCCTACACTTTGTCAAAGACAAGAAGAGCAGCGAAAACTGTTAGGCGTTAGAAACGAGATCATTGCTAAAGTTGTCCTATGCTGGGTTTTTTCAGGATCCCATCTACAAAGAGTTCATCTACGACTACAGACAATGCACAGAAGCTGAATACAAGATCTTTCCAAACATGGACAAAGCTCAGTGAGTCTGATGACATTGGAACGATTATTTTCTAGTCTGCATTAAGTATTTCGGTAAGGTTCTTTTGACAGCGAAAATTTATTTTCTCTTCAGCGTTGAATTTTCCGGTGGCTGTTCCATTGCCAGACAAACAAAATTCATTGTTTGATCAAAAACTGTTACCTGACTCGCAGTGGTGTAGTGGGGGGAACGCAGGGGAACGCCGTTCCCCCACTTTTTCCCAGGGATAATGGAATATTAATACTACTACTACTAATAATAATAATATTATTATAAAGAGCGTTCCCCCACTTCATTTTTTAGGACTACACTACTGCCGACTCGACATAACCTTAACTAAATTCACGTTGTACTTGACTTCTCCTTATACCTGAACCTTAGCCATAAGCTCCTTTCCGAGAACTGCCCAGCCGTGGACAATTCCCTTCATGCAATGTATCCAAAAACTAGCATTAAAATAGCGCTATTTAAAAGTTCTTTAAGATTGTGCTGATACAGTGTTTCCGTGTTTGATGCTGACGTTGCAGCTCTGCAGTTCGATACACTTCGTTGATGATCGAAGGAAGATGGTTTCTACCATGGCTAATGAAGAGGTTTGAAGCAAAAGGAGGTCGGGTGGAAAAGAGAAAACTCAACAGCCTTGAAGAGGTACAATGTAAACTTTAGACTATCACTTTATTGTATCATTATCAAATAGGCCTAATAGCCTACCAACCAAAAGAACAGAGGAACAACGTAATACAAAGCGATTGCTATTTAAACTTCTAAGAGAATCAGAGTATTTGACGTATACAGTTAGTGGAATTAAGTGGAGACCAAACTCGCAGATCATGCGGGTTTGGTGTCCGGACCATCTTTGGACTATTCTTACGGCCAACCCTTTTGACTCAACGCATGCAGCGCTCGTGAATAAGATGGTGCCCCGCGCTTGACTTTTGAGTGGCGTCTTAGAAGTTTTGAGTTTGCAATTACGATTACGATTACGATCCTTCAACCACAAACGTCGTTATTTTCGCTTCCGTTGTCACAGATAATGGCGGGGAAAAAATTATTTTTATTTTTGAATTTATAATTGATTAAGCTCTAAATGTATAATATTTTTCTATGACTTTAGAATCACATGAACTAAAGCAATATACCACCGTACACGATTGCACAGTTTAGAGACCATACATTAACAGCAGCTGTATTCTTTCAGCTGGTCGGACGTTTCGACATAGTAGTCAATTGTACGGGATTCGGAAGTTATGAGTTGCTGGGAGACGATAAGATGGTTCCGAACAGAGGACAAGTCATTCGTGTAAGTCAAGCTTTTTGAGAGAAATTTTATTAAACCTAGACCTAGTCATATTAGTTATTTCAATCAAAATGCAATTTTAATCAGTTGTTAATTCAGTCTTTCAAGTCTTCTCGATTTTGATAGAAGACATTCGGGGTGGACTATACAAAGATTCCTCGGATTTTTATGGCCCACCTTGTAGATTTATCTTATCAACTGACTAATCCATTGTTCACTTTCTGTCTGTCTGTCTGTTTCTCTCTCTGCATGTTATAAATTAACTTGATAACCATTCGCTTAAAGATCAAATGTCTCAATATTGAAGGTGAAAGCTCCGTGGTTGAAACACTCACTGATGGTCGATAAAGAAATCTACATCATTCCAGGGTAAATTCGTTTTCCAACCTCAGTAGAGACGTTATTACAATAATTGTGGGAACTGGCAGCAAATAGTAATGATGACATCTCCAGCGTTAAGGATACACAATTGTCTAGCACCAGTTTGGGTTCAAATCACCGCCAGAACAGAATGGGTGTTTGAAATATAATCCTCTGTATTTTCTCCATCTTCCAAGCAAAGTGGTTTCCTTTGCAACCATCCTTACACTTCGGTCCTTTCTTCATGTCAGTAGAGACAGATTCGCCGACAAGAAATGCGATACAGATGCTAAATAAAAGATCTGTAAATCTGATATGCATTGCAATTTCCAAAATCCATGTCACTAAAATTAAATTTAGGCTAAGTTACCAACGATAATGAGCCAATCCTGTGTAACAGTAGAGTGCAGATTTATTTTAAACTATTAAAATAGTTTAAGGTTCACGTCAAAATGCTTGACGTAGCACCTGTCCACGCTATGCCCTGTTCTAATCAACCTTAGTATTCTTAACTTTCTAGGAGAGATACGGTCATAGTTGGTGGTACCAGACAACACGGAGACGGGGATCTTAACGTCCGAGCCGCGGATCGAGATCGCATCTGGGAAAAAGCATGCAAATACGTACCCAGCTTAAAGGTATGCATGAGCAATATTTATATTTACAGACTATTTCGCTTTGCAAAAATTTATGGAATTAATAATTATTATTAATCAAGCATTTTTATCCTGCTAAATCTAAAATATGCCAATTCATGAGTTCCTCTCCAAAGCATCACCGATAACTGGAAAAATCAACCTTCAGTGGTGACATGGTTCTTCACCAATACCATCCGTACAAAGATATGTATGATTATCAGACTCAGTGAATGTGTTTGTTATGCAGACAGTGTTTGCAATTTTGATCAATATCAATAATAGCGCTGGCTTCACTTTTGCTTGTAGATGCATCTCTACTCGATGTTTGTGTTTGTGTTTGTTTCAAGGACGCAAAGTGGGAATGGGAATGGGTCGGTCTTCGTCCATACCGAAATCCACTGCGCCTGGAAAGGGAAATCATCCACTTCCAAAGCGGATCTCTACCGGTTTGTGATGTTTAAAGAATCAGAACTGTAAGAGTCAAAATTATCGGAGAGAAAGTACCACAGTGGGGAGGTAAAGTCACTAAAGCGGAATACATACAGGGTGGCGCAGAAAAAACCGGACTATTAGTAATTATTGCCTTAAACTATCATTAGACCTCAGAAATGACACAGAAAAATTGCATTGGTTTGGCATTTAATATAGCCTAACATTGAATGAACTGTAAAATTTCAGAGTTTTCTGAATGCGTAAGAAATTTAAGTCAAAGGATGTCCTCCGTTTGCTGCGATAACCAATTATAATCGCTTGCGAAACTGGCCAATAGCCCGGTTGATAGTGTCCTCGCTGATTTCGTCCCAGCATGCGGTCAGAACTTCTTTCAAATGTTCAATATCTCGAATTCTCTGCCTGTAGACAAGCTGCTGAAGCATTCCCCAGATCGAATAGTCTACGGGATTCAAGTCCGGGCTGTTCGGTGGGCAATTTTTTGGTTCAATAAAGTCTGGAACGTGAGCAGTGAGAAAAGCAACTGTTTTTCGTGAACGATGAGCAGGCGCTCCATCCTGTTGGAAAGTGAAATTGTCACCAGAGTGAGCTATAATGTCTGGCAGTAATACGTTGAACAGTTCTACGAGATATAGCCTATACCAGTTTGACGTTCAATTTCTCTCGGAGATTTGCTTGTTCCCGGTTGGTCTTCTTGACTTGAAATCAGTTCCTCGACCTTCGCTACGTTATCAGCCGTACGAACCGATCGTGGTCGACCGCTACCCTGCTTTCTTTTAGTGTCGCCAGTTTCGTCGATCTTTTTAATCAAATCATTCAACGTACTTCGCTTCCATTGTCGTTGTGGGAATTCTCTAACCATTCGAAGCGAACCCCATCCTTTTTCGAGTCTTAACGCACGAATTAACGATTTATCATCAATTGTCAGCAGACGCTTCGCCATGACGGTACAAAGAATAGTTAACGCCATAGAATACTTGATGTCAGTTTTATTTTATGTACCGCTCTCATTTTTCTGTGTCATTTCTGTCTAATGATAGTTTTAAAGTGATAATTACTTTGGTTATTCAAGCGATGCAATTGCAAAAACTAATAGTCCGGTTTTTTCTGCGCCACCCTGTAAATAGATGTGAGTAAATATGAGTTGGCAACCCTTTGTAAGCTAGGAAAGAGTCTGAAAAGGTAGACCAAACTAGGACAAGATGAGCATGATAAGCAAATATATGGTAGCCTATACGTTGAGATGAGGTGGGGTAAAAGGCTGTTTCTACCGGTTTGATAATGGGGCATTTTACCCTCAGTGAACAATAACTCTATCGTATACCTACGTTATATGTAATTTTTAATAGTGAAAATTTCGTCATTATTTCAAGAAAACCTTGTCCATTGTTTTTTTCTTTCAAAACATTCGACCTATTCCAATCGTCGTCATATTCGGTGAGCTTGTGATGGAGACGTCAGGTATCAAATTTCCGAAGAGATTTCGTCATTTGATATGACCAGAATGAAGATATGTCACTTTGTATATAGGGTCTACCTGTTTCCATAGTGATACGAATCGCTTTGAGGCGATTTCTATTGTCGAATTTCGCTGTAACCACCAAAGACAATGTGGTATTTCACCCTCAGTGAATAGTAACCCTATTCTACCTACGTTTTATGTAATTTTGAAACGATTCCTGAATAGTGAAAATATTGTCATTATTTCAAGAAAACCTTGATGGTTAGTCCATTGGTTCTTTCTTTAAAAAAATTCGACCTCTTCCAATCCATTCATTCATTCATTCATTCATTTCGTGAATTTATATAGCGCTTCTTCAAGAAATCTACTCAGAGGCGCTCCCAGCCCAGCCACAGCTAAAATAATAGGTTTTGAGCGACTTATAAAAAGCAGGTGAATTTAGTCTAGGCATAAGTCGCAAGTTTAGTGGGAGGCCATTCCAGATAGCGGGACCCACAGTAGAAAAGGCTCGGCGCTGTCTTGTAGAAGTTCGAGCTCGAGGAACCAAAAGCTCCCCCGTAGTCGTAGAGCGAAGAGCTCGACGGGCGGCAAGGTCAGAGACAGGTCGACAAAGAATAGACAGGTATGATGGAGCACAATCAGTAAGGCAACGCCAGACAAGTGCAGCAACTCGGTAGGAGATGCGCTGTGAAACAGGGAGCCAGTGAAGAACATCACGCATATAAGCAGAGACGGGGGAATATTTAGGTATGCGGCCAATGAGGCGAGCAGCCGAACGAAGAACTCGTTCAAGGCGCCCAATTAGTCCAAGTGGCAGACCCATGAGTACCGAACTGCAGTGATCGATTCTACTGGTGACAAAGGCATGGACAAGCGTCAGAGTAGCACTATGAGAGAGAGATCTTGAGACAACTCGGAGTTGCCGAAGCTGGTAGTAGCAACTACGAGTGACCAAATTGATATGCTTTGAGAAATTGAGCTCTTGATCTAGAGTAATTCCAATCGTCGTCATATCAGGTGAGCTTGTGAGGGAGACATCAGGTATCACATTTCCGAAGAAATTTCGTCATTTGATATGACCAGAATGAAGATATGTCACTTTATATATACTGGTTTGAAACACCGTAAAACCGGCGATTACGTTAGTCTTCATGGTTTGCAAGTGTGAAACCGGGCTGGAACCATTGCAAATAATTCACAGTAGGCTAAATATTAGGCCTAGGCCTACGTCTAATTTTATTTTATTTGCCAATATATAGGTCTATACTTCTAAGTGTTGTTTAGGACATATATCCTGTTAGTATATTCATATAGGCCTACTTGACGACACTATAATGTAACAACTCATGTTAATAGCTTACCGAAATATACTTTTGCCCCGAAGGCGAGAGGCAATTGGAGGTAATTTATTTGTACCCATCGCTGCCTTAGCTTCATCAACTGTTGCTACTTTTGCATCTGCTGTTTCTAATGATGATGATAATAATGGTGATAAGGATGATGCGCAGATTTGCCTGTCACAAATGGAAATATTGTTTAAAATGTAGAGGGGGTTAATATCTTTAAACAGGTCATCCACAACTATGGACACAGTGGAGAAGGCGTTGGGTTGGCATGGGGAACAGGAAAACATGCATGTCGATTGGTCTGTGAGCTCGTCGCTGCGTCGGCTCCCGTGATCGCAAAGCTGTGAAAAGTCACTTTGAACAGCGAGAAATGAACAAAGAGATTAAAATCGATTAAAAGATGAACAAACCTGAAAATTGTTTGACTAAGCTTAATAATAAGTTTGAAATACTAATATGTACTTCGTGTGCAATTCATAGATATTCAAAACATTCACATGGTGTAGACTACATACATAGCTTACGTTATCTGCTACAGATATGTAAAATCTGGTCTACTATGACCTAATTCAGTTTCAACAATGTCCAAGCTGTCTAGGCTGTGCTGTATTCAACTTATAAAGCTATCTACTATCATTCCGAAAATTTATTTAGCGCTCCTTAAAAAACCTTCAAAAAGGCTGCTCAGACCAGGCACGGTCAAAGAGAAAGGTTGTGAGTAGAAAGCAGGCAAATTATTCCGAGGTAGTAGGCGCAGCGCAAACTGGAGCCAATTCCAAGTGGGGGGCCAACAACGGAGGGCTCGATGCTGTCTGACCAAAGACCGGACCCGAGGGACCAGAAGCTCCCCATTAGCAGAAGAGCGCCGAACTTGGGGGAGGCTAAGTCGGAGACAGAGATCAGATCAGCAGGGTGGAGTGCTTGAGACAGTGAGACACCGCCAGACAATTGCTGTTGTCTCCTATCGTCGGTGTGGTGTAGTCTTGTAAGGTACTGACAATTCTTTATTTTTTTATTTTCTCACACAACTTCTCACTTTACAACCATCTACATGTACATCCAACGATTCTATACTCCAGTGAATTATAAATATAGCTTCGTTTTAATATAACCACGATAGCATTGGTTGAGATCCCATGAAAACATAGCTAATTGGAAAAGCAATTCCGTTAAAATCTAATAAGTCTTATCATTTATAGACAAACAAGAAACCAGACATCCAAATTCCAAGCTGACGGTCTTAAATTATTTTAACCTGGATTTTACAAAATTATAGGCGGCTAGGCCTAAAAGCTTTTGACCAGCGACCACGAAACATTAATACTATTCGCATCTGTTTCAATCTATAGCCTGTGTCTTACAATGTCCATTTGTATTTGTATTTGAGTCTTTGCTTAATATAGGCCTACTTATAACAGACAAATTTTTATTTATTTTAATGCTAATACCTATTTGAGTCTTTAAATTATTTCGTATAATACATGATCAAGTTTTTTGAATGACCGTTCCCTTCTTGAAACTCGGGACAGTGCCATGTTTTGTCAAATACGCATTGCACAGTACACAGTATACACTATACAGGCTATACTGCAGTCACGATAAGTTCAACTTTTTACATTCAAATAAGCGCTTTGCATGGAATCCAGACCGTACTCTTTCGCGGACGTGGACATCCATTCGACTGCGACTTTTGCTACCATCGCGGAAGAATCGCGACCAGTTTGGTTCTACTAAAAGCTGATTTTCGCACTTTTTCATAAAGTGTCACTTTCAAAAGTGCCATACAACGAACTTATTCCATGGCGATTTGAAAACAACTACCCACATTTCAGTATGATACACTCTATTGCCGAGAAAGGTTCCTGCGTTTTAGTGCATAATCTGTGTGCCGTCTCTGATTTTTGTTGACTTTCGATTGAAGTCAGGAGGAACGCCATTTCTGTAGATAAATACAAATAAATAGTCTAAGTGGCTTACTCAAAACCCCGAATAGAAGTCGTTAGTGAGTTACCCAACTAACTTTAAGACACCGATTAAAGATAGAAATATAAAATAATTAAAGCACCTACCGCAATCAGGCAGCAGGTGCTTTTCCTTTTGGCACAATTATTATTGTATAACCAGTAATTCGAATGACGATAAAATCGAATAAGGAATAGGCCTATCAGAACTGATCACGATCGCATGTGCGCCAGGCCTCACGATCACAAAAATGTTCATAGAAGTTTCACAGGTAAATAAGCAAAAGCCAAGAAACAGTAGAAAAAGTAAATGTTATTGAGGTAGCCTATAATGTGGTTACAGCAGTCTATCGATTAGTGTAAGCGTCATGTTCTAAGCTAAATACCTTTTCTGCTATAAGCCTAAGGAGTAGATGAATCCGGTCTGTTGTTGAGGCAAAGTGTTGAGAGACGGTTGAAGTGTCGTCAGAGTTGGAATCTGCATCGGTAAGCTACAGCAGAACACAATATTATTAGTTCAGACCATCGTCGATCTGTCTTGAATTAATACTGTGGTGTTCCAGGCCAGGGCCGGATTAAGGCATGTCTCAACATGTTCGGCCGAACAGGGGCCCCCACACTTCAGGGGGCCCCCACAAATGTAAGAAAAAAAATTTTTTGCAAATTTTGGCCACACGACTATTTTCCCAAAAATTTCGGCGGATGACTAAAAAAAAAAAAAAAAAAAAAAAAAAAGGTCATCAACTTTTTTGGCGGCTGAAATGGTAGGATTTTCCAAAAAATTTCGGCGGATGACTTAAAAAAAAAAAAAAAAAAAAGGTCATCAACTTTTTTGGCGAATGAAATGGTAGGATTTTCCCGAAAAATTTTAAAAATTTTCCGCAAAAGGGCCCCCACAAAAACTTTCCGAACAGGGCCCCGACATTGCTTAATCCGGCCCTGTTCCAGGCAAAAGTCTAGACCGCACCAACGCCAAGCAACTCAGCTTCAGCTTTGCCGAGTACTTCCTACTGCTAGAGAATTAGGCCAATGCTTCTGTCGGGGCTAAGCTTTTTAAATGACCTTTCCTTTGCGATCTTAATTGGGGTAGGCCTACTGCGCTCTCTTCTCGTTGACTAAAACATCTTCTCACTTTTGATCCAGTTTTCCCAATAAATTAAAAACCAATTTTGGTTTCAGGTTTACAATAGTTGTATTTTGACATGAGATTATTTTATATTTTACATGAATTCTCAAAATTGGTTTATTTATTGGAAAACTAGATCAAAAGTGATCTCGCAGTGATCACAGTATTGAAAACATCATCCTGATTGTACTGTATAGTTTAGAGTGTATTACCTACTATGCATTGTATTGTGTTTACGACAATTTCTACAGCACCGTCGGTTGCACGCTACTTCTAGGAAGCATCGTATTCTGATTCCCATATAAATATTATTAGCCTACTTTCATTGCACATAACTTTACCATAAGTGAATCCATAATTACATTTACCTGTAGCCAGGCTGTTGTAGAATCGTTCCATCTCCCATCTTGGAAGTACCTTCCGGCCAAAGGTAATACCTCAGTTGATTAGAGACATCCGCAGCAGGTATCGTCAGATTCGTGTAACTCTACAGATGCAAAAAGATCTACATTCTCAGCTCGGCCTTTTTTATTCTGACTTATTGGTCCATGTAGACGAATTGAGCTTAAACGTGAGATTAATATCTGAAAAATCTGCTTTTCACGTGAGAATATAACTAAGTTATCAGCTGAAAAATGAAGCTCGTTATCATCACCATGAACAATCATTGAACATCATATTCATGGGTCCAGTGATCTGGAATGGGCTCCTACAGGAGCTACGTCTGCTTCCTGTGGCGCCTACAAAGCATTTTTAATTCAACTCAAAACCGTGAGTGTTTTGTCGTGCTAGAGTAGAAAGCGCAGTAGTCTCCCTTGATGATGCGCTATACTTTTAGTTGTGTACTACTTTTCATCCGGACACAGTGTAGATTTTTTTGAATGAACGAATGAATAAATAATCATCATATTTCATTTTCAAAAGAAAATAGCACAATATTACCTGTAGCGTACTTTCACAATACTAATTAGCCGAATTAGCAATGGCATTGTCTTCCGTAATTATTACCATCATTATATTTTTCTGCCCCACTGAGAATGCGCTTCGTAAGTAATAGAATTGCTATTGCGTTTCTAAAACTATTCTTAAATAGGTTAGCTGAGTCAATGCTGAGTTAGATGCTCCTGTGTAGCAAGCTTTTTGTTATTTTAAATGACTTCAGTGACTTGTCTGTATCATTGTTCCGACGATTAAAAATGGCTACCAAATAAATAAATAAATAAAATATGGCGCTACAAGACTGCTTGGGTACAAGCCATTGCGATGTAGTTCATATACTAACCGTGTGGTTGTTGGATGGGGCAAGTAGTCCGGCTGTTGGAATTAGGGTAGGGGTGATTAGCTGAGCGCCGAGGGAGGGCGAGGAACTAGACCCTGACAGCTGGAGCGGAATTTCGTCACTCTTTTTACCCCACGAACATTTGACGACGTGACCATTGATCTCCGTCAAGTGTCGCTCAACTATCGCTCGTGTTGCGGATTCTTTTGAATCGAACCTAAGACCAAACGACGAATTAGTTAGTCAATCAGTCAATCAATCAATCATTCGATCACATTCGATTAGAACTTAAACAGGCTACCTCAGCTACCTGCCATCCAACTTAGGGTGATAGCCAGTTCACACATAGTTAGTCAGTTGGAGTTAATGTAGTAGTAGTAGTAGTAGTAGTAGTAGTAGTAGTGGTGGTGGTGGTGATGGTGGTGGTGGTGGTGGTGGTGGTGGTGGTGGTGGTGGTGGTGGTGGTGGTGGTGGTGGTGGTGGTGGTGGTGGTGGTGGTGGTGGTAGTGGCAGTAGCAGTAGCAGTAGCAGCAGCAGCAGCAGTAGTAGTAACAATAGTTGTTGTAGTAGTATATAACAGAAGCAATAACAGCAGCAGTAGTTGTAGTATATAACAGCGGTGGTGTGATAAAGTTACTGATAATAGTGATGACAAAATTAACAACATGTTTGGATGATGTTAATAAGGTAAGAACCTGATAAATGCGT
Source organism: Lumbricus rubellus (assembly GCA_945859605.1). Taxonomy (NCBI): domain Eukaryota; kingdom Metazoa; phylum Annelida; class Clitellata; order Crassiclitellata; family Lumbricidae; genus Lumbricus; species Lumbricus rubellus. The sequence goes on along the minus strand of OX243826.1, from coordinate 28,772,474 downwards.
AACCCTTGTCACCAAATATTCGTACGTCCAGAATATTTCCGAATTCTGAGAAAGTTTTCGTTATCAACTCCTCTGGAATAGAAATAAACCATATAACAGATCAGAACAGAATCGAGCCACAGCTGAAATAATTCAATTAATTAAACGAATCACAGCAGAGCATACATGTATCTCAGATCTGATTATTATGATTAGGCCTAATGATCATCCCACTTTGTATTGACTAAGCTTATATGGTTTCTTCAACTTTATAATGACTGCGAGCTTTTTGGTTGTAGGGCCGTCCATATGGAATGACCTCCCTTCTAAGCTGTGTTTATTATAGGCCTATCTGACCAAATAAACTTCGCTCATAAATCTCTCGTCTTTTTCTTTTGCCCGTGTTTGAGATGGAAGCGTTCCTCGGTTATTTTCTGAAATGGGTCTATATAAGTCCACAAAGTGAATGAATGAATGATTTTCCTAGTTTGTTTCCTCGATTGTTACGATTAGACAAGTTGAGGAGTCTACCTGTTAAGCCGGTCATAATTCCTCCACAGTAGACCGTACAGTTGTTGGCTCCAGATTGGAAATAAACATCTTCATAGCTGAGCGTCTTACCATTACCACCTGATTAAAAAACAATATACTTCAGATCAATCTTATCTACCAGTCCACAATAGTCTGAATTTATCCTGTGTATTGTGAATTGTTTAAGGAAGTCATTACAATTGATTGGTCGATATGTACATGTGTAATTATGTGACCAACCGTCGCGCGGCGACGTCGGTGATTAACATGACATGACAATGTCATGTAATTATGTATTATGTATATGATTGAATAAACTAGACACATAGGCCTATATGTAGCCTACTTATGTATGAAGGATTGCAGTTATCCACGAGGTTGGCTAAGCACGAAGCATTTACTGATCAAGAATGAAGAAATAATATTGAAATTATTATAGGCGATTGACGACTATATTTTAGGCTACTGTTTGTTTTACTGAGTTATAATAGATTAATAATGTCTATGACCTATGTATACAATATGGTTATTTTACCTTCCGTTAGAGATAGGTTTGATTTCTTGCGTACAGCCCAATTCGTTCGAATCGTTCTGCTTCCCAACAGTTGGCCGTTCATGGCTTTTATAGCATTCTCTGCATCCTAAATCAAACACAGCATAGCTTTGTCATTGTCAACTGATCAGCCAGTCAATTTCTGGTCTTGCCAGGAAAGTCGTTCTACTATATTTTACCCACAGTTAAAACAAAGACGCAGACTGTTTTTTTTTATCAACATGTCTAGGATTAGACTAGTAACTGCCGAGATTTGTGAAAACGAACTGTTTCTAAAACTCATTTTATATTCCAGACACATAATGTAAAACAACACAAAAAGTTTTTATACCTTTCTTATTATACCACTCCCCACAGGCAGCTCTCGCTCAGCCCGGAAACTAAAGCCAAGCCTGGGTGGAAGATAATACTAACTTCTTTTCGAACGAATGTGACGAATCCGTATCCCTTTGAATTCATCGTCTGTGGATCCTGAATGATCTTGCATTCTCTGCATTGCACAAAGAAATACGAAGATTAAAGAAACAGGCAACCATATTTTCATCAGTCCAAGAATTATTTCCATCAATCCAAGCAACAATATTTTTTATCAATCCTACTTTTATATGAGCAAATATTTCGTCCACCCGCTCCGAATTGTCCGCTCCGAATTGTCCAGCTCCAAGTTTTCCGGACAACCATTATAACAGTTCGACGAGTTCGTGTAATACAATAATGCAGATAGTAAATAAAACTTATAATTAATAATTTTGTCAAATTTTTGTGGGAGAAGTAAGTCATGGGGCACTTCCCTTAAGACGCCGAGATTAAGCACTGCAAAGACTTAGTCCAAGCAAGGGACCAAGCTCACCATTTTAGGACTAAATTGTCTGTTAATTACTTGGGCCTGTTGCTCCCGTTCACTCAATGCGACATTGTCTGTTGTGATTTCTTCTTACTTAGCCTAATAAATTTATTGGCTCAAATACCTTCGTTTTTCTTCAGTGCATCACTTAATGAGACATGTATGTAACTTGCTATTATATTATGCGATCATGATATCTTATACAATATACATCGTTGTTTGGATCAATAAATACGCAGTCCTCATGAGACCGCGGGTAATAAGAGCACGGGTTTAACAGCCCTTGATGCTCGCGTAGAGGGCATGAAGGATCCTAGCAATCGATCAAAATCACGAGGGAGAGAGAGAGTGCCCTGATCGACCAACAACCCATCCAAACATCATCGTCATGGACTGATTGAGTTGAGAGTCACTTACGATATCTGGCCGAACGGAGCGAAGGCTTCGTGGAGTTGACTTGGATGAAGCTTAGGGCAGAGGTCACCAACGAAGATATGGAAATGCTCTACAAGACGAAATGGCAACGCATTACAATCAGTTACATCTTTAGGCGACAGAGCGACGAACCAGGTGCAACGATTATTGGTTCGTAATCCGTACACAGAGCACAATCTTTATCAGTGTAATTACTGGCGCTCTTATATTGAGTGAGGCACCGCAATATAGAAACGAATGACAGACTATGGAGAGTCCTACTTCGAGGCTTAAGAGTGCACACACTTAGCACCACTTCTTGGTCCTTCGTTATTTGCTGACTATTTTCAATCTATTTATTATAACCTAGTCCTCTGTGGTCTTTGTGTGCAAAGACGCAGAATGTTTATCGTGTCTTAGATGACAATACCAAGATTGTGAAAAACAACGATGTTCATGGTGACTTAATGGTTCCTTTCACTCGCTCCGCAGCAATGCAGAGGTGTTCGTTCTCTGTGGTAGGTCCAATAACCTGGAATGGATTTCCTTTGACTATGCGACCCCTCCCAAGTTGTTCTCAATTTCACAAACTGTTGAAAACCGTGTTTTGCTTGATCTCGGCCGGGAGCGCCTCTGAGTAGCAGGGGCGCAACCAGAAAATTTTCGTGCGGGTGCTCAGAATTATTATTGTAAGCGCCGATGGTGCGAAGTAGCGAGTGCCAAAGGAACTTGCTTGATTGTGTAATCTTAAAGACCGAATGACCCCTACCCCCCCCCCCCACGCACCAAAAAACTCATCGGATTTGGAAAAATTGCGTGGGTCACCTTTTTAGCCTGGGGGGGTGCTCAAGCACCCCCCAGCACCCCCCTAGTTTGCGCCACTGCTGAGTAGGTACCTTGAAGGGGCGCTGTATAAATTTTGATTGATTGATTGATTGATTGGTATTTCTGCAGTTTACTTTTTAATGTAAACTTACGATAAATAACAAATACTGCTGTCGCATGTACAGAATTTCGTTTCCTGGTTTTCTGTTTCACAGTGTCACGACTAATGCTATAAACATCATTGAATTTTCATTAAATAATGTTCATGAAGCCAACACAAAGCAAACATAGGTTTGCCTGCTTAGTCACAGTGTTTTTCAATACACAAATAGCACTGGAAATTGAAAGACTTTCGACACCGTATGCAACTCCTAGTTCTCCTCGTGATATCCATAATATCTGTCGATCACTTTTCATCAAATATTATATATCACGGTTGGCTACGACGAACACTATTCCAGACTGAGGATAACTTGATAAGGCCATATTAGAGTTGGAATAAATCATTTACAATGTTAATTGTCTTATACTGAATGACTTACTGCTAGTATCTGGTCGAGTGCTTTGTAATCCCGGTAGATAACTCCACGCAATTTTTGGATCCTGAAAGACAACAAAAGCATCCGTCAGCACAAGAAGAGTTACAAGAACAGAGACAGAGAGACGCAGAAAACAGACGTACAGTACAGAAGCAGAGACGAAGAAAGAAAGACAGGCAAATCGAAATGACTACACATTATTCATTCATTCATTCCGAAAATTTATATAACGCCCCTTAAGAAGTCTACTCAGAGGCGCTCCATCTATAGGTACCATTAGGTGTCCTAATGAATGATCCGTTTACATTAAGTTGCAATTGGCTGCCCAAAGAAGATAATTATAATTCGGTTTCATACTTGTCTGATGATAATTCGAAGTGTCTTATATTTTCATTTGACTTATCTCTTATCTTTGTGCAATGTACAATCATTAGCCGTATACTAGATCAACAGGCACTCTCCCTGGTGTGTTCACACCAATATGTAATGTATAGGCCTACGCCTACATATACAGATGCGTAGCCTATAGAGGTATATAAAATAGTTGATTGATCGATGCTAAATTGTTTCTGTTGCACGAATACAATATCAAAAATAATAAGTATAGGGGCCGTTGATTGACAGAGCAGCAACCAATGACAAAAAATAACAGCAATCTGAACAAACTCAATGACTTTCCAGTGATTGATGCACAAAAGTCAAAGTATCAATTCAAAAATAGTGTCATATGGACCTGCTGTGACTGGATTGACCCTTTCTTTCTGGATAGCATTAAATAGAAATGGCGAAGAGAAACACTAAACATACTTACACCCTGCGGAATGGTGAATTTATTACCAGTTGCAGCGTACACAACTTTGTTGCTTATAACAGGCTGACCAACCAGAGTTGAACTCTACAATAATATAATACAGAAATGAACAATGGTATTATTTCACCCGAATAATACATGTACGACACACCTTGTAGTTACACTACACTGTAGGCCTACTATAGGAACTCTGTCATTAGACATACCTAATTAATATTATAATAGCCGAGGTTGTACTCTGAGCGCATCTGAGTAGATTACCTTGAAGATGCGCTTTAAAATCTCAATAATAAAAGAGTTGATAATAGTAGTCTAACTATTTATTTGTAACATTTTTAGAGCCACTTTTAGTGCACTGCAATAATACCAAAGAGTGATCATGTCAGAGTCCAGAGGATCAGTTCAGCCTATAGCCCATACCTGAAGAGAGTTCCGAACTCTATAGGTCCAGCAATTGAAAAGCTGGAGTAGAGATTAATTTCAGTAAACGTTGTTTTTTTTATTAGCGTTTATATCTAGTTCGTTTCGCTTGACCTCTTTGAATTTTGACCCAACTCTAAAATTTACCCAAACAGACATACACACACACGCGCGGCTCACGTGGATCTGATTTCATTCAACGCCCCACTCCAATAAATCAAATAAACTGGTCTCTCGGGCGCAGAGATGATAGGAACTTTGTCTCAATGGTTCTTTAAAACACATGTACCAAAGCAAATCCGATTGCTTCATCTATCTAGGTCTGCCTATAAATTTATTTCCCTGTCTCAGCATATCAGGTTTGTCATCCTGTTTCTGACCAATAGACGAATGCAACTCTTGCATTTGCTGCCATTGCAAGCTGCCTTCCATCCTTGTGGCAGTTTCAACGTTGAGTTCGCAGATGGTGGTAGGTGCATTATGAGAAGATTGCGACACTAGTTATTTTGTACAGGGAAGTTTCATATTGAAAGTTTTATATTGTAGGCTAGTTACTACATATTGAAAGCTTTATATTATAGTTACACTACATATTGAAAGCTTTATATTGTAGTTACACTACATATTGAAAGTTTATGCAGCATGGGTGATGCTCCAGAGTATACCTACGAGAGCCCTCTTGCTACATTCAAGGCCAACGCCCCTCCGTTGCGCACAGAAGGGTTGTTCTTGGTTTGTTAGCATGAACTGCAACCGTGCAAAATCTAGTCTTTTCCGTGGTAGACCCATGGTCTGGAATGGGCTCGCACGTGAGCTGTGTCTGCTTCCTGTGGTTCTAACTGAAACATTTTTATTCGCCTCAAAGCAGTGTATCTTGCTCTGCTAGAGTCGGGAGCGGTTCTGAGTAGTTCCCTTCAAGAGGCGCTATAGAAATTATTGAATGAATGAATGAACAAACGACGGAGTCCCATCGTTGCCAAAATAGGCATAATTCCGACGTAAATAATTAGGGGCCTATGACAATATCGATGAGAATTGGTAGATATTATAATATTCATTCAAGTTCGACAATAATTATACTGTCGCTATATCTTTTCCGTCAGGTCAGGCAAGCGATCAACAAGCTACATAAAAATTAATAAATGTCATTAGGCCTATGTATAAATGTATATTGTACTACAAAATATCGTATATATATATAATACCATAATAGACATTTGTATATTATGACACATCTAATTAAGCATGTGTCTGAATCGTGATAGTGACACACATGTCTAATGTTACGGTTTGTTTAAACAGCTGACGAAACGTCTTCAGCTAATTATTTTTATCTGCAGAACTGTAGTAAGTCTGAAGCGTCAGATATCCATCAATGATAAATGTTAGTTCGACAATCGTTTGAGGATGTAGCAAGTCCATTCATCATTAATTTACACTTATTAATTAAAGTGTTTATTCTAGGCCACCATCTCTATAGTGCTGTCCTTATAGACAATAGGCCTATGTGATGAAATTTTCGTTATGCTATGGGGCTCTCTAAGTCGACCCTTCAGACGTGCTCAAGTGAAAAGAAGAGGGTGAACTGGTCATGGACTCCGCCACTGGTTGCATTCTACCAGTGCCAGACCCAAGCTTGAATAAAGAAGGAGGGCGACACCAATCATCTTTGTTATGACAGCAACAAGCTTTGAAAAAGTCACGAACAGGTTGCCCAGTACTGCTACAACTAGTGTTGCTACATACAAGAACAAACGTATTTGCTTGGCAATGTACGAGTTAAAGACTAAACGCTAGCATTCGAGTCTGTACTTTGAGAAACGATATACAGTTTATAATGTATTCCTTGTACTTCTTATTGATGCGCACAAGTTGTGTATCCTGTGTCTCTGTTATGTAGCAGGGCGTGATCGATTTGAACTGTCCTGAGATGCATGACATTATTTAGCTTCATATTTTAAAGTAACTCTCCTTCTCCTCTCTATGCAAATTATAGCTTCATGATCATATTACTGTAAACGCCAAACTTCTAAACGCCACTTCTAAAGTCAAATGCAGGGCATCGGCTTATTCATTGGAGTTGTGTCAGAAAGAGGTCCGAATACGGTTGCCAGAGGATTAGTGGGGCAGAGCACAGATGTTGAAGTTTGTGAAGTTTAGCTTGAGAATTGGAAGGTGGATGATCAGATGTGTTGGGAGGGTGAGCCCATGGCCCTATATGACTTATTATACGTAATTGAGGCTTCAGTTTCGAGTGCAATATCGGCAAGTATTTAACAGGTGCAAGGAGCCAAACTATCTCTCCTATACCAACAGTTTAGCCACTTTTAAGTAGCTCTCCTTCAGCTCTCTGACATGACCTCTGGACACTCAACAGCCTGAAAAATTGCATTTAGACTTCAAACTCGATCGGTGAGCGTGCAGTACAGCTAGATAGCGGTGCCATGGATATCTTCAGATAAAGTAGGCTAGATCTGCTCAAAGTGATTACATGGCTGATCGAATCGACGTTTTAAGTGCCAGAAAAACCGTTACGTATGACTTACAAGCACCTATGCAACAGTACTGTAGACAAATGCTTTAAGGCTTAAGCAATTGAATGCGAATACAAATCTCTTACCATTGGTTGTACGAACGGCTGTTGCTGATCGGCAACGTACAACCAGTACATGCTCATCGTAGGTTGCCTAAAATTGTCAAAACAAACACATTGCTAAGACTTTAGTATACTTCGGTGTCTCACTGTAGTTTTTTAGTATGTGAGGCGCCCTTGTAACGGCATGGCTGTGTTACGGCGCCATAGAAATCGTCATTGTTATTATTATTATTATTATTATTATTATTATTATTATTATTATTATTATTATTATTATTATTATTATTATTATTATTATTTAGTATGTATGTATGTATGTATGTGCACTTGTTATTGTGTTCTTTCAAGATTTTTACTCGGAGGCGCTCCCGTCTACAGCGCGGACACTGAATCGTCTCACGCCGCAGCGCATAAGCAATTGCGAGTGAAGGACTTGCTTATGGTCCATATACGCGGCGGCTTGAGGTGGATTCGAACCTGGAACTAGTCTATCAGCTAACTGAGTTTCTGTCTCTGTTTCTGTCTTGAGGGACAGAAACAGAGACAGAAAGAAAAACAGAGACAGAAACAGAGACAAAAACAGACAGAGACAGATATACAGAGATAAATAGACAGGCAGAGACAGACATAGGCATATAGAAATAGAGATACATAGACAGAGACAGATGGGAAGAGACACAGAGAGGTGGGAACATAATATTGCGACACTGATAAACGGTCAACCGATAAAATTATAAGCTTATGATTCTTATCTGCTTTGGCTTATCGCTATTGTCCGTGGGAAAGGCAACGTGTGTGTTGCGCCTATGATAGGGCCTACAGATATAGGGCCTACAATACATGGACTATGATTATTGAAAAAGGAACATGACGAAAGGCAAATAAGACACAGTTACTTAATGCTGGAAATAAGTTGTCTACATTATATGCTGTCATTATGTGGACCAATGTAAATCGGTCACTAAGTAAGAGTCGTAATCAGTCAAGCAAATGTCAATAACGCAGCAGTCCTCAGTGTTAAGAAAACAGACGTACAAACACACAGGGTAAGAATTGCCGGGATTGGGGGTTCAAACCCCCCCCCGGGTTGGGGGTTTCAACCACGAGTCTTTCTTATAGTCCCATAGTAAAGTCTGCTTTTCACATTCCCAATCCCAAGTGGATCATTGTCCAATCTCCAACCTCCAGTACTGTTGTTTATCCACAATTCTCGCATTGCAAACACACGTACATCTAAGTCAACACACACATGCACACACCGACACACACAATAGTCTCATAATAGTCTTTGCGCTGCTGCTGCTATACAGTATACATATTAATGTTATCCAGATAGAATGGGTCAATCCAGTCTCAGCGGAGTCCATGTGACCCTTTCCGATTGATCCTTTGACATTTACTTCAATAAATTAAAAGTTATTGAGTTTGTACTGATTGCTATTTTTCTTTGGTTGATGTTCTGTCAAAAAACCGCTACTTTAGAAATATTTAGATAGCCTACAATACGATACGATTACACGAACTTATAGTGCCTATAATTTATTCATGTATGCCTGTGCTCGCGATGAACAGAACCTCTTGCTTCGATGGACAGTGCAGATGACCATAGCCGTACGAGGCGGGGATCCAGAGGGCCAAATACCACCAAATTTCGGGAAAGTCTGGTTTTTCGGGCAAGCAGACCCGGAAATATAGTTTTAAAAAATAAAAAGAGAGTGAAATCTTGACCCCCCCTCCCCCCACTGCTGAAATCTCCCGTACGCCAATGCAGATGACGTCCATAGTTACTTACTCAGGTTACGCCTGAAAGTTAGACAATTATTGCCTTCCGTACTTCTCTTCTGCATCTATGACTTCATGTAATCGTATGTAATCGTAGGCTATCGAAATATTTCTAAAGCACCAGCACCTACATGTATAGCTAATGACAGGCGCTTACAGTTCGCAGGTCCGACGAGCAAAGAAGTCTTAAGACTTAGTAACAGTAATGGGCCCCAGTAACCACAGCGTTGCGAATCGTATAGGGAGCGAAGGATCAACTTTTTATACTTTTTATGAGCCCGATATTGCATGGGTAGCGAACCAGTCTACATGCAGACACTAAACAAATTGACAATTTCATTTAGAATTGCTTTGATTAAAAGTAAGCTTATATATTTTTTCCGAGATCACGCATAGCATTCAGAGTAAATATGCAATCGAAACTTGGTTCAAAGTTTGAAGGCCTTATATAGGCTACAAAGTCCTCTCACGCATAGACTATGATCAAAATTAAATGAAGTTTAATGCTCGTTAAAATATAATTAACGTGGACCATTTTATCAAAAATTTACTGCACGTTCAAATCTAATTAACGGGACCATTTAATTATCATAGCGATAGCCCAGAATGCCCCAGATGCAAAGAAATAGGTCTAAAGTCTGTTAGGATTTTGTGTATACACAAAAACATTAAAAATGACACGTACACGCTGCTGTACACGGTTTCTTTTGTTCTGCATAGATATAGATGGAACAGGATACGAAATTATAGGTTAAGTTATGCGTACTATTATGGGGTTATATCTGTCTGTCCGTCCGTCCGTCTTTCTACATGTCACTATCTATCTCAGACTATCTGTCCATTCATCCATCAATCCATCAATCCATTCATTCATGCAGCAGAGTAGAAATGTTTTCATCGATACGAATTCTTAAAAGTCTGAGGTTCTATGCGTGATGCAAGTCCCTCTCCCTCTTAAGTACTCCTAATTATTAAAAGTACTGTCCAGATTATTTCTGTGATGGTAAGTAGGCCTACCACGAACAAGTAAGCTTAACAGCTGATACATTAAATTTTGTTTTTAAGTCCGGTGGGTCGCACAACGGTAACCCACGTTAAAGGATATGTTCGACTGCAAGTTTAATTTGACAAGGAACGCGTGTGTGTCCTTTGACCACAAATCGCTTTAATAATAATAAATGGATTTCACTAAATGAACAGCTGTTTGAATAGAAACATCTTCTCTGCAGTGAAGGTTAAGTAATAAGTACTATGTCCCTTTCTCTGCTGTCTGGAATGTCCGCCTCTGCACCTCTGCCATTCTCTCTTAGTTACTCTGTATCCACTATGTATTGTGTAATTACACTATACACATATATCTGTAGATATATATAATATATACTATAATGTATAGCCTACTTATAATTTGAGAATGACCTATATTATATCCTTGCATTGTCTCTGTAGCCTCCCTACTTCTGTTATGATTCTTCAGTTCACTTAATCTGTCTGACCATCTGACTTGACGCAGCCTCCCTCGCATCCTCTGCTTGTTTGTCTGCCTATCTTTCTGTCTATCTTTCTGTGTTGTCCTATGTCTGTCCCTCTTTCTCTCACTCCTCCTTTATTCTCTTTCTTCCCACCCACCTACCTACCTACCCACCAAACCCATCCATCCATCCATCATTCATTCATTCATTTGTTTATCTATCCAACGTTTCTTTCTGTCTTAATTTCTTTATGTCTACGGTCTACCTATATCGTCTATCTGTATGTCTATCTATAACCTGCTATCCTCATTACAATGGTATTTGTTTTCAACTTTTAAACTATTTTCCTTCATCTTTGTCTTTCTCAATATCTCGGAAGCCACTAAGAAAATCTTATGTCTATCTTTCTAATTTGTGTTCTTTGTCCTCAAATTTTTCTATACCTCTCTGTATCTCTCTCTCTGTTGATCTGTAGTTCGAGGGGTTTTTTGCTGCCTGTGTGTCTGTGTAACTGTGTGTCTGTGTGTGTCTGTTTATATGCCTGTCTATCTGTCTGTACTAGTGATGAACGGAACCTCTAACTTCGAGGGACAGCGCAGATGACGTCCAAAATTTATCAAGTTACGCCTGAAAGTTAGACGACAATCGCCTAATTCTCTTCAGCTTGCATGGACCACTACAGCAGAGACCCAGCGGCAACGCATGGGAAGCTACCAGCCGCCTGCCCACCCCCCACCTCACCCTCGCCCAGCAGCTAACACCCAACAAATGGCGTCATGTTGGGCGTGTCACATGACATGGACGATATCGCCCCATAGCGATAACCTTATCTGCCAGAGTCAGCCGTCGGTGACTCATATCCTGCTCCTCTCAACTGTTTGTAAACTAATGACGTCTACAAATTGTATTGAATTAATTACATTACGTTGGTAGGCCTATTTGTTAATTATCACGCAATATTATTACAACCGATTATATTATTATTATTTTAATCTAACGTATTATTTTCTTAATTTTACGCAATGCTGTCTGGCTTGCCGGATTTTGCAGCCCTCGTTTCTATGCTCTGGAACGACGCGTGACTGTTTGAACCATATGGCACACAGAAAGTTTTCTCAGAATTCATATGCTTCGTTCTCAATTAACATCTAGACATCTGTATGTTTTCATGACATGGCACGACATTACTTTGCATTTCGGCAACTCATAGCAAGCTAAAAAATGTTGCAACTTGCAACCGGTTATGATACATTGGAAACAGTTCACTATCATCAAAGGAGAGTATTTAGGGCTAGTATTTACCGGACTATAAGATGAGATGAGCAGTATCCTCTAGATCATCTAGATCATATTCTATTCCATGGGTCTGGGCCTACATCAGGGGTTCTCAAACTGTGGTACGCGTACCCCTAGGGGTATACGCCAGGCGCCGTTAAGGATACGCGAAACTTCCAGAAATATAAATTTTTCTTTGAGTTTATTGACTTTCATGTGTTCGTTTTTCCTTGATTAGCATTAATTTTTAACGTTGCTTCATGTAACAGCATCGTCATTTATTTCTTTCACAGCATGCGATTAGAGTCTAGGTACACTGCAGCGGTTCCCAACCTGTGGCCCGCGCGCCAAAAGTGACCCGCGAGACCTCTCGAAATGGCCCGCCAGGTCTCAACAATGGCACTCATCTCTCAGAGAATTACGGTAACAAAAATACATGAAAAATTGCCAATTTGGACTGGATAGAACATATAATTAGTTTCTATTACAAATTAATTTATTTTGAAGTCTATAAACATCAAACATTCTACTTTGAATTAATTATAATAAAAAATTATGTGTTTTTAGTTAATTAAATTTTAGCATTGTGGCTCCGTAAATGCCCTAATGTTCTTTAGCTAAGAAAAAGTGGCCCTCGTGTCCTCCAACTTAGAAAAAGTGACCATACAGTCAAAAAAGGTTGGAAACCACTGAGGTATATTATTGACTATAGAAGCATTACCGTACTAACGGCGTTCATAATCATATTAAGACGACTCTTACCGTGGCTTTAAACTTTTACGAAAACTTGACTTTCTTGGTCAGTAATCCGCGGTGCAGGCAAAATCCAATTAAAGCTCCAGTTTATTCCGCAAATGCTGTTGCTGAATCAATGCTGATGACGATGACAACAGGCGACAGAAGACGAAAGAGAACAGACGTAGGCTACGAGAGCGATTGATTGAGACGACGACGAGGATAAAAAGAAGTCGGTTGTTTCTCATCAGAAGAGGTTTTGTCTACGAGACAGAAAAACGACAAAGAACTATTGTTCTCTGAGACAGTATAATAACGCACACACACCACATGCAGTTCACATGCACAGGCGTTTTTGATTACCATAATATGTCAAAAGACACCCAACACTACACACTATACGACGATTCTCTAGGGCTCCAGCTCCTCCTCCTCCTCCTCGCTTATCTTTCTCTCTGTCTGTCTCTCTCTGTCTCTCTGTCTGTCTGTCTGTCGGTCTCTCTTTCTGTCTCTCTCTCTCTCTTTCTCTCTCTGTCTGTCTGTCTGTCTGTCTGTTCTCTCTCTTTCTGTCTCTCTCTCTGTCTCTCTCTCGCTCTTCTTTCTCGCTCTCTTTTTATCTCTATCTCTCTCGCTGCTGCGCTGGCTCTGTCTCTCTTGTTCCGTTTGCGTCCTGCTATGTCTATCTATCTCCTTCTGACTATAATATGTCGTTCCCTGTGTCTATCTCACTCTCTCTGTCTGTCGTGTATACTATGTATACTATATGTGAATTCTGTACAACTTTCAGCTGTTCTATTATGTCACTGTTTCTTCTCTGTCTGTCTGTCTGTCTGTCTGTCTGTTTTTGTCTGTCTGTCTGTCTGTCTGTCTGTCTGTCTGTCTGTCTGTCTGTATCTGTCCGTGTCTATCTGTCGTTAAGTCGATTGCGATATTGACCTCAAGGGTTCTTCTGCTTAGTTGAGCGGGGTAGGGAGGGGGTCGACGTGGGCCTACAAGGGTCGGCAAGTGACCTAGAGGGCTCCTATCCTTTAAACACTCTCTGTCCTCTTTTTCTTGCTCTATGTCTGTCTGTCCTGTCTGTCCTGTCCTGTCCTGTCCTGTCCTGTCCTGTCCTGTCCTGTCCTGTCCTGTCCTGTCCTGTCCTGTCCTGTCCTGTCCTGTCCTGTCCTGTCCTGTCCTGTCCTGTCCTGTCCTGTCCTGTCCTGTCCTGTCCTGTCCTGTCCTGTCCTGTCCTGTCCTGTCCTGTCCTGTCCTGTCCTGTCCTGTCCTGTCCTGTCCTGTCCTGTCCTGTCCTGTCCTGTCCTGTCCTGTCCTGTCCTGTCCTGTCCTGTCCTGTCCTGTCCTGTCCGTCCGTCCGTCCGTCCGTCCGTCCGTCCGTCCGTCCGTCTCTCTCTCTCTCTCTCTCTCTCTCTCTCTCCGACCACGCATGCATAGGCTACAATTTCAACCAAAGATAATGCACCTCTTAGATCAACACGTCAACTAAGATAACGCACTCGCATTACCATAGCCTCACACATATAATAGACTATATATATATATATAATTATATATAGGCCTAATTATATATATATATAAATAATTATATATATATAATATTATATATATAATTATATATATCATGGATAATGGTAGTGTTAATGCATAGTTATATATAGGCTACGCGAATAGTCGCTATGCCTATAATTATGTTACGCAAATATAGGTCCACGAACGAAGGCCCACGCTTATCAGAAATCGGCCTAAAACATCTAAGAATATCGCTCAGGCCTGACCAGCCTCTCTCGACTAATGAATCGTTTTACCTGCCGCAGTCTAGAAAAATGTCCACACTGAATGTATACCTATATAAGTGTTCGACATATGACAGAATAAACCGTCTCTTTAGCCCAACAGAAATTTCATATATACCATACTTATTACTCATGAATGAAATGCATAATACGCCAGGTTGAATATAGGACCCGTCCATAAATGACGTCACGCTCCAAGGGGGGGGGGGTGGTCCGGGTGGATCAGAAATTTTTGACGATGTGTGACAGTTCCATAGGCCTACTAGATAGCATATGTAGCCTATGTTTGTATGTTTGCTCCATACTAGATAGCATATGTATGTTTGTATGTGCACTTGTTATAGCGCCCCTTCAAGCTTTCTATAGGCTACTCAGTGGCGTTACCGACTACAGCGCGGACACTGAATCGGAGTTTAACGCCGAAGCACTGAGCAATTGCGTGTGCAGGACTTGCCCAGGGTCTCTACGAAGCGGTTTGAGGTGGATTCGAACCTGAATTCTGTGTTGGCGCGTGACGAGGGTAGGGGTGAAAAACGTCCAAATTTGCGTGACGCAATTTACGGACGGCGGCCCCTAAGAAATTCTAATTGAGTGATACAGGAAAGTCCATACAGTGTTCATAGTGTTGTCGGACTTGCAGTTTGTCGACCATTTAAAGGGGTTATAGGCTTATGCGTATAATTTTTCCAAGCACTTCTCTCTGCTTAACTACACTGCCATTGCCCTCCTTTATCTAGGCTTGGGACTGGCACCATCAGAGTACAAACCGTGGCGTAGACCCTAGTTCAGTTTTCGCACTGCCATATTATAATTATTATAACTGCTTTCAATGGGCACTCGCACATATAATTATGGGCAAGCGAGGGAACTTCCTCTTGGAAAATTGCCAACCACTTTTTAACTGCCTATCTGTTGGTTTTTTAATGAAATTTCTTTGCACAAAAGCACCAATGATGCCAATTGTGCACAAAGTGCATATGAGAAATCTATATTTAGAAAGTTCCATGGAATGTTTCTGAATCTCCGAGCACTTTGAATTAAGTTTTACAGCTGCTACTGCTAGAATAATTTTAACCGTGAGTAATCTATCTATCCGTAGATAGTTGTTTCCTGTGGTAACTCGACCCGGACCACCTCGGACTACTCTTACGGACAACCCTTTTGACCCAACGCAGCGCTCGTGAATAAGCTGGTGACCCACTCTTGGCTTTCAAGTAGCGCTTTAGAAATTTGGAGATCACGATTACGATTACGATTATTTTGCCCCACTTCTGCACAGTGTACATTACTTTGCACGTCGATTCAACCCGTACCTTGCATCACTAAGTAGACCCATATTTATATATATAATTATATATGTACATAATTTTTATGTATGTATATCTATGCGTGTGCGTGTGTGTGTGTGTGTGGGCAAAAAGAGACCGCGTTACGTCAACATTATGTGTCTCACCTGTATAGAACGTTATATTTCACATCCATCAACTGCAGAATCAAAGAATCACGTTCATGTAAGAGTCCATTCTATGGATCGGTGCAATGATAACGAACAACAAACTAAGATAGTGTAGGCCCTAAATACGTACGTGTATGTCCAGGTCGCAACACACACACACACACACACAGACCCACCCACCAAATACAGACACACGCACTTACGCACACGTCATAACGCTTAGCCCTCGAGTACCTGCTATGCACACGAGATAAGTTGGAGATAAGATTTCGTGTGTGCCCTATTATTACAGTGTACAACATGTGAACAACGACTCTGCCTGTATAGTGAGTGTATACTCGACCAGGTATTGACAACTTTCTCAATCTAGTCTATCCAAGGCCGGATTTAAGCATGGACTATACATGGAAACCAGCCCAGGGCCTCAAAACTTGGGCATTGCAGACCGCAGTTTGTGTGTGTGTGTGTGGGGGGGGGGGGGGGGTGGTTGGTGTGTTTGGGCGTAGGTGTGTGCGTAAGTGTGTAGGTGTGCGTGCGTACGAACGTGCGTAAGCCTAGGTCTTTCCACTCGTTGAGGAATCTTGTTGTAAGAGTGACAATAGATAGATTTTAGTGCCATGGTAGGCGTTAATGGCAAAGACCATTGTGCTAGATTAGATATATATCACATACGTCTCTTTTACCTTGTTGTATCATGTTGCGTTTTATCATGTGATGCGAATGTGCATTAATATAATTATAACACACCTAATAATGTAATTGATACTGGCCTAGTTAGCTAAACCGGTAAGCGAGAGCGGCATACGTCTGTTGGTTGCAACGGACTGCAGTTCAAGCCCCGGGCCGGGAGTTGACATTCAGAGATTTAGATATCTCGGGCTAGCACATGTGGGACGCGGTGGCGCAAGCTGATGCGGAGCGACGTTGGGCAAGTTGCTTACCCATCATTGTCTGTGGGGAAAGCACCTCACTCATCTCAACTCCCAGGGGCGTAAAGTCAATGAACCTGCCTTCGGCAGAGAACCATCAAGAATGTAATTTAAAAAATAATAGTTCTGCGTGTGTTTAGAGGCATAGCTTCTCTATTCACTGGGTCATCTCTCTATCTTCAGAAGTTGAGTATTATTTGTCTGAAAACATACAATATTCTAGTTCCATCGTCATTTTTGTCATGATTTGTAAAGATATAGTCTATTTACAAAGTTCAAGTGTTCTTGTTAGATGCTTTGTGCAGATGCATGGTTTCATAATCCATTCAATGATCAGAGAATTGTGTCGAAAACTGTCAGAGATTTCGATATGACGTCATCCTACACCGAAAATAAAAGATATTTACATCCAGTAAAAATAAAAGATGTGAAATCTTAACTGCAAATGTTTCGTATTAAAATGCGTCTATAAAGCACTTACTTGTAGGCTGTAGCAATATCTAAGCGCCCGAAGGCTACAAATCATGCAGGTACTTGCTAATTAAACAAATATAATAATAATGTTTCGCTGCTATTATAATAGGTTTAAATAAACAGTCCAGTTGTTATTCATGAGAATAGATCATCACAGTGTTTTATATAAAATTATTATTTAACGTCTTTTGTTCTTTGCCAGCGCCAGTGCAAAGCCTGTAGTAGCGAGGAGGGTGACACTAATCATCTCTGATATGACACAATGTCGTTAAATAACAACAAGCAAGCAAGTCTTTCATTTTGTCACCAGAGGCAGTTGTGTAGTTTTACATAGAATCCCCACGCTGAGATATTCAATGTCATGTGCAATCATAATAATAATACTGTCTCAGTGTCTCACTTCGACTATGATCGATATTGTCCCTCGCTTCCTTTTTACCATTTTGATAAAACATGACATCTGAATAAGCGAGCTGTCAGAAATTGCTGATGCATATAGATGTAGACAGAATCTAGACATGCATGGCCAACATTTTCTTCCTGCTTAAATATGGCTGTAGATTTTCTTCCTGTATCTGTGACTCTTCGTTTTGAGTTTCTGATTCTTTCTGTCGTCTGTCTTATATATTTGTCTGCAAGCAGTTCTTTCTCTTGTATCATCCCATGGCACTGATGGCAGTCTCTGTGGTTCGTTTGATATCATCGCCTATTTTTATTATTCTGCTTGTTTGCCCGTCTCTCTCCTTGTTTTCTGTCTCTGATCCTTTCTGTTCATGTATTGATGCTGTCTTTTGTCTTCTTTATCATTTGATCTTGCCGTCACTTCATTCATTCTCTTTAGTTATCGACCCAACATTTTTCAGACATTCTCTTTGTTTTCTACATGTGCGTTTGTACAATTCTTTTGTTTTTCTCCCTCTCCTTCTCTGTCTCACTCCTTCTCTGTCTGCTTGTCTGTCTGTCTGTCGGTCGGTCTTTCTGTCTGTCTGTCTGTCTGTCTGTTTGTCTGTCTGTCTGTCTGTCTGTCTGTTTGTCTGTCTGTCTGTCTGTCTGTCTGTCTGTCTGTCTGTCTGTCTGTCTGTCTGTCTGTAGGCCTATGTATGTATGTCTATCGACTGTCTCGCTCTCACGCTCTTTCTTTCTCTTTCTTTCTGTCTGTCTCCGTCTGTCTGTCTGTCTGCCTGTCTCTCTGTTTGTCTCTGTCTTCTGCTGTATCTATGTACGTGACTCTTTGTTTGTAGATTTGCCACTCATACATGTATCTCTAACGTGACTGTTGCTTCCAAGATCGCTATACTTGCCTCTAATCTCATTGTTTCAGCATCTTCATAATATAATTTTATATCTATTTGTCATGTAAGCCTATACTTCTTCCCGAATGCTTCTCCTATTGATCTTCAAATGTTCTAACATGTCTCATCATGTCTCATGGCTCAGCATCCACTGGTCTATAATTTATATGGCACAGTCCAACAGACATCTGTCTAAGTACTTGTTTTATGCCTAGTACTTACAGATCTTTCTTGTATGATCTTGGTTTTCCTTACTCTTCAAATGCTTCAAAGCTTTGTAAACTCATCGCATTTTCAAAGCAGATCTATACTCACCTTCTGACACGTCTCGAGAAATTCGTCTAACGTTATGACTCCTTTTCCTTCACGGTCCATTCGCTATAAATAGAAGAAAAGCAGACAATTGAACAAAATTTCTACGCAAGCAGTCGACATTGCACAATGTCTAATAACAGTTACGAGATAATATAATGTTCAATGCTGAACCATTGCTCTCAACGCAAAACATTGATGAATGGTTGTACTGACCGAAGCGCCAATAACAAACGGTGGTGCAGTGGTTGGTTCGGCGCCTGGAAGCCGGAGGGTTCCAGGTTCGAAATCCACCTCAAGCCGCCTGCTATGGCTCAGTCTCGATCATTTGCCTCGATTGGTCCTTCTCTTTGGAATGATCTTTCTCCTTCTGTTCGCACTACACTTTTGTCTGGCAGTCTCTCCTCTGGTTTGTCTCTTCTCAAAACCTACTTCTTCTCGCGGGGCCTTGCGCACTGGGAGCGCCTCTGAACTGTTCACCCTACTAAAGGCGCATTATAAATGTTTATAACAATACAATACAAAATACAATACAGCAACTGAGGCCTGTATACCTCAAAAACTCGATCGACATGCTCCTTAGCTGTATCATCCCGGATGCAAGGCTCGGCGAATCGACCCATGAGAGCATAGATGGCACTGACGACCTCCATCATGTCAGCCTTTGAAACGAGTCCGTCACCGTTGGCATCGTACAGACTGAACGTCCAACGCAATTTGTCGTCAGGACTTCCACGCAGCAACACCGACAGACCCGTCACGAACTCCTGCGAAATAAAGTAACAAAAGTACTGTGACAAAAGTACTGTAACAAAGGTACTGTAACAAAAGTACTGTAACAAAAGTATTGTAGCAAAAGTACTGTAACAAAAGTACTGCAGCAAAAGTACTGTAAAAGAAATGCTGTAACAAAAGTACTGTAGCAAAAGTACTGTGACTAAAGTATTGTGACAAAAGTACTGTAGCAAAAGTACTGTAACAAAAGTACTGTAACAAAGTACTGTAATAAAAGTACTGTAGCAAAAGTACTGTAAAAGAAATGCTGTAACAAAAGTACTGTAGCAAAAGTACTGTGACTAAAGTATTGTGACAAAAGTACTGTAGCAAAAGTACTGTAGCAAAAGTACTGTAGCAAAAGTACTGTAACAAAGTACTGTAATAAAAGTACTGTAGCCGTGCAGGGCTAATGAGAGCAAATTAAGGCTCGTGTTTTATCCATGGCGGTTCAAGTGCTCCATTTTTGTGTCCGTACAAGTGATGTACAGCTATCATTTACAAGTATGATAGACCTATAAAAACTATAATAATATCCTCTGTAGCATTGGTCTGCCTTTCCTTCTTTTGCCTTTCAATCTTACATTTGTGCCTTAAACTACATGGAGCATCTGCAATTCTGGATGCAGGTTCAGTAAATCGTTCTGACTGGCAAGATCCTTCTATATATTGTTTCCGGTTAAAACCACCTGTTGTTTCACTCCCGATCCTTTACCATGCCCGGTCGCTTCTTAAACCTCCAGCGGCTGTAACACGTACCATCGCCGTAAATCTCTACAACGCACTGCAATCCATTTCCTACTCTCCCTCTCCACAGTCCAGACTATAATACATTATGCAAAGATATTACTCTTCTTATATGATTTATGGAATGGAATCGGGTTAAAGAAAATAAGCCAAGACCATACATGTAAAGTTGTACACCTGCAATTTTATAGATTAGAGATATAAATCAAAAAGGAAATCATCATTCGCATCCACTGACGATTATTATTGGGACGTGGGGGCGCGGTGGTGTAGAGGTATAGTTCGGTGCAATGGAGCTGGAAGGTTGCGGGTTCAATTCCACCTCAAGCTTATGTTGTAATTAACTAATTAAGTACTGATAACCTACTAACTTGCGTTATATAAATAGTCATGGAGCTAGGGGTCAGAACTGTATAAGCTGTTAGCTTTTTCTGATTCCTTTTGCACTCTGTTTAGTGACTCATGTTTATTCTGTTTGACTTGTATATGTGCAATAAATAAACAAATCAAAGCTGCTGCGTGAGGACCTTGAGCAACTTCTTCACTAGCAATTACAGGGTGGCGCAGAAAAAACCGGACTATTAGTTTTTGCAATTGCATCGCTTGAATAACCAAAGTAATTATCACTTTAAAACTATCATTAGACAGAAATGACACAGAAAAATGAGAGCGCTACATAAAATAAAACTGACATCAAGTATTCTATATGGCGTTAACTGTTCTTTGTACCGTCATGGCGAAGCGTCTGCTGACAATAATGATAAATCGTTAATTCGTGCGTTAAGACTCGAAAAAGGATGGGGTTCGCTTCGAATGGTTAGAGAATTCCCACAACGACAATGGAAGCGAAGTACGTTGAATGATTTGATTAAAAAGATCGACGAAACTGGCGACACTAAAAGAAAGCAGGGTAGCGGTCGACCGCGATCGGTTCGTACGGCTGATAACGTAGTGAAGGTCGAGGAACTGATTTCAAGTCAAGAAGACCAACCGGGAACAAGCAAATCTCCGAGAGAAATTGAACGTCAAACTGGTATACGCTATATCTCGTAGAACTGTTCAGCGTATTACTGCCAGACATTATAGCTCACTTTGGTGACAATTTCACTTTCCAACAGGATGGAGCACCTGCTCATCGTTCACGAAAAACAGTTGCTTTTCTCACTGCTCACGTTCCAGACTTTATTGAACCAAAACATTGGCCACCGAACAGTCCGGACTTGAATCCCGTAGACTATTCGATCTGGGGAATGCTTCAGCAGCTTGTCTACAGGCAGAGAATTCGAGATATTGAACATTTGAAAGAAGTTCTGACCGCATGCTGGGACGAAATCAGCGAGGACACTATCAACCGGGCTATTGGCCAGTTTCGCAAGCGATTATCATTGGTTATCGCAGCAAACGGAGGACATCACTTTGACTTAAATTTCTTACGCATTCAGAAAACTCTGAAATTTTACAGTTCATTCAATGTTAGGCTATATTAAATGCCAAACCAATGCCATTTTTCTGTGTCATTTCTGCAGTCTAATGATAGTTTAAGGCAATAATTACTAATAGTCCGGTTTTTTCTGCGCCACCCTGTACTCATGTGGTTTGGCGTAAAATTTCAATTCGGTGTCCGCGCTGTAGTCGGGAGCGTCTCATATATACCATCATTTCTGAATGCATCAACGTTACCACCATGAACACCATCGTCATCTTCGATGCCATTGTTTTGCCATCACAGGCTGCAGAGGAAATCAATTCGATTACACTATAACACACGAACTACTTCTTTTTCTTACCTCGAAGCTGAGAGTTCCGCTGTTGTCTTGGTCAAAGGCTCTGAAGACGAAATGAGCATAGGCATTCGAATCTACAGCCATCAAAAAATTACCTCAGTAAAAAATTGTGCTCTGGTAAGACAATTTTATCTATTTACTACCGATCGCAATTTAAATTCAGTAATCTTATTAATATTTTGCATTGATTTTAATTAAGCATCAATTCGTTCTCAATTTATTTTAAAAATTCTTCACATTTCAAAACTAATTAATCAAAATGAATTCCGACTCGATTGAATTGCCCGCGAGGCATGTTTACATATAGGCTATATATGCGCAATGCTGCATACAACTGGATATTCATGTGGAACTTTTTCAATTCCTTATACTTACAGAATCGACATTTTTCAACAGAGTGAACAGGAGATGAAAGGCACTATACACCGTGGTTAAAAAAGTAAGCCAAATTGTTTTGCATATGTCTCTAACACCTGATGACATATCAAGCTAAAATTTTCCAAATAGTTAGAGAAGTAGACCAAGAATATGATTCCAAAATTTTATGAAATAAAGTTGAACGAATAAAAAGATATGAATATTTAAACTTCATATACCGAAATTGCAGTTTACAAGCAATTTTCTGTCAGATTCGATCAAATGTTTCCTTATTATCTCCAATGCCTGATGATTAATCATTCTAAAAATTTTCCAGATATGTAGAGAATTGAACTAACAATATGACTCCAACAGTATGGTTTGATAATTTAATTATAAGATGCTCAAAATGTCCTCCTCCTGCTTGCACGCAAGCCTAAAGGCGCTGGCGCCATTGCAATGGCAACAGCAGCGTCGATTATCCTCTGGTCCAGGCGATTCCACACTTCCAACAAGCGTTGCTTCAGATCGTTTATATCATGGATTGTTCTCTGGTAGGCTCGGTCATGCGTCATGCACGCTCCACACTTTTATAGTCGACAGGATTCAAATCTGGGCTGTTCGGAGGTCATAATGTGGGAGAAATGAAGCCTGGCGTCTCTCTTGTCAGCATTTCGATGGTTTCCTTGGTTCTGTGGGTTGGCGCTGTTCTGTAGAAAAACAAAACTGCCTTCTGGGACTAGATTTCTGATTACAGATAGAAGATATTGTGACAGCAGAGCATCGCGATAATAGACTCCTTTAATATTTACTCCAGGATCAATGAAGACTAAAATGGGAACGGCCAAGCGTCGAAACCGCAACGGACACCATAGCAGACTTGCTGAAAACTGAAATTTCGGGTGATGAAGTTGAAATATCCATATCTTTCTATCTCTTCAAATTTATGACATGATATTTTGGAATTCTATTCTTGGTTTAATTCCCTAAATATTGGTGAAACGTTTTTATGATTACTCATCAGACATCAGAGATGTAAGAAAAACAGTTTGGCTTACTTTTTATTGAATCTAACAGAAAATTGCTTGTAAACTGCAATTTCGGTATATGAAGTTTAAATATTCATATCCTTTTATCCGTTCAACTTTATTTCATGAAATTTTGGAATCATATTCTTGGTCCACTTCTCTAAATATTTGGAAAATTTTAGCTTGATATGTCATCAGGTGTTAGAGATATATGCAAAACAATTTGGCTTACTTTTTTTGAACCACGGTGTACATTGTGTACAAGTGGCCAGTTACATTTATGATGCTTAACTATATACAGATATATATATACATTATATACATATATGCATATATACATACATATATAAACATACATAATACATACATATATATACAGACCTCCTTGTGGAAAGAACTGAGCGTAGATCTGTTTGAAAGTGTCTTCGCTAACCATTCCGGAGGGACTTTCCTGAAATATTATATTATTGATCAATCGTGTTTTCAAAGCATCTGCAAAATTTAATGACTGCACATTACACAATAGCTCTTCTACTAATAAATAGTCTATTCCCTGTAGTCATCTGGAGAACCAAAGGCTACTCAACAATTTGGTAAAGAGTTCATGTGTGAAACCTATATATCGCAGTGAAACTACGAAGTACGAACCATGAGGAAATGTAATCATTGTGTCAGCGATTCGAACGCTTCTGGTTATACAGTCCCTACAGGGCCATTTGAATTCTGATTAATTGATTGATTGATTGATTGATTGATTGATTGATTTATTGATTCATTGATTGAGCATCCGACTACTGTGCCCACCACAAATCTTCTGACCAAGAGAATATCGGGTCGCATGGCGCCCGTACATGCGGCAAGAGAAGCACAACCCCCACCCCGCCCGAAAATTGGCACCTATTATTAACTATTACTTTTTTCAAGATATTTATTCGCATTAAAACACAAATTATAGGCTACTAATCACAAAAAAGTGAACGTCAGAAATTTTCATTCAGAAACCTCGATGACAAAAAATACCCATGTTCCTAATTTCCTGCTTGCAATTTTCAAGTTCGTGTTTAAAAAGTTTAACCATAACCGGTGTCACGGCGGTGTGTTTGCCCTTCCAGGAAAATATCTGTAGATCCGTATCGAACACCGATTTCAACAGCTGGGTATGCTTCCGAAATTGTATATTGATTTATAGAACACCCACCACATGTGCATGGACCTAGAAGAAATAGGAATAAAAATTGCTCAGAAAAATTTCAACGCGTTCGCATGCTATTATTATAATTATAATGTGGCTTCCACCTGTTTGAATCCTCTGTACAGTATCTGCATTTCCTTTCGACTGAAGTGTGTGCTCTCGCACAAAGTGTCTAGCTCCGCCGGTCTGTATCTGGTACAGTGTGTCTCGCTGTCATCACAGTCAATGCCTGAAAAGACCACACGAATTATGTCATTCATGGAAAAATCGATATGCTAACAGCTGCTGCTTTGTTAATTTAATTCCTCGTCATTGCTTAATTTTCACAGCACATTTCACTTACGCTATCCTGTACCGGTACTCCTGCAGTTTTACTTATTGTATTCTCCTCTTGCTGTATAGATGAGGGCATGAGTGGCAGCTCTGTCAGTGTATACCCATTCCTGCTCTGTACAATCGTGTCACATTCTACCCTCATATTTGCCATTCCTTTCCATCCCATCTTGTCCCATTGCATTAAAATAAATCGAACCTATCCTATTATCGTATTAATTGTCCTTTCCAATAATTATTTTGGAATTCTCTTGTTCTATGAGATTCTGTTCTATACTGAATGTTGCTTCCACTTTCATCTATAGTCTTTCATATTTCACTACATGCAAGTCCGAGATATTGCAATCAATTTCTGTGACGTCATCCCAATCATCATCATCATCACCACAACCACCATCATCATCATAATAATAATCATCATCATTAACTATCACACCATCACATTACACATTTTCTTCATCATCATCATCATCATCATCATCCTCTTCGTTATCATTCATTCAAAACATTTTATAGCCTGTGGCATCTCTTGCATAGGAAACTACTCAAGGGTGCACCATATTAAATTTTTAATCGATCAATCACCTTGTCACCTTGTGCCGTCAGTTCGAGGAACTCTAGCGACTTTCATTACCAGCCTACTTCACTCCGTTCTGTTCTGCGTTGCATCCCTCAGTTGTTCAAGATTCATTCCTGCCGTTCTGTGTGTATCTTCCATCCATCTGGTCCTCGGCCGTCCTCTTCTCCTCGTACCCTCTCCACACGCCAGCATCATCGCCTTCTCCAGTCCATCCGTGCGCATCACGTGACCAGCTTCTGTTTGATGATCCTCTGCAGCACTGACATATCCCCTCTTAGATGCCCTATCTCCTGGATCACAGATTCATTTGTCCTTCTCTCCCACCACGATATCCCCAGCAGCCTCCTCCATATCCACATTTCACGCGCAGCAACATGGGCGTCCGCAACGGGGCGCAAGGGGGCGCAAGTGCGCCCCCCTGGATTTTCGCATAGTTGCACATAAATTTAGATTATTTGGTTGTGATTGTTACAAGTTTACAACGTGATTTTCAATGTGATTATCGATTCGTTCTACAAGTTGAACCTATATAATAATCTTTCTTTGGACGCATAACTTATAGGTAGGCTATAGGATTCTCTCGTGGTAATATGGAAATTCAAACTGTCACCCATTAAATTTCGACCATGTGACAATTATTTAAAAGTTTGCGCCCCCCTAGAAAAATTCCTGCGGACGCCCATGCGCAGCAATGTTGTTATCCAACGCCTTCGTCTTCGTCCACGTCTCGCTTCCATATAGCACTATGGGGAAAAATCATTGCTTTGACTAATCTCGTCTTTGTCTGTAAGCTAACATGCCTGTCCCTCCATATCTTATCCATCCCTTGCATTGCAGCTTTGCCATTGAAATTCTCCGCCTCACCTCTGAATCGCATCTTCCCTCTTTCTCCACCGTTGAGCCCAAAAACGAGAAACTTGTCACCACCACTATTTCCTCTCCATCCATTTCGAATGTATCCCATTCCGCTGTGGTCATTATCTTAGTATTTTTGATGTTGAAACACAACCCTGCTTTTTCGCTTTCCTTTTTTAGTCTTCGTATGAGTTCCGCGAGATCATCTTTTCTTCTCGCCAGTAGCGTGGTAAAACAGTGGTATCATCTGCATATCTTAGATTGTTTAGTATTTTTCAATCAAGCAATCAATTAATCAACCTCACCATCATCATCTTATGCATCATCATCATCATCATCATCATCATCATCATCATCATCATCATCATCATCATCATCATCATTATAGCGCTCGTCCTCTTTCTACTCGTCCCCCTCATTAATACATTAAAATCTTCTTCATCCTCCTTCCCCTTCTCTTCATTATTTATTATTATCATCATCATCATCATCAACTTATTCATCGTCAACAACACTATCATCATATTTATCATCATCCTATTCACCATCATCAACAGCATCATCATCATTATTATTATAATCATCATCATCATCATCATCTAATGATATTCATCATCATTACTAGCCGCATCTTCTTCATTCCACCCTTCAACCATCGCCACCCTCACACCCACAGCCACAACTCACCCGTCGCATTGGCCGTCAATGAAATCGAGGCTCCCATTCAACTCTGCAGCCGTGTAACCTTCTTCACCACTCAACAACAGATGGCGTCGTTGTCGTCGTTTCTCCAGCCACGAATTACAATCGCTTCCCTCCTATAATATATCTTCTCCGATCCGCTACACGCATCCTTCACCAACATTCACTCCACCTGGTGGCAAGGAAGGCAGCGCTCCAAGCGTCTTTGAGCAGGTGAGTGTGCCGCCACTGCTACCGCCACTACCACCGCCTTTCTTGTCCACCGCTCATCCATCAGACATTTTGTCCTACGCGAGTCCAGCCGCTGTTAATCACAACGAGACGAGCCTGAAATACCGTGCGTATTGTTGCCAGGGCGCGGGTAAGGGATCAACGCATCGGGTCGGGAACGGTTTCGCCTCATGAACTGCTTATTTTACTGCGGTTTAGATTATTGTGCCAAAAGAACGGTTTTAAAAGATTTTAGCAAAGGTTGAGTAAATACTTCGAATGTCAGTCACTCTATGAATTTTAAATTCAAGATGTAGGCCTATAAAACAGACGAATGCATTCAAGCCACCTCTTTCTCCTGTTCGCTCACCACTTTTGTCTGGCGGTCTCTCGTTTTTCATTCTCTCCTCTCAAACCCCGCTTCTTTTTCTTCTTCTCGTGGGGCATTGCGCACTGGGAGCGCCTCTGAATGGTTCACTCTAATAGAGGCGCTTTTAAACTGATTAAGCGCAAAACAAAATAACTGTAAAGCGCCACGTGCACGTGGTTCTATTTCACTGAGAAGGTTAAAAAATAATCACATGATGTTTTGTCAGCTTTTCGTTATGAACCGATTTCTGATCAGAACAGATGCACTTTATCATTTTGCAATGTACGTGCATTTCTATCATTGACTCGCAGTATATTATTATGCACATTATATTACTCTTACTACGCTGCAACGACTGCTGGGCTTGTGGTTACTACGGGTGCGCCGCCGTTGTTGCCCGCCTGCTGAAGACCGCGTCTATACATACAGGCCTTTACTTAGAGGTTTTGGGTCATCGATTTAGCGTGGTGCATGGCTCGTAAACACTAAACAGGCAACCGTTTATAGCTTTTGTTAGGCCGTCTGCATTGTATTATACGCCGAAGTCTTTATAGTTGACGGTGTTTTTTGTTGAAACCGTCTCCAAGCACTGTGCGCACCTGACGAATACTTGGCATCGATTTGCTGAATACGGCATGCAGCTATTATTATGTAGGCTGAATTGAAAAGCTGAGTTGTTCATGGGCGATGTTAGACGTTGCAACCGTTGCATTATTTTCTTCCTCATATATATATTTTTATTTGTTTATTTCTCTATTTCTATAGCGCCTCTTCAAACTATCTTACTAGTCTACCTTACTATTATTGCAGTTTTACCCCATGCGGTAGTCTGAACTCCATTGGTCTTCAACCGCGAATATGAGGAAACACCGAAAACCAGCTTATTCGATCCGCTTCCGTGATTTTTTAATACGGACGAAGGCGACAATTTTAATCACATTGATTTTTGTTTTGTACATGACATCAGTAATGTTCTTCACTGCGCGAGAGTCAACTCACAGCATCACAACGCGGGGTATTGTTTTGTCTGCGTCAGCAAATCAGCCTTTACTAAATAAATTATTGTCAAACCAAACAGCTTTCAAACAGAAAGACTATTATAGGCCTAGGCCTATATGAAAAACTATTTCCACAGTGTTAATATTGACGCACTAAAATTAGTGGCTAATGTAGACAGAATTGTTTGATTTTTTGTGCAAAAGTTGAGTCTGTTGACCTGATTATAATTATATTATTAGGCCGCGAATTCGTCCACTAAAACCAAGACCAAGTCTCCGCCTATGAGGCAATTTTAATAAACCTCCAATCGAAAAGGGCCCAAAAAGTTTCCGGAAACTACGGCGGAAAAGAAATATCTTCAAATAATGAGAGACTGAAGTGGACAAACAATTTACTATGGGGCTCTAATAAAGACTTGGGGGATTGAAACCCCCCCCAACCCCCGACAATTCTCACCCTGCGTGCCTATATTAAAAGCCCGATAAAATGCAGCGTTTTCAATGGAGAATGTTAAGGCGTTCTTTGTCTAAACCATCAGGAGCCTACATGTCGTTCAAATCATCGCTTATTACCATGATTGTACCGCACCTGTTTCCGCATGCGTGCATGGCTCTGAAACTGGGGCATACAGTTCTATTGTGACGCGCTCACAAATCCATAAATACACATACACACGCACGCACACGCACAACTGAATGTGTGTGTGTGCGTGTGTGTGCGTGTGTGCGTGTGCGTGTGCGTGTGTGTGTGTGTGTGCGTGTGTGTGTGTGTTTGTGTGTGTGTGCGCGCGTGCGTGTACAGGCGAAGTCATAGTCGAAGTATAAATGTTAATGAACACGTGTTCCACTGTTCCTATAGCAACTGTATTTATGGCCTTAAAGCCTTAATGTTGCTGCTTCGTTTTTCAATGAATTGATCGTGCGTGCTTTATCAGCACAGCTGCCTGCTTCAATGAATGGATGCAGCTGTGTATATATATAAATAAATTATATATATATAATTTTACATGTTTGTATGCCTTGTTTGTTTGCGCACTTGTTATAGCGCCCCTTCAAGCTCACAACTCAGAGGCGCTCCCGACTACAGCGCGGGCACTGCATCGGAGTTTCACGTCGAAGCGATGAGCCCAAGGTCCTTGCGCGGCGAGGTGGGTTCGAACCTCAAGGCAACGACGCCACCACTACACCACCGTGCCCAAGTCGAGTATATACTGCCCAAGTCGAGGCAGTTGAGACATGTAAAATTGTTCTTAGATGCCAACCGTAAATAATTTAATTCAATTGTAGTCGCTTAGAATTAGTGCACGCTGCATGTCATGAAATCGTTGACGCTGTTTGTGTTTGTAAAGATGCCAAAAATTACAACCGCCGAAACTGGAGCTACTGCTCGTATTTTGCAAGTGCCAGTCACAAGGCTGGATAAAGGAGGAGGGCGATATTAATCATCCTTGGTATGAAACAGATGCTGCACATGACAGATGCACTCGAAAGATGATCGTGGTGAACTTTGAATAAGATCGGAGTAGAGTGACATAGAACTAAGTCGACAATAATTATTTCATGACACTAATTCTAAGCGAATGCAATTGAATTAAATCCGTAACTTGTAGAGATGCCAAAAATGGTTTTCCGGTCTATCCCAAAACTGTAACGAATTCGATGTGTACGCATTTTCTGTGCGGCAATAATTCTTCTCACGGAGTCTGGCGATGAGTTTCTCACTCATTCAATTATGCAAAGAATTCCATTTCAACGCAATCGTGCAACAATGACGTCGTCGTCGTCAACGTACATTGATAGCAGGTGCGCGAGGCTTCTGCGCGTGCACTGACAGATAATCTCGTTTGAGATAATCAAGTTCTGCGATGCTGATACAGCTGCTGCTGTGGTGCTGGAGATAATCGCCGTAGGGGGCAGTCAGGTGCAGCATGACTTCGAGGTCGAGGGAATGGTCAGCAGGAGTTACGTGGGCGATTGGAGAGGGAGAGGGAGAAGGAGAAGGAGAAGGAGAGGGAGAAGAAGAAGAAGGAGAAGGAGAAGGAGAAGGAGAAGGAGAGGGAGAGGGAGAGGGAGAGGGAGAGGGAGAGGGAGAGGGAGAGGGAGAGGGAGAGGGAGAGGGAGAGGGAGAGGGAGAGGGAGAGGGAGAAGGAGAGGGAGAGGGAGAGGGAGAGGGAGAGGGAGAGGGAGAGGGAGAGGGAGAGGGAGAGGGAGAGGGAGAGGGAGAGGGAGAGGGAGAGGGAGAGGGAGAGGGAGAGGGAGAGGGAGAGGGAGAGGGAGAGGGAGAGGGAGAGGGAGAGGGAGAGGGAGAGGGAGAAATTATTGAAATCCTCTTATGCATGCATGCATAGAGTGCGAAGCATAGCTTTAAGTGTTCTGCTCGCAGCAATAGCCTACCCAAAAGCAGCTTATAGCCTACCAGAAAGCAGCTTATGGCCTGCCCAAAGGCAGCTTATAGCCTACCCAAAAGCAGCTTATAGCCTATCCAAAAGCAGCTTATTAGTTATAGCCTGCCCAAAAGCAGCTTATAGCCTACCCAAAAGCAGCTTATAGCCTACCCAAAAGCAGCTTATAGCCTACCCAAAAGCAGCTTATAGCCTACCCAAAATCAACCTATAGTCTACCCAAAAGCAGCTTATGGCCTACCCAAAGGCAGCTTATAGCCTACCCAAAAGCAGCTCTTAAGATCATTCGAAACCATTAACTAAATGCCATAGCCTACTCCTGCCATGGCCTCTTTCGGGCGCCACTCGCTCTTCAGACCCTTTGTTCTAGTAATCTAGTTCCTCACACTTGAACAGCTTTGACTCAATCCCGATCTTTTACCTCAATTGGTCCCTGTCTTTAGAATTCGTTTGTCCCCATCTACTTCGACTAATCACCATAAAATTCTAGCTGGTAAACAAACACTCCTTCTATGCTTTTCTCAACAACAATAAAATAATATTTCTCTCCATCATGTAGACCTACCAGCGTGTACAGGGTGGGCCAAAAAAAAGACCCCCCTAGGTTTTTTGCCAATATCTTGGCCAGAAGTAAGAATTTCGAAATCAAATTTTACACTCTTAAAGGCAATTCATATTTACATATGATGGCCAGATTTCATCAAAATATTTCAAACACAACACAAGTTATACCACTTTTAGTGAGACCACCCACCGTTTTTGACGATTCAAAGACGAAACGCAGCACAAAGTAGCAAAAACGTGCTTTTATTAAGTCTCATCTCAAGTAACTGTTGTCAAATGAACTTGGTAGTGTTTCACAACTTGTGTTCAATGTGCCCACCACCAGTACCAAAACTCCTTTTGAGTCTCTTTGCAAAACTCTTGATGGACCTGTTGATTAATCTGACAGATTCCTTATTTACGAATTTGATGTCATCTTGCTAAGTGACTTCTCAGTGACGTGCAGCCACGCTGGTACCCTGTTTATTTTTTAAATAGTATTAATAGTGATCCTCTGGCAATATGAAGTCTATTTGATAACCATTACTTGAGATGAGACTTAATCAAATCTTGTTTTTGCTACTTTTTGCTGCGTTACGTCTTTGAAACGTCAAAAAATGAGGGGTGGCCTCACTAAAGGTCATGTAACTTTTGTTCTGCTTGAAATATTTTGATGAAATCTGGCCATCATGTGTGGATATGAATTGTCTTTAAGCGTGTAAAATTTCATTTTGATATTCTTACTTCTGGCCAAGATATTGACCAGAATAATTGAGTTGATTTTTTGTTACTTTTGTTGCGTCGGATTTTTGAATCGTCAAAAAACGGTGGGTGGCTTCACTAAAAGTAGTATAACTTTTGTTGTGTTTGAAATATTTTAATGACATCTGGCCATAAGGTGTAAATATGAATTGTCTTTGAGACTGTAAAATTTCATTACGAAATTCTTACTTTTGGTCAAGATATTGGCGAAAATCTTAGGGGGGGTCTTTTTTTTGGCCCACCCTGTATAATACCACAGCATCTAATGCTGGCTGCGACACCTAGCAAAGGCAGAGGAACCTAACGAACGCAGATATAGCTGACGAATTCAGACCCGAGCGAATGCAGCGACACCTACCGAATGCAGAGGAACTTAACGAATGCAGTGATACCTGGCGAATGTAGGCATCTGGCGAATGCTGAGACACCTATCGAATGCAGAGACATCTAGCGAATGCCACCGTGAGATGCTTTTCTTTCAGTTTCTTTTCTATCATATCGGTCAAGTGTTTAGGCCTATGTATGCTGCATTGAAATTTTTCGAAACAATGCAACTTTAGCGCAGTTTACTGCAGTGCATATTATACGGTTTCAGACGATGTCGCTTATCTAAAGCGTGGCTGGACTGGGAGTGCCTCTGTGCAGTCTCCTTAGAGGGGCGCCATGCCGCCATATGAAAGTTTGGAATGAATTAATGATTAGTTAAAAAAAAAATATCGTAATCGTAAACTCCTTATTTCTAAAGTGCCTCTAGAAAGCCAAGCGCGGGGCACCGGCTTATTCACGAGCGCTGCGTTGAATCAAAAGGGTTGTCCGTAAGAGTAGTCCACGGTGGTCCGGGTCGAGTTTCCGTAGGATCAAAGGGGTGGAAACAGCTACTAAGGCTGGTGTCGTCTGAGCCGGGAATTGGAGGGTGGAGTATCAGATGAGACAGAGTAAGATGTTAGTGTTCAGTGTTCAGTGTTCTGGTGACGAATGATACTGATAGAATCATATCAGAATTCAACTGGTCAGAAGGATCAGAAGCGGTGTGAGAATTGTGACCCAATACCTGGGTAGGGGTTGTACTATGAACCACTTCGAATTGGGGGTGTGAAAAAACAGAATTCAGACAGGTATTCTATTTAATTAAGCTTTTAATGACATGCATAATTGCATATTGCATAATTAGTCAGAGTGTGGCAGAAATAATAACCAGACATCATGTTTACCTTACCAGGGCTTAAAATGCGACTGCATGGACGGTCATGGACGGCATCCATGGTCCACGCACTTATTTTCTCATCTGAACTCCGTATACTGCATGCCACTTATAGGCCAACACAACCTGGCATGATTATACATTATACATTATACATTATGCATACACCTGTTTCTACGCTGATATTTTCACTCTAAACTACCTAAAGCCTGTAACGTCAAGCAATGAAACAAAGCTAAGTGAGTGTTCGTATCTATAAATTTGAAGACCGGGGTAAAAAAAAAGATAAGTAAATGACCTGCGGCAGATTAGGGTCAGCATGCACAATGCAGCTGCCTAAACCTTGTCCAAAAATAGGTCAGTATGTAACTATATATCCAACCGGAAAATGTGCCCAAGACAAAACCCAGGAAGCGATATAACACTCTGTGTGTAAACATCGTAACTTAACAGCACAAGTGTAGGAGGCCATGGCTAAGAACATTGACATTGAACATTGGTGACAATGTTGCACTAAAGGCTCCTATATCCAATCAATCATGTTACCACGCACTATGTATATTGTATACCATAAAAAACTTAGAACTATACATAGAAGCTCGTATAGACTTAATGCCAGGGCTTAAAGTGTGGCAGATACGGTCATAGGCGGCGTCCTGGCACTTATTTTCAAATTTCTATGCTGTCCTGCCACTTATTTGGCCAGCACACCTGAAAATATATGGGGCGTCCTGGCACTTCTTTTGGAAAGGAAAGGGGCGTCCTGCAGGCACTTCTTTTTACACTTTTAGCTTCATGCAGTGTGAGAATTGTGGACAAATAACTGGGGGTTGGACTACAAACCACTTGGAATTAATTGATTAAATGATTGATTGACTGATTATTAACTTTAGACCTGATTGAATTAGATTTTTTAACTGACAGAGCTTGGCAATGATTCCAAAATGTACATGTATACTGGGCCAGACCATCACTCAAGAGCTCCATATTGTACCTCATTTAGGTCATCATAGTCCTATGTAATAATATATATGAAACACAACAGCAACAGGGAAGTGTTCAGCTTTAGATTCAAGAGGCTTTAACTATGAAAGATATCAATGATCCATTAAGAGTGACAGGCCACCATTGGTAAAACCCTTAAATAAAATTATTGTTCATTGGTCAAGTATTTTTTAAAAATCGAGCGGAGGCAACTATAATCTATCTGCATGCCTCTTCTTATATAATTATCTCCAAGTGGTCACGCCTGTGAACAGGAAACACATTATTCGCTGTAATGAATGGGGGTCAGTATTTGTAGACATATAGTCTGAACAATTAATAAAGATTGCCTTATAGATCGGTGGCATTTTTATTGCATATATGGGCCTGATATACAGGGATTGCAAGTAACACTCAACTTACATACATAGGATGCTATTGTGCCTATCACTAGATGACTAGATAACAACTAAGCAACACTCCACTTCCGTGTGCAATAAGGAAGTAATGTGGAGAGATTATTGTAGATAGATGTTGGCCTTGGTTAGAGAATTTCGCGGTCCATTTGCGATTTCTGCAGAATTCTGCCATGCATGCATGATAGAAATAAGGAGTCAATTATATGCTGCAGTCTGGTCTACTTTAAAAACAATGACATTTGCTTCACTGGCTCATGTCATCTGATTTTATGAACACAGACATAGGCTATAATATGAAAATGCCCTGCTTATACTTGTATCATCTTTAATTCATCGATTTATATAACGCCTCTCGCAGACTATTCAGAAGCGCTCTCGGCACGGACACTCCGAGTGAAACAATTGACTGCTTAATTTAAAGAGTGAGACAGACAGACAGACAGACAGACACAGACACAGACAGAGGAAGAGAGAGAGAGAGAGAGAGAGAGAGAGAGAGAGAGAGAGAGAGAGAGAGAGAGAGAGAGAGAGACTGTATACACAACTGATGGTGAGGGAAACGAGTAATTAGTTACGCTCTTATCATAGTGATTAGTGGCATGAACAATTGAACACGGTCAGAGAAAGTTGTGGAATATCGATGGTTTAACTGTGATCATGTTTAAGGCGAACATCATATATTTAAGTGTGAATGGAAAAGTTAGTTAAAATCGCCGAGCTGCATAATGCATGGTCCCATATGCATGAGCAGGAATTGTGTTTTTTTGCCACACTCGCTGCCTCCTCCGCCCTGCGTTTCCACTCCCTAAATTCTCACCAATTTTCCTTCCAGCCATCCGTGAATCTCTTCCTCCCTCCCCATCCCCATCCGTCTCACGCTCCCTCCGCTTTGCCGAACCCTCTCTCGCTGCTCTCAACGCCAAAGAGACGAGGCCTAAATATCGCCAAGCAGACGCCAGGTCTCGCAAATATATGATAATGTACCGTTTCTGCAGCAGTCAGACAGACAAGCAGACACATTTGAGTCGTCAGTTTAAAGACTGTTATTTATGTGTAAACGTCGTCGACTCCATTCGCAAATATTGTTTTGTATTATTAGCGAGTCAATTTTCAGCTAATTTCCATAGCCCATGGACACTTGTTCTGCCAGCCTGCAAGGCACACAGCAAATATGTCAGTCAGTTAAATATATACTGAAGGATGTTAAACAATAATTCAACGCACGTGAACAAACATTTGGCTTTCGTGGTATAAACGGTTTTTGACGCCGAAGATTCTACAATAATCTTCTTCTATTATAATTATAATAGCTCTGTAAGATCCGATTGCTACAATAATTATTGATGACTTTATAGGGTTGTGCTGATGCACCATCACTTGCGTTTAACATCGTCAGACATGAATCTGATTTTGTTGCTATACGTTTTGTGTCTAATTGTTGCGCTCGTATACCCACACTGACACGCACGCACACACATAGACACAAGCACGTACTCACACCTACACACACCTACATACATGTATATAGCTACACCCGCACACGTATACACACTCCTACACACACAAACGTACACACACAAACACTTACACACACCTACACACACCTACACCTATACTTACATACAAACACACACACACCTACACACACACACACACACACCCACACACATATACAATACAAACACACACACCTACACATACACACACATATATACAATACACCCACACAAACGCACACACACAACACACACCCAAACACAACACACATACACAAGCACGAACTCCCACACAAACACACACACACACACACACACAAGCATGCACACACTGCAAACACAAGCAGGGACACAAACACACCACAACTTCCACAAGCACACACACACACACACACACACACACACACACATCTTTACAGGTGACTATATATACATAGCGAGCAGTGGTTCGTTTGTTAGTTCTGTTTAATCTATATATAACTTTACACTTCCTACACTTCCCATGCACTTGCCGCAAATGCATGCCTTCCTTGCTTTTCGTATAGCTACACATCACGATGAGTATACAGCTATACGTATACCTGCAGATCTGTTTTTAACAACTTAATGTATGTTTTTGAGACCTGATCTATGCCACACTATTATAATAGTAGAACTGCATGATACGAAGGGCTGGACAGTTGTATAGTACTGCCTGCTTGCATGCATGGTCATTTGCTTGTCATGTTCCATTTTAATGCCTCCCACTTACTTGATAGAATTATATATATATACATATATATATATATTATATATACGTGTACACTGCACAATGTACATAGCATGGAGCACGACTTTATGTATATATAGACTATATATACGTGATATAATTATATATATATATATATATATATATATATATATATATATATATTATACGTGTACACTGCACAATGTACATAGCATGTGGGGCACGACTATATATCTATATGTATATATATATAGACTATATATATGTGTGTGTATATACATGTATACATATGGAGATTGGTTTGCAGACTCATTGGCTCCGGATAAAGTCAACTAAGCGTCGTAAGCGATTCCGATTTGATATCTGCTTAATTTCGACTCTTGAATGCGAATTAAGCATCGCCTGATGCTGCTCTGCTGCTGCTGATGCTGCTGCTGCTGCTGCTGCTCCGCATCAGCCACCAGCAGCAGCAGCATCACGATACAACGGTAATACGTTGCTCCCATCTTCTGTCCCCTCTCTGTCTCTGTCTCTGTCTCTGTCTCTGTCTCTGTCTCTGTCTCTGTCTCTGTCTATGTCTCTGTCTTTCTCTGTCTCTCTGCCTCTATCAGTCTCTCTCTGTCCTATTTTCTCTCTTTGTCTCTACCTGGCTGTCTCTGTAACCGTCTGTCTGTTTCCCTCTCTCTGCGTCTCTCTATCTCGGTGTCTGTCTGTCTGTCTGTTTGTATGTCTGTCTGCATGTCTCTCTCCTCTCGCTCTTTATGCTTCCGTTCATCAAACCACCTTCCCCTCCCTTCCTCTCTTCCGCCATCCATCTATCCATCCGTCCGTCCATGAATCAATCAATCCATCCATTTATTCACCTTCCAGACAGTATGACCGACGCCATGCAGCACCACTTCTGACCACCCGCTGTTCCTCCATATATAGACATGTATAGACATCATTGCCACCGAAAACCCTTCGACCACCTGCATAGGAGGTGATGTGTACCTCTTCAATCACAAAGTGCAGAACGCAGCAGGAGTCTTGCATGCAATTGCACTCCTGCACGCCAAATTGTAAGTGATTGAACGCATGACTTAACACTAGGAATATCTGAAAATATTCGACTTATTTATGTAAATCTGTGTATGTCTGTATGCATGTGTGTGTTTATGTGTGCGTATGTGTGAGCCTGCATGTGTACGTGTGTGCGCGCGCGAGTCCTTATGAGTGTTCCCGTGCGTGCGTATGGTGTATGTGTGCGTGTGTGTGCGCGCGTGCGTGTGCGTGCGTGCGTGCGTGTGTATGTGTGTGTGCATTTGTGCGTGCGTGCGTGCGTGTGTGCGTGTAACATCCATGTTTTTATTGGACGTCAACAATTATAATATAGGCATAACAAACAACAGGTTCAGGATATATACGCCATACAGTTAAAATAACATGCGAACGATCTAAATTTTTATCACGGAAGTTTTTTTAATTATGCGACGAAAATTATACCAATTAATTCCTCCTTAAAATAGATTTGCAAATAGACTTTATATAATTCGACTTCATGACATTGAATTGTATTGCATGTATCTGACTATTTATAAAGTGCTTCTCGCAGCAAGAACCTTTCAGAAGTGCTCCAATGCAGTGACGTCATAACCGATGTTTGAAATGCCTCACACACGCACTGCACTGTAATTCTTTTTATCAGTTTGCAATCGCCGTTCAAGTTCATGCATTCAGTAAACAATATGTAGGCAATCAAGTCCTCATACACGTATTGTAGTGGCCCTCCACATTCTTTCCAGAAATCGTTTAAATATTCAAAACGCATTGCATACCGAGTGACCTAGTGATGTACATAAATATATATACATGCATACGTCACGCACATATATAGATATATAGCATATATAATATTATTTATATTATACAATATTTTTGTGGGGCGCGGTGGTGTAGTGCAGTATGTTCGCTGCCGAAGGGTTGCAGGTTCGAATCCACCTCAAGTCGCCTCGTACGTATATATGAACCTTGGGCAAGTCTATCACTCGCAATAATTGCTCATGCGCTTCGGCGTGAAGTTCCGATTCAGTGTCCGCTCTGAAGTCAGGAGCGCTTCTGAGCATATTCTTGAAGGGGCGCTATAACAAATGCACATAAATAATTTTTATCTGCTATATTTCACGTGCATTTATATGTCTGTAGGCCTACACGTGTACTTATATATGATTATGTCTTTATACATATATGTCTCCCTCTCCCTAGCTCTCTCTCTGTCTCTCTCTCTCTTTCCCTGTCCCCGTCCCCGTCCCTGTCCCTGTCTCCCTCCCTCCCTCTCTTTCTTTCTCTCTCTCTCTCTTTCGATAATTATATATATATACATATATATATATAATTATATATACATATATATATAATCACCTGTATATAATAACAGAAGTGGTCATAATGGGCAATTATCGTTGCAGTCGAGCGTAAACAGCAGTTTCCAAGAGGGACTCCCCATCTCCCCTAGCTCATGTATGTGGGGTAGGGGATTCCAAGACCCGCGTTGTTCAACGCAAACAGTGTCGATTGTTTTACAGTCGTTCAGCCAAATCCTTCATAAGTGGTTACGGCTGCAAACGACTCGAACAGAGGCGGGAACGTCAAGGTGCGCTTGGCGCCAACCGATCCTCCTATCGGCGGCCGTCACGCACGATCTCGACGGCCGTCTATAGACGGTTGGTCCTCGGGTCCCCCCTCTCTCCCGTCTCGGCCACGACGTAGGACTCACTGTCCGTCCCCCCCCCCGCCAGCGTCGCCACTCCTTGGGTTTTTTCACAAGATCTTGGGCTTTTCGATCCGAACTTGGGAAATGAGGTTTTTTCGGGAAGAACTTGGGTTTTTTCTTTCGACTAAGAAAATCTGGAAATTGTGGACATTTTGGAAAGATTTGGTCCGAATGACTAAAAAAAGTCGTCAGATTGTTTTATGGGAAATTGTCGACAATTTTTCGACGATTTGGTCAACTTGGGTTTTCTTGAATTTTTCGACCCTCCAACTTGATTTTTTCCATTTTTTAGAGTGGCAACGCTGCCCCCTCCCCTCGCTGCTGCAGAGCCAGTCCGTCCTGATCGCTTTCTTCGTAGACGACGGCTGACGCCATATTATTATTATTATATCGAGTGCGCATAATATACTGATGATAATGCTTCGATTGTTCATCGCTTGAGATATTATGTGAATAACTTGCGAGGTTGTCGCCACAGTGTAGCGTCCGTGGCTACCGTGCATGGTGGCGTGTGCGGCTCAACGGCTGTATATATATATATATATATATGTATGTATATATGTGTGTATATATATATATGTATATATACGATCATTTATGTAGCGTCTTTAATGGAGCTTGTCGAAGGCAGTGTCGCTGTTTGATGCATTGCTGATACATAATCATTGATGGAAGTGGGTTTGAGATGCTGCTGCATGCATGGTGAGAGGAAGTGTCACGTCGCCAGGTGCGTATACGGGAGTTCGAATAATTGGGGGAGGAGAGATGGAGGAAGCGGAGGAGGAGCAAGAGCAGGAGGAGGAAGAGGAGCAGGAGGAGGAGCAGAAGCAGGAGCATGCAGGAGCAGGAAGAGGAGGAGCAGGAGGACGAGAAGGAGGAAGAAGAAGAAGAAGCGGAGAAGAAGGGAGAGGAGAAGAAATGGTAGAAAGAGAAGGAGAGGGAGACGAAAGAGGAAGAGGAGGAGGAAGAAGAGAAAGAAAAGGAGAAAGAGAAGGAGAAAGATGAGTGCTTCCCCTAAAGTGATGATAATATTAGACTATAATCAAAGAGCGATGAATAAAACATTGCAGGTATATATAGGATACGCCTTAGAGGCGCGGTGAAGCGAGACTTCATTGTCGTTGAAAGAGAATAATTATGCATAACTTGTAAACTTATCCAACTTCCGGTTTACCATTATTATACTCCTTCATTGTTTTGTCCTCTTTGGTTTTTTTTATTGTCTTTCTAATTGGCCATTGTGCTCTTTCTATTCTCGTGCTCCTTATTCGTTCACAAAATCTCCGTCTCCACACTCATTCATCTTCAACTTCTCTCTCTCCCCCTCTGCCCCTCTGCCGCTCTGCCGCTCACCATCTCTCCCTTTCTTCCTCTCTTCCTCTCTCCGCCCTTCTCTCTCTCTCTCTCTCTCTCTCTCTCTCTCTCTCTCTCTCTCTCTCTCTCGCTCTCTCTCCCTCTCTCCCTCTCTCCCTCTCTCCCTCTCTCCCTCTCTCCCTCTTCCTCTCTCCCTCTCTCCCTCTCTCTCTCTCTCTCTCTCTCTCTCTCTCTCTCTCTCTCTCTCTGTCTCTCTCTCTCTCCCTCTCTATCCCTCTCCCTTTCCCTCCTCTCCATCCCTGAATAAAGAAGGAGAGTGACATCAATAAATTTGATATGACGCATGCAGTGAATAAGTTGCATGCCCTGCGGTTGGCTTTCGAGTGGCGCTATAGAAATCTGGAGATGACGATTATGATTACAGTGTCGTTAAACAGTTACAATCTCTCTCATGCTTCGATTTGACCATGCATGCGCTGAAGACCATTGTGTCGTATAGGCCTGCATGCGCCATCAGAGCGCCTCTGATATATAGAGTAATGGTTAACACGCTGGCGTATATAGAGTGCGAGAGGTAGCGAGTTCGAGCCCCCGTTGGGCGGACGTGTATTGCGGGCTGTCTGTTCAGTTAGTTACTTAGTATATATATAGCTAAGTTTGATGTTAGCTATATTATGATTACTGTATAACTTGTAAATTATTGTTATTATTATTATTATTATTATTATTATTATTATTATTATTATTATTATTATTATTATTATTACTATTATTATTATTATTATTATTATTACTATTATTATTATTATTATTATTATTATTAAAACAAAAAAATAATAATAATAATATACACAAAGTCATGGTCTCAATTAATTCGTTAGATGGCAGGACAAGACCTCCGCTGATGTATACGATTATAACAGGAAGGGAAATATATATTTCATTATGACAACAAGGATGACATGCCTGGCTGTCCCTGCAGTGTCCACCCACCTTCATCTGTATTGCGTAATAATGCCTTCTCATGTATTCTTCTGTGTATCGCTTTATCGCTGTGCAAGTGTTTCATTCCCATGCAACAGCCATGGCCAATAGGCCTATAATTTATTTAATCCAAGGCATCGGTTCCAAACGTCGCATAGGCATACGTCATTATTCATTTTATACTTTTATCGATTCATATACGTCATTGTTTGTTTTCCTACATTTATCGATTTACATGGATTTCAGGTAGGCTATTAGATCTATAATGTTTATTAAATAATTTTAGTCATTAATTTTGTCTATTGATTTTTGTTCGTTTACTTCAAAACATCCGGATTTAAACATAACATGCGACACGTAAAGAGCAGTGCATGGGATTATATCGTTCGTTCACAAAGGTAAATGTCCTAATCAAAATCGGGGGAACGTCCGAGGGGAGGTAGTTATCCGGGGAATATGTCCAGGGGAAATGTTCATGGAAAAATGTCCGTTTCCTACATGACACAGTGGTTTGAGTTGGTCAACAGATTCTGCGTCGCTGAACTCAAAACTTGCATTTGATGTATATCAGTAATGTTACTGCATGTCTTGTTCTGCGAAAGACATATAATGGTGATGAAGAGAAAGATTGCACACGAAAAGGAAACGACTATTTCTGGTATAAAAGGACCGAACCCTGTTTTCGAAACAGACCACCCTCGTGTATTATCCACCCAGCGACTGCTTATAAATATATAGAGGCAGAGATCTCTACTCGGCTTGCACCACCTCCCCCACCTACCGGTATATACTCAGCTCTAATGTGTACACTGACCGCACACTTTCTCGGTGGGAAGTTGAGACGGCGAGGGAGAGGACAGGCCATCACACACCACCGTCATATGCCGAGGCTGAGAAAATGAAGTCGCTAACACTTTATACCCATGGCCGCCTCCCAAACTAAAGTTCAAGGGACTGCATGCTCTCTTATGCTTTTTCTCTCATTCATGAACACTTATAAAGACTAAGATTGTGGAAGGCCTAGTTCTTTCAAACGGGGAAGCTCAATAGCCTACAACTCTCGAAGCTGAAGCCTCCAATCTACCGGAGAACCTAACCGACAGGGCAGCCTACAATGATTCTAAATCCTACACTAGACCTATAGGCCTAACCCTATAGCTAGAGGAATAATACAAGTTATTTCTTTTCAACTTTTATTGATCGAACATTAATAGACTTCATCGATCTGGTATTTTAAATTAGTTCGCAGACGACAGTTCATCTGTTGCTATCGCTCGAGTCTTTCCCGTCTTCAGCGTAGAAGGAGGAGGCAGACGCCCTCCCGATCGTAGCAGCGTCGTCTAGTAGCGGCGTCGGCGACGTCGTCGGCGGCGTCCGTGGCTTCGTCGTCGGCGACGGCGGCCTCCCCGTCTGCGGCGTCTCCGTCTCCGCCGCGAAGGAGTCGCTCCCTCGTCATCGTCGTCGTCCTTGGCCGCTGCTGCTGCCGACGCTCCCCGCCGAGCGCTGCGAGACCTCGCCCTCCGTCTCGCTTCGACGTCCTCTCCCAGGTCTTCTTCCTGCGCAATCAAGAACAACAACACCCTGCCCTAAGAGAACGCCTTATAGGGCAAAAATCGCCTAAGCTATAATTAAAACAGGCCAGTGTCTAAGCTTAACCGCTTAGACATCGGTCCGTGTAT
This sequence comes from Lumbricus rubellus, assembly GCA_945859605.1. Lineage (NCBI taxonomy): Eukaryota > Metazoa > Annelida > Clitellata > Crassiclitellata > Lumbricidae > Lumbricus > Lumbricus rubellus. The sequence continues at coordinate 28,728,249 of OX243826.1, read as the reverse complement.
ATAATTATAAGACTACTAATAATAAAACTAAGCAAGATAAATCTAAATATAGATAAATCTAAATATAGACAAATCTAATTATAGATAAAGCTCAAATTGCCCTATTCAATTTAATTAACCTTACACTTAATAATGAACTAGGCCTATAATTGCGCCTATATCTATAAGGCCTATATACTATGGCCCGGTTCTCTTGTAAGTTTGACCCTTATGCTGGCCGAAGAGAGGCGGTCCGAGGACCGCTTCCCTTCGACCAGCATAAGTTATATAAGTCAAACTTACCAGTTCGAGATCTTCGTAGTCTTCCATCCTCTTGTTGTTCTTCCGATCTTCTTCCAGCGTAGGAGGGACTGAGTGCCCCCAAGGGATTGCTCTATTTTTATGACTTTCAGGCCGAAAATGAACCGCTGGTAGCCAATCACAGCGCAGCGTTAAGCACAATACGCTACCATGGTAACCGGTCTTGAACCAATCATATATCGCAGCGCCGAACACAATACGTTTCCTTGGTAACCAGATCTCAGGATGCGATTTTTGCTCGTCTTCTCATTTCAGAAGTTATAAACTCACAAAGTATATGCCATGCACAGCGGGACCTGCAACCCTCAGTGATTTAGGTTAAAATTCTTGCATTTCCGAAAAATAAAAGAAGCAACGGAGATATATTATTTCATCGGTCCGATTTACCCTGTAGGCAGACACGACACACGTTCTGCACTTTTTGTCAGCGATCGTGACAATAAGGTGGCGTTCTGAGCTTGGGTTTTGAATGACTCTTACATTAACAGAAGACTTCAGAAGTTTTTATCTTACGCGATTACTATTACGATTACGATTACGATTGGGCCGTCATAGATCATTTTGAGCATCTTAATCGGTTCTCTAAAAATAAAATACAAATACAAGTTACGTCGGAATCTGCATGCTCTTAAAAATTATCAAAGATGGTTTCATTCAAGTTATGCAGGCATATGAAGAAAACGCGACCGATTTCAGAGCATGAATTATTGAGAAATTGAACAAGGAATCGAATGCACGACTATAGTATACTTTCTTTTCGAATAGATTCAATGAAGGTCTTATACCCTTCATGGTAAACTATTATGGGTATAGGGGCGGACCAGTCTGCAAATACTGTCGACTATAAATAGGTATAGGCCTACATATATGACAGTTTAGCGCAGTTAGGCTACTGCAGCTGCAGGTTTTTTCTAAAGGAAATCTTAGAACTGCATGCACAACCCATTCTTTCCTTCCAATCCTCCAGGGTAAATTGCATCCAATAGGGACCTTTTAAAAACTATTTTGAACTGCACATGCAGAAGTGCTTCTACATCTGCATAAATCCATTCAGAACTGCACCTTTTGTGTAGAACTGGCACTGCACGCTAAAAAACGTCCTGTATAGCTGCCACTCGCTTTCTGAAACTTTATGCTTTCATCTGTATGAATGAAGAACTCTTTCCGTTGGTTATCTTTCCGTTATCGTAAGGCTATAATAAATTTATTACATGAGCGTCTCTACAACGGCATGACTGTGTTTGGGGCGCCACATAATTATATTAATAATATTATTGCCGTTGTTATCGCTACCGTTCTCGTTAACAGTATCGTTGTCGTCGTTATCGCTATCATCATCGTATCATTACCGCTGTCGTCATCATCTTCATTCATTATTATCATTGCCATCATAGTCGTCCAAACACCAAAATTTACGGAAAGCACCGGATAACCCAGAATGGTGGGTTGCAGGGTGGCTGCATGCATGACCCAACGTAGGGCGGGGGCAAGGTGGAGGATAAAGCCGAAATTCACCGTTTCCGGATACCTTATACATACTATAGAGGGGTGGAAGGTACACGGGGTGGGGATGGAGTGGGAACGGGTGGGACCGAGGTGAGGGGCGAAGTGGGTGGAACGGGAGGGTGGCGTATAGAGCCGAAATTTGCCGGACAACGCCGGAGAGCGGTTGGCTGGACCGGGGTGGAGGCTGGGCACCCGGCCTTGCAGAGGCGGTGGGGGCTGCACTGAGGAAAAACCGTAATTTCACAGCTAGAATAATTATATCATGAGTGGAATTAAAATAGTTGAAACTCTGCTATATAGGCCTATACTGCTCGAGCTCTGCCATGCCAGTGCCAGTCCCAAGCCTGAAGAAAGTGGGGGGAGACGCAAATCATGAATCTTTGTTATGTCACATCACTCACATGTGGATAGTTAAACAGCAACCATAATGGTTGATAGACGGATGTGTTGTAAGGCTACTTATAGCCACTTAGCCACTTAGCCATGCACTTCATTTCAACAGCTAAAGATGCTGCATGCAATTATAGTATACAATACATCCTATACACAAAGGATCTGCAGCTGCATACATGCGAGCATAAAAGTATCCGACCTGCATGTGTTGTGCCAGAAGCGCCGCAACATTCAAGAAATGTTTCTACGACATAAGAGACTTGCCGACCATATAGAACTTATAAGATCATACGGTAATGCTTGGATGTGTGTGAGTGCACATCTGATGTATACAACTATATATACACACATACAGTTCTTGCTAAAGACTTCAATAGACGTATTAGACCTCTGGGGGCAGTGTTACACATAGGATATATATACAATTACACATGCATGCATTAGGATTTCATATATATGATTATATATATATATATATATATATACGGACTATATAAGACAACTCCTATGCATGATCATGTAGTGTCGCTGCAGGCTATGTATACGTAAAATACGTCACAGATTATACGTGAGTAATCACTGAGTATAGATGTAATGACTCTCTGCACTGTCTGCAGGTCAGACTCGCTTCCTATTTCTTTGGTTTTTTTTAAAACTCGAAATGGCGCTAAATGAATTTGCGATTACAATGTTACAATGTTACACTGCTACAATGTTAAACTGCTACAATGTTACACTGCTACAACATTACAACATTACAACATTACAACATTACAACATTACAACATTACAACATTACAACATTACAATATTACAATATTACAATATTACAATATTACAATATTACATTATTACAATATTACAATATTACAATATTACAATATTGCATAATTGCAATATTACAATGTTACGATGTTACAATGCTACAATGTTACAATATTACAATGTTACAATACTACAATGTTACAATATCACAATGTTACAATATTACACTATTACACTATTACACTATTACAATGTTACAATGTTACAATGTTACTATGTTACAATGTTACAATGTTACAATGTTACAATACTATATCTGGGGTACCCGGCGTTGCCCGGGAATTTTACGATTCGGCCCGTTCCCGGCCAATCCCTTCCTCCGTCCCTTCCTCCGTTTCTTCTGGCACTGTCAGAGAACGAACAGTATCGGAGTTTTGCATCATGTTGTAATAAATAATAGGCTCAAATATCGCAATAAATATACATGGAAATACATTTTTCAGTTTCTTCGTAACGCTGCTATTCGATAATTCAATCTTTCGTTCGATTCCTATGACAACAGATCGCGTTTCGATTGGTTAAAGACGGACCAATCGCAGCAAAGCACTACACAAACACTAAACTGCACTTTGTCCACAAGGTGTTAGATAATATATCATAATAAGCGGTCGTCGCCGCGTTTGAGCGGCGATGGCGGTGGCATTAAAGGGACCCGATCGGTGCCGCGCCGCGGAGAGAGAGAGGGGGGGCGTACGATCATCTGGCTCTCGACACTTCATATTAACAACTTCACAGGCAAAGTCGGCTTTTGATTTAAGCCTTTCTTTGTGCCGCATGCTGGAGAGGGCGATCGGCGGCGATACCATGCAATAATAAGCCATCTTTGTCTGCTTCGAGATGTTGCGAAGAGTCAATGCGGCCTTGGTCGTCGACACGAACGTCTCTAGCGAATTTGATTATCTACTTGAGGTGGCTATCATCACTCGCAGATAGATAGATAGATAACTGGGGTCTTTGTTGCCTTGCGACCAAGCTGGGGGAGATGGGGGCGGATTGGGGGAGGGGGAAGACGAGAGAAGGGGTATATGAGTGGCGGGTTTGCTGCGTGCTCTCGAGTATTATACCGTCGCTATTACCGGCTGCGTCACACCGCTGCGTAATTAAGATGGCTGAGATGTACTTTATCGTCCTGCAGTGAACGTTCAAAGACTTAATTTCACCAATTAGCTCATTAGCCGGCCATTGTATTCTAATCGCTTTGCAATCATTTAATCACCCACGCGAAGAATGAATGAGTGAGTGAGTAAGTGAGTGAGTGAGTGAGTGAGTCGGTCAGTCACGGCGGCGTATAGACAAAGATAAAAGACAACTACAAAGAGTATACTTATAATAAGACTTGCGTTGGGTGTTTGAAACTAAAGTGTATGCCCTGTTCATCATGCCATGCATGGGTTTCTGGAGTCCTTATATTTCCGTGTTATATCTATAATATGCTGACCTAATAGGTGGCAGGACGGTGTTGAGATTTGAAAATAAGTGATGACATTTCGACGAAAGACTATAAAAAAATCAAAAGTTTTTTTTAGAGGAAATGGTATATAGCTTTGAGTCTTTTTTGGACTATTTTACAAAAAAGAAAGTCGTTAGAAACATTTTCCGATCCAGCCGTCCATGCACCCTAAATGTCCGACCAAAATGGACTTTTTCTCGCCCTTCCAGGGCTGTTTTTAAGGAATTTTTAGAACTGCACAAGTCTTTCTTTTCCTTCCAATCTCCCATGGTAAATTGCTTTCAATCGGAGAAAAATTACCATTTTTTCCTAGTTTTAACTGTACAGAAGTGTCCCTACAACTGCACTAATCCATTTAGAGCTGCACATATTGTGTACAATTGCGCGTTAAAAAAGCCCTGCAGCCCCTTCCTCACGTCCGCTCCAAATTGTCTGCTCGAAATTGTCCGGGTCAGAATTGTCCGCGCCAGAATTTTCTCCAAAGTGTCCGTCTCCAAAATGTCCGTTCCGAATTGTCCGCTTGCTCCAAAATGTCCTACGGTTTCGAATTGTCCGCTCCGAATTGTCCGGTCAGAATTATCCAAACTGCAGCACCAAAGACGGGAAAAGCTTGAGTTTTGGCCAAAGCAGTCAGTGCTCTCGGAACAAGAAGATCGGTTCCCTGACAATTCGGAGCCGGACAATTCGGAGCGAACAATTCGGACCGGACGATTCGCACCGGACAATTCGCACCGGTCAATTCGGAACTGCATGGACAATTGTCACAATTCGGAGCGGTATCAGCTCTCTCCATGCATTTACCGTATACACGTTCTTCGTTATTAACTGCATGCATGCCCAAATTGCCAGAGGAGTTGAAGTTTTTAGCCCCTATGATTATCTTTCTGAGGAGTAAAGTAATGTCTTCATTGAACAACACAACTCTACACAAATCAACGTCTGACGGGGGACTGACACCCAGCTATTTTTTCCAAAAATTCTCGTGTTGTATACTGCACAGAATTAGTTATAAACTTGGGAAATTAAATATTTCGGGGGTTGAACCCAGGCATAAGCCCCCCCCCCAAATATGCCCATGCTGCTGACGATGTTATATAAAATGTTGTAGGTCTATGATATTATAGATAATTAGACTAATTAAAATTGCAATACGTGATCTGATTTTTTACTGCAGTGGGCCTATTAATATCTAATCTCTCCCATGCATCCATGGCATGCAGAAAATCTGCAATTTGATTAAACTAATCTGTAGCCTATATCTATAGCCTATGTCTGTGGCCTATATCTATAGCCTGTATATATAGCCTATCTATCTAAAGCCCATATACCGTTAATGTATACATTTTATCTATACGACAGATAATTTCCGAACTGATTAAACTAATGTAGGCCTACGTTTGAACACTTGTCATAGCGCCTCTTCAATTAGGCAAAGCCTGCTCAGAGTCGCTCCAGACTATACACAGCGCGGACACTGAATCGGAGTTTTACGCCGAAGCGCATGCATGCATGAGCAATTGCGAGCGAATGACTTGTTAAGGGTCCCTATAAACTCGGTGGCTTGAGGTGGATTCAAACTCTCAACCTTCCGGCTCCACGCAAGGCACCGAACATACCTCTATATAGGCCCTAATACTATACCGCGTCACACAATCTACAATGCTCAAACTTCAAAGTGAGTTTGGAGTTTTTGGACTCGTGGGAACGGCGTTCCAATGTATGCACTGCCATTGAAATTCTTTGCTTGTGTTCCCACTTCTCACCATGGATGCATGTATGGAACCCAGAAAACACAATCATGCAAACTTTTCTTCGGCGCTCCCACTGCTCCCTCACACCACTCTAGTGGGGCACGGTGGTGTAGTGGGTAAGTTCCTTACCTTGCAATCGGAGGTTTGCAGGTTCAAATCCACCTCAAGCTGCTTGTATGGACCTTGGGTAAGTCCTTCACTCGCAATTGCTCAATGCTCATGCGCTTCGGCGTAAAACTCGATTCAATGTCTGCGCTGTAGTCGGGAGAGCTTCTGACTAGAATTTCTAGAAGGGGCGCTATAACAAGTGCACATAAAACAAACTCTAACCCCTGCTTATCTGCATATCTATTATACTGCTAGTTTTGACGCATGCATGCAGTGTATCAGCACCACGCATCAGCCGATGTCTAATGTACCTCTCAGTATTATCATTGCATTTCGACTTCTGCCCTTTTCTTCACACAAAACTCTTCCTCTCCTCCTTCTTCCACGCATGCACGCTGTCACTGCATGGCGCAACGTCGCAATGGCTAAGTTTCTCTTACACACCGATCACCTTCAATGTGCCTTCGCCGCCGACGACGCTAACGCTAACGCTGCTTGTCATTCCCTTCACGACCGACCGACCCATCAAGTGACTCACGTCCACGACAAACACCCCCCCTCTACCCCTATCCCCACTCCCCCGTCCTCTGACGACGGTCCTGTCAAACCCCGTTCCAGTCGCCGGCGACTTCTGCAACCTCCGCCGTCGTTGCTCCAATCGAAAAAGTGCCTCCACGCTCCCCATGCACGCCAGCTCCTCGTCGTCGGCGGCGGCGGCGGCGGCGCATGGTGCCTTGTCGTCCGCCCGTCCCTAATCGATCAGCCGGCGACAGGGCGCGTGTTTGCCCGCGGCCGCCGACCGTACGGCCAACCAGATGGGTTTGACGGATGGGCCTCGCGCGTAAACACCGCGTATTGACATACGCTAGACGCGATAGGGACGAAGCTCGACAGGGCGGCGCTTACGGCCATTAAGCCGGTAAACGTTGCTGCTGCTACGCGGGAGGCGAGCTGCACGACGCGGGCTCGCAGGCAGGCAGGCAGGACGGACGGCGGACGGGCGGATGGGTGAGTGAGCGCCGGTGAAATATCCCGGTGAAGAGGAGAGAAGCAGCGCGAGAGTTGAGCGAGCGACGTAGTGCTGTAGTTGCGGTTGCTGTGTTGGAAAAGTTAGTTAGATAGTTAGTTACGCGTCGACTTGGGAGGCCCCCGCTGTTCGTTTGTCTGTCTTGCGGAAGTGGGCTCTGGTGTGTTGTTGGAGGAACCTTTGGTAGGGTCACTCGATCCGTGTTGGGCTCTGATTCACGTGAACTTTTGGCAGCAGCGGACGGAGGGCTATACGTATTGTTGGCGAATCTGGAATCTTGGAGAGGTGGATTTGTCCATGCAGAGATGTTGGAACTTGGATCGTTGTCGAGGTCTCGTTGTCAACGACGAAGAAGCTGCTCTGTGACCTCGACGGCGGTCAGAACTTGAAACCTTTCGACCGGCCTTGAACTCTGAAACCTTGCTTCTTCTTCCCTCTGCGGCGGCACTATAGAATCGCTGCTGCCGCTTCAGGGTCTATCTTGAAGTTATCGGATTAAAAATCGAGGTCGCGTTACATTGAGACTCCTGCGATCGGCGGAGGAGGGTAATCGTATATCCGTGTGAAATGGAGGTAAGTTGCGACGTAGGGGCTAGAGGGGTGCTGCAGGGGATCGGGGGTGTTGGTGGTGTCCCCACAGCGGAGCACCACCATTTACCAGCGCCGACGTCTACGGAGCTAGCAACATCGTTCACCGTCAAGAGCCTGCTACGAGTGAAGGAGGAGTCAGCTGTGGCGGCGGCGGCGATGCAGCCTGTGGGAGGAACCGGGGACGGGTCCTGCCCCCAGCTGGACTTCATCATGAACGGTTTCCCACTGATGGAGACGTACCCCAACGAAATCGGAAGGGTCGTCGACTCCCCGGACGAGCCGTACCCTCCCTTCCACCACCACCACCATCACCACCACCATCCGGCCAACTACGGCGGAATCCTCGAAGGTCCGTCCCCCCAGAACCCCGGGGGCTACTTCTCCTCGCAGTACCCACCGCACGGACCCGACTCCTACGGGTCGCTGGGCAACGAGTCTATCCTAAGCAGCGATGGCGGCGGTCACATGCCGGTGGGGATAGGTGGAGGAATGAGGGGAGGCGGTGGGTCGGGTGTGCCCCACGGGGTCGGCTACCCATCCGAGTACTACGACGGACTGCCTGCGTCTGGGGTTCACCACAGCTTAGCGTCGTCGTCCACACCGAGTGACTACACGTACAGTTCGCGAGTGAAAACGACGAACGGTACTGGCTCCCTGTCTCATCCGTTCGGACCCACAGCGTCCTCGATGTTCCAGACAGGAGTAGGAGGAGGAGGCTCTTACGACGCCTTCGAGGCTGCGGCCCGCTCCTCGCTAACCGGAAACTGTCAACAGCAGCAGCAGACGAAGCAGCTCGGTGGCGCGTGCCTACTTCCGGATTACTCAGCGTCGTCTTCCGGCCACGTGTCTCACGTCGTCGGCGGCCACCATAGCCACCCCCACCACCAGATGGACTCGTCCATCTCGTCCACGTCCGCTTCGTCCGTGTCGTCATTTCCGGGTGAACAGTACAAGGCGTGCAAGGACCGCGGAGGGGGCGGAGGAGGGGGTTCGTCGGCTGTTTCAGCGGCGGCGGGGGCGCACGAAGGAGGCTCATCGACGGTCAAAGGTCAAGGGTCAAGTTCGGCGCTTCACCACAACAAAGGTAACAAATTGGGTGAATACACTGTGGACGGGTCACAGTGTATGCGTATTGTGCATATCCTGTTCTGCAGGATGAGAAATGCCGGGGGTTTGGGGTTTAAACCCCCAGTCTTTCTTATATACATGTATAGAGCCCCATGCATATTATGACGTCTGTTTTTCTCACCCCAATTCCAAGTGCATGGCTAATATAATTCATTCCCCCCAACCCCAGATATTTTCCCACAAGTAAAAGACAGAAAGAAACAAATATAAAGATAAGAAAGGAAAAGAGGTTAATTAAAAAGAAGATAAGCAAAGAAGAAGAAGATAAGTGAAAAGAAGATACGTATAAGAAATAAGAGACATTAGAAAGAAGAAAAGTCTTAAAGAAAGAAGTGAAAGAAGAGAAGTGTCATATATGAAGAAGAAGCAGGAAAGATTAGTAGGAAAGAAGTATATCAATTGGAAAGGAGATAAGTGAGACAGAAGAGAAGTATATCATAAAAAGGAATAGAAGTATATCATAAAAAGGAATAGAAGTATATCATAAAAAGGAATAGAAGTATATCATAAAAAGGAATAGAAGTATATCATAAAAAGGAATAGAAGTATATCATAACAAAGAGGATAAGTAGAGAAGAGAAGAGGTAGGAAAAAAGGAAGTATAAGAAACAAGAAAAGTATAAGAAAGAAGGAAATTAAGAAAGAAGAAACGCAAAAAAGAAGATAAGTAAGAAAGAAAAGAAGTTATAGAAAGACTTCGCAGGACGTTGGAGTTTAAACTCGAGGCGATAAATAAGTTGCTTCGAAGAAATGTCCATTCCACTGTCATGCATGCCATCAGTTATAACTATATTGTGGACTCCCCGAAAAATTATTACAACGGACAACAACGTCAATGTGAAGTTCAGACGGCTGGGGACAGGACTGACCAATGGATTGCATTTCTTACTGGCTGACAAACAGAGTGAATTGTAAGAAATGCAATTCAAGTTAATGAAATACGTTACCTCATAATTATATAGACCTGCAGCGTGACCCACACATCTGTGAATTTGTATGCAGCGATAGATAATTAATTATACGTATATAATATATACCTTGCAATTGCATGAGAAATTTTTTATGCTGCATGGAGCATGCAAGCACTTAATCAGAAGATTATCCGAATTCTAACGACGTTCATTAGAATCTCTGATTAGGAATATTGAGTTGATTGATTGATGATTGCTTGATTTATTGGTTGGCTGGCTGGCCGGCCGGCACTGACTGCCTGACTGACTGACTGACTGACTGACTGACTGGCTGCATGGCTGGCTGGCTGGCTGGCTGGCTGACTGACTGACTGACTGACTGACTGACTGCCTGACTGACTGACTGACTGACTGACTGGCTGCATGGCTGGCTGGCTGGCTGGCTGGCTGGCTGACTGACTGACTGACTGACTGACTGGCTGCATGGCTGGCTGGCTGGCTGGCTGGCTGGCTGACTGACTGACTGACTGACTGACTGACTGACTGACTGACTGACTGACTGACTGACTGACTGACTGACTGACTGACTGACTGACTGACTGACTGACTGACTGACTGACTGACTGACTGACTGACTGACTGACATCGACTGACTGACATGGACTGACTGACAAATGAAATGAATGTTTGAATATTCCATTCATCCAATCATGCATGTCATTCAGAAGAAAACAACAATGGACGTTTGATCCAATGTCAAGTTTTAAACTTAATCAAGTACAACTCGTGGTGGTTAAACGCCACGATCATGTGCAAAGATTAAAGTAAGTTTAGGATATGTAAAATAGTATAAGCTTAATCACCACAATGTACAAAACGACGTAGGCCTATACATATAATTATATCAATGCGACATCGCTTTGCAATTTAACTATAATATATCTCTTCCGTTGTATACATTCTATATATTCGATCTGAATTTGAATCAATCAATCAATCAATCAGCTGATACTTTCAGATCTCGACTGAAGACATATCTCTTCTCTATTATGGCTCATATCTCTGAGTGATTGCGCTCTTGTGTAGGTTGAGGCACCCTTGTAATGGCATGTACTGTGTAGCGGCGCCATTTACAGAAAATAAATTGTCATTAATGTTATTTTTTTATGTCCCGAGGTCTTTAGGATCCCTGTTATTATTATTATTAGAATATTAGGCCCTATTATTATTATTATTATTAGACCCTACTATTATTATCATTGTCATTGTCATTGTCATTTTCAATATCATTATCATTATCATTATCACTATCATTATCACTGTCTATATTCTGCAGTTTGAAACATATTACAGGAGAAGCATAAGCTTATATTAAGATGATTATCTATTATCTATAACGAAGAATGTGAAATTGCACATAAAATGTATTGGATGTATGTGTTCATCCAGAATGCACACCCACGTTTTCGCTGCTATGGACCTGACACCTTGCACCTAGGCAGAGAGCCAACACGATCACCCAACGAATGGGCTGGCAAGTCACCGTCACGAAGGGGTGGATCAGGGTCCGTGGGGAGAAACACTGAAATTTCATTGTATCTACTCCTTTGCCACAGTTTCGCAGCTATTAATCTGAAACCTTGCAGCTATAGACAGGCATGCAGAGAAAAACAGACAGACAGAGACAGACAGAGACAGCCAGAGACAGCCATAGAGAGAGACATAAACGGGACAGATACAGAGACAGACAGAGACAGACAGAAACAGAGACAGACAGATACAGACAAACAGAGACATACATACAGAGACACACATACAGACAAACATACAGACAGAGGCACACACACAGACAGATAGATACACACATAGTGAGAAACATATTATGCACTCCATATACAGGCCTACACATACGCAGACGTCAGAGAAGGAGACGAACACTTCACGACTGACAGACACGGAAACAGACGCGCTATATAAAAGTCAGACATCGGGCGGATAGAGAGAGACGGATGGATAGAAGAGGATGGACGCATACAGAGACACATGCAGTGGGATCCAGGCAGACAATCAAGCAGACTTATACACGGACAGAGAGCGACACGAGAGAAGCAGTGTGCTATAGAGGATCTTTCTTTGGCAAGACATTGTCCAGACATTGGCATCGCCATGCATCCAGTCATGCAGTTATATAGGTGGACCCTGTCTGCCTATTATTACATGTAGCCCCCCCCCCTGCACTTAATAATTATGATGACCGATGCTTCGGTGCGGTCGCATGTGTGTGGGCAACGGCAATTGGGGGAGGTGGGGTGGGGGTGGGGGTAGTCTGGGCCCTCTGGGGAGTTGCAGGGTGATTAGCCTAGTAACTGATGGCGGATGGATGCCATATAAAATTATTTCTCTATAGAGAAATAGTATATATAGAGAAAGCCTGCCACTGGTTGCACTTTCCCAGTGCCAGTCCCTAGCGTAGATAAAGGAGGAGGGCGACACTAATCATCTTTGAAATGGCAGTGTCGTTAGTATATAATTCATGTAAAAAAGCATGCTCGTTTAATATAGATTTGTATATATACAGTGTAATTTGTGTTGCATTCATTTGACTGCATTCAGGCAATGGACGCTTGTTGCTGATTACATATAATACATTACACGTACGGTGTCATAATTATTATATCCACGATGACTATATAGGGTCGCCCTCCTCCTTTCTACAGACTTGAGACTGGCAGTGGGATGCGGTAAATGGTGTAGAGGTAAACTTATATGTTCTGAGCTTTTCAACCGGATCAAGGGTCGCAGGTTCGAATCCATATACTTACTTCAGGACCGAATTTCTTTTTATGGTGAATGTATAACATGCATGCACTGGCGGAAAACTTAGTGAGAAAAACTAGGGCTGTTGTTCGATTAAAAATTTTAATCGAAATTAATCGCACGATTAATTTTTTTAATCGAAATTAACGGCAAATTAATCGCAATACAATTCCGTCAAATATATTAATCTTACTATTTTCTAAGGACCCCTGAAGCATCTAGTTTAATGACTGAATGCATTCTTTCTATTGCAAACATATTCAGTAACCTTTGGCTTAGGCCTATTTAATTTCTGCATTTAGTTTATTGAACAGTTTTGTATGACAGACAGAATTGAATCACTGTTCAAATCAGTCAACTATTCAAAATCCGTTAATTATTTCATTTTAGCCACCTTTAATTAAAATGATATAGCCTTGAATGAAAATTAGACAACCGTTTTTTTAACTATCAAAGTTAATTATTTACTCAACCAATTGTAAGCTATATTTATGCAGACCAGTTTATTTACATTGGTCGGTTCAAGGGATGCTTTATTAATTAGCAATAGGCTAGGTCTAGTAGGTCTACTATATATTGAACCTCACTAGGCTATTTAGCCACAATTTTTCACAAGAGGTTGCGGTTCTTGCCAAACCTCTGTAAACATTTATCATTTGAAACCTGGAGACTCGTCGTTCACGTTTAACGCATGTTTTGGTTCGCATGCAGGCGATAGGCCTAATTGAGCAAAGAATTTCTACAACACTAAAATTCTTTATTGGAATATTTGCCAAAGAATGTATCACTAGTTTTAAGTATGAGCCTTCCGTTGAAAACGAGTTTTTCTGCATCTGATTCCACTTTAAGCAGATCTAATTAACGCGTACGATTAATGCGTTAAAATTTTTAATCGCAAAATGTTTTAACGCGTTAATCGCACGCGTTAACGCGATTAAACCAACAGCCCTAAGAAAAACGTTTGCAACAAGAATGCTTTATGATGCCTAAATTTCATGTGAACCAAAGTGCGATTATAGGCAGTTGGATTGATAAATGATGTGTTTACTTACTTATTTACTCATTAAATAAAATAAAAGAATCATGTTATTATTAAATATATCTGGTCATTCGGCTTGGCAAATGTATACATCAGAAGTTAACTGTGTAACAAGAATAATAATATCCGTCTCTCTCTATCTCTCTCTGTCTCTCTCTCTCTTTCTCTTTCTCTCTCTCTCTCACACACTCTCTATATCTCTCTCTGTTTGTCTGTCTCTGTCTCTTTGTCTGGCTGTCGTTCGTCTGTCTCTCTTTCTCTCTTAGTCTGCCTCTGTCTGTCTCTCTGTCACTATCTTAGTCTCTTATAATATATCTCATACAGTATGCCATACACAGGAGAAATAAATGTCAACAACTTCCTGTTTCTCAATCTCGGCTTATATACAAAGACGCGCTTTATATATTCAGTGCTTTACTCCGCTTATCTATCTGAGTCCGATTATAGGTCTATAGCGCTTACAATCAGCCGACAGGTTAATTATACACAAACCCAATCAATGGAGTCAAAAGGTTTAATATTCTTTTATTATCTCCAACGCATGTCTGTCTGTCGTCTAATCGGAATGCCTCTCAAGCGACATTTCATCACGCTATAAGCAGACAATGAGGAGTCAATCAACTAATCTCAACGTTCCCTAGCTGTATGATATATATACACACGTGTGCGAGCGCAGCTGATTCAGTCGTGCCGCGCACTAATTTTTTTTATCAGCGCAGATAATTTCATTCGTTCATTCTTTGAATTGTTCTTGATATCTAACTGATGGTGGTAGCCTACACAGAGTGCATGATGTCTTAATGGTATACAAAGTACGAAGACCCAGTTCTAAGCAGGTAGTAAGTAATGAATGAATGCTTGATATATACGATATCCAATAAAACGATAGTTACGCAGGACTGCAGAGCATGTCTTATGGGGCTAATTAAGCCTCTTCTCGTCACTTGCTCTGCATTCCTTTTCCATTGCTTAACGACATAATTATACATGTATTAAGCTTTCGTTGAGCTTGCATATGAATCCAGCCATTGACAGTTGACACTCTCCTCCTACTCCCCAGTAGCTCTCTGTTTGAATCCGTTTCACACTAAATTGTTGTGTGTGTGCGTGTGTGCGTGTGTTTGTGTCGCTGGGTGAATGTCCGGTGAATCTCAGCCTTTGTTCATTCCAGCATAGCTGTAAGAATCTTCGGCTCAGCCAGTCAAACTTCAAAGTCGCATTCTCCTACCCCTCCTCTGTAGGTTTCCTGGCCGTGTTAGGATGCGTAGCCTATATCTATGCCCGTCGCTGATCCTTATCAGTAGCTCCAGGGATTAATTGCCAGATTTGAATCTCATTCACCAACCCATTCCATGTAGGTTAGCTGAGCCACAGAATCTACACCCCTCGCTGTCCTCCTCACCCTCATCATTATCAAGCACCATACGCCGTGTGCTCGTAGGTGTCCAGTGTAAGCTTCGTCTTCTCTCCCAATTCGTACTTGTTCTGCGCAGACCTGTCTTATACTGGAAAGATCATTATTTCTCATTGCTGGTGCAGTTTCGAAACAGTAAGAAAGAAATGACATTGTGTAGCCAGATAAGTGAAAAACTCGTGACGATGAAGACAGTAAAACGCCGAGAAAAAGAGCTGCCACTACTAGGCCTACATTCAAAGGCAAAACCTCAAAACAACGAAATCGACTTGAAGGGAATCACTTGGAAATGTTGATGAGGATTAAATTTTATCTGACGAGTGGAAATGGACAAACAATTGACCTGGAGATGGTGTACAATTATTGGAAAAACAACAAAATCAGAAAAGAAAACTTCTAAGATTTTCAAAACAGATTATAGGCCTACGTTTATTTGATCTTGTTTGAAAGAGGAGAGACTACGAGAGAGGACGTGAACTAAAAAAAGGCTAGTCTACTTTGCACAACTAATTAGAACATTATACGCTTCTGTAAAGCTTTCATGCATTTCTTAAACAATTTTTCAATTGTCCATTTATCGAATTGTTACAAACTTAATTATGACAATTATAGGCTAATTAATTAGTCACTTACTTCAGAAATTAAAATTGGTGACTATTATCCTACTGTTTAAATTTACCCTTTTCTGGACCCTATATGATAATATAATATGAATAATATATATAATATAGGCCTATATATAAATATTTGAAATTTGATTGTTTGTAAATAAAGTTTCATTGGTATAGCCTAACATTGGTCTACATTTTTAAAATATTATTTTCGATAATAAAATGCCTCAATTTATTATACCATAGTAGAAAATAAAAATGTAAACAGAGTAAACGTTGAAAATAAAGTCTTAATCAAAATTTCGTGCTCTGGTCATTTTTGAGTACAATCTGCTCAGCGCGCAGCAATCTTCTAACTTTAGAAGGAACGTTGACAACTGTATATATTTATAGGTATATATATATATATATATATACGTGAACTATGTGTAATATCTAGGCCTATTTATAATATAGCTATTGATATATATATATATATGTATAATATATATATATACATACACATATATAATATATACAGATATGTATATTGTATATACATGTAATATGTTGGCTCAGACATTTCGAAGATAATTATGGCACTCTCCACAGGTGGTCCTCTGTCTTCATAATATATATATATATATATATATATATGCGACATTAGCATTGATAACACATTTCACACATGGCAGACAGAACAAGTGGGCTCATTGTTTACGCTTTCCATGTCCTTCTCCTCTTCTTCTTATCTTGCCTTTCGACCGCCAATGCTGCTTCATCTAATGCGCATGCGCTGATGTCTCTTTCTTCGCACAACGCTTATTGGTCGTGGCTTGAACACTGCAGTTTAAACCCATTCATGAGCTGCATGTATACTTAGTGTCGCATGCATGCGGGTGTCACGAAATAAAATATACCCCGTGTTAATCTTACCCCCACCCCAGATGAAGAGAATTTGAATACCTAAGCCACTTCCGCGTCTATTTATTTTTGCAAATTAACTTCCATCTGCTTTGTTTTGAACAATGGCACCAGTATGAGAATTGTGGAAAAATAACTGAAGGGGGGGGGGGTTGGCCTATGATAAACTTGAAATTGGGGTATGAAAAACATACTTTAACATGGGGCTCTAAAAATGACTGGGGGTTGAACCCCCCAACCCCCCGGCAATTCTCACCCTGAATAGCACTAGCATGTATGTTTATTCCTATATACTACTGTAGATAATTTTGTTTTGCTTATGGTCTTAGAGCACTTAGAACACTTATAACAGCACTTAGAGTCACAAAATAAATTAGAGTTGCCTTGCTCGGAACATTGCTTAGGAGTCAGGGCACTTGAGGCAATAAGAGTCACTTTAAATTTTGATTTCAGCATAACATTTTCAATTATACGCATTTTTCAAAAATAGGGATAGAATGGTTTATCACCCCGGATAGTCTATATACCGGTATATTCCATCCGGGGGATAGACCAGTTCATTCTGCCGGATAGCTTTAAGGGGGATACTCTATTTTGTGACACCTGTCTGACGACGTGTCCTAAATGGGAACGTACATTAACACAACCCCCGGACAACGCCCCGGGCAACCCCCCCCCCCCCCCGACATACCCCGGACAAATCCCCGCTCCCGGACAAATGCCCCAAAGGCATCACCTTAATGGAAACTGGATTGATGAAAATGTTCTTGCCTAAATTGGAGCTGGATTGCTGAAGATGTTCTTCTTAAATTGGAGCTGCAGGATTGATGACAAATGATCGCCATTTAAACAGAAGTTAATTTGATTATTAAAAATAATTGCTACTATTTAAATAGAAGCTGGACCGATGAAAGGAATTTTTGCACCGCATACTGCAAGGACCATTAATTGAGTGTTAACAGTTAACGACACGGATTCACGGAAACAGGCAATTTGCACCGTGGAGAGGGTCAATGTCCAGGGGGGTTGCCTAGGCCTAGGCTAAATCGGCTTTTTATATACAATCTTCTTAAATGATGTCCAGGTCTTTCTTTGCCTTGAACTATAGGCCTACATATAGACACTTCGAGTGTTTGGCTCTAATTGAAGTTATTCTTGCTGCATTCGCGGATGCCGAATTAATTTCATTTTCATTTTCTTCTGCTGATATTACTATTGCTATAGTGATCGCTGTTTTTGACATTATTGCCGTTATTATGATGATTTTTGCTATTATTATCATTATCATTATTATCATCATCATTATCATCATCATTATCATCATTATTTACCCGAGGTATGTAAGATCCATCAGGTGTTAAAAATGATATCCGGAGATGGGAATGGTGTTATATTCTGAAACGGCCTCCTCTTCGTCAAGATTATCATCATCATCCTCGTCGTCGTCGTCGTCGTCGTCATCGCCATCATCATCATCATCATCATCATCATCATCATCATCATCATCATCATCATCATCATCGACGTTATCATCATTCTTATTACTATTATTACTATCATCATTATAATTATTAATAATATTATTATTGTTATAATTATCATTAATTAAAAAATGTCGTGAAGAAGAAGAAGAAGAAGAAGAAGAAGAAGAAGAAGAAGAAGAAGAAGAAGCAGAATAGAATAGCAGTCTTTTTAGCTTTTTGGCCTGAGCGGTGTTATAGGAGTCGATGGTTATATTATATGGCTAATGTTGTAGTTTAAAAAATTTCAGTCAAATACTAAACGTTTTGACCGAGTTATGACACTTTTGCTGGAGCCTACTTTTCATTGGGACACCGTGTGTATACATACATATAATATGTATATATATATACTTGCAAGTCTTGCATATATATTATATATGTATATAGGCCTACGCGATCTTCTGTTGAACAGCCACCCTCCCTCGTTGAACTGACATGATGTGACGTCAAGTCTAATTTTAGAACACTCAAGAGTTATCTAATCCGTATCTTGCGGCGGCTTTCCGTCGAATCTCTTTGATTTTTTCGCTATCAATTGGCCCTTCGTATATAGTTGCCTTTGAGATGCCTTTGAGATGCCGAAGATCGGGACTCCTCAAACGACATCGAGACGCCGATTTTGATCACTGCTTAAAACACAAAGGCAACGACGACAACAAATAAGTTAATTGAAGTTTCACACCTGTGAGTCCAGGCGAAATCTTTGACTTCTATGGCGACATCTCTGGAGTATACATGGTACCGTTGTATGCTATGATATGTAATTATGTATACAATTGCATGCATACATCATACATGCATTATTGTATATCTCTGTATAGTTGTATATTAATGTGTATTGTACATCTGTGTATTTACAATCAAATTGTGTACTATCTGGTGTATTGCCCGGAAATTTGTTGTTCGCCCTTCTTCACCACGCCCTCCAGGGTCAGAGGTGGGACGGTGTTAGGGCGGGGTGATCCACTGTCTAGCCGGAAGGTTTGAGGTCAATAGGTACAACGTTGTGTCTGTATAACCGGCGTTGACCAGGAAATTTCGGTTCCCCCCAACTGTTACACTCCGCCCAAGGGCAGAAGATCAGGTGGGACCGGGTGGTCCTGGTGGGCCTCTATCTATAGGTTCAAGGTTTCTAGTGAATAGTTGCGAACACGACGTGGCTAAAGAAAAATTTAATGGGGTATTTATTATTAGTGGTAAAATTTCTACTTCTCACCCCTCTCCGCCTCCAGGGTGAGGAGATTTCCTGGTGCATGGCCCTCTATCTAGACTTCTAGATGCAAGGTTATCCAGGTCAATAGATGGACCAACATACGTAGCCTATATATAGATTCTCTTTCATAGATGTGTAGAACTGTAGATAAGTATTTATATTATGTAGGTTTAACTTTTTCGGACTGTATACAAAGCAAAATTTAGAAAACCCTATAAGTGAGATCAAATTTTTATCCATTGCAGGCGTCAGAATCATGTTTCATTTTTACTCGAATTCAACGATTTCCATGCAGTATATTATGCTAAGGAGTTTAACAACAGTAGCCCTCTTCTTCTCCTCTTCATACACCTCATCCTGCTTTATGATCATCGTCGTCGTTGTCGTCATCATCATCGTAATCATCATCATCGTCGTCGTCATCATCGTCATCGTCAACACCACTTTCTGTCGCCAGCTATAATATAGGCTATTTATAGTGGCAATCGAGATGATCAGAATACTTGGATTTTTCCACTCACTTCTGGTCAAGTGATGTGATGCTCTTCACAAAATAATAATAATACATTTAGTCCGAGTGCTGCAGTTTGTCAGTTGCTTGTTATTATGTTATGTCCTTCTTTGCCTATTTATCCATCAATTAATGGTTAGCAAAAGTTTTCACAAATGCGTCATAAAATACGTGGGATGTGTTTCGCATAATTATCTTCTTCGTCGATGAACGGTCTGTCTGAAATTTTGAGGCTCTTAGTTCTTCCCACTTTTCTTTTCCCATGCATATCCACCTACACATACTCCAATTAAGTGCAGCGCACCTCATACTAACATTTCCACATTCTAGCTCCTTTACCACTGTCAATTTCTATATACTACATACTTCTTTCTCTCTATACGTCAATGCATGTATACCTTCATCTCCTTCATTGCTTCATTCCTTCCTTCCTCCCTCCTTCTTTCCTTTCTTTTCTTCCATCTTTCATCTCTTCATTTCCAACCTCTTTCTTTCCTTTCTGTCCTGTCTTTTCCTGTCCTGTCCTTTCCTGTCCTTTCCTGTCCCTTTCCTGTCCTGTCCTGTCCTTCCTTCCTTCTTTCCCCCCGGACAATTGTCCTGCTCTTTCTTCCATACTCTTAATCTCATTCTCCTCCCGTCATTCTTTTTTTCTAACCTTCATTCCTTCCCATATATATAGGATTAATCCAATCTGGCTTTGTCTCCATTTCTCATCTTTTTTTACAACCGATTGTCTCCGTTGCCTGCAGCGGTCGTGCCAAAGCGGGGTGCACAAACGGGGGAGACAGTATAATATATATATATAATATATATATCCAATATAATACAGCTGCATGCAAGGGGTGCGTATATATATATATATATATAGGTTTGTTTGTTTTGCCTCTGTCCCATTTGCCCCTTCACTCCTCCTTCTCATCCTCGTCGACAGACAAGGCGTTGATTGATCTGTCTGAGATGGGGGTGGTGGGAGGGGAGACCCTCACGGAGGGACGATAGCATCAGCAACCAATGTCTCCTCTGCAGCAGTGGCTTCCTAAGCGGCGGCTAACACGACGGGAGCTCGAGTGCTACGTCCTCCTCCTACATCGACGAATTACTGCTACTGCAGTCTTATTCGCAACACGTTTGTCTAAGTTTAGCTGGATGATCGTCGGTTTCTACTTTTTAAAGCTGAGTTTCGATATCGCAACCGATGCATGCGTCTGTGTGTGTGTGTGTGTGTGTGTGTGTGTGTGTGTGTGTGTGTATATATGGAAGGATTTGTAACGCTACAGATTGTAGGCGGGTATGCAGTGAGTGGTAATGATGCCAATGCTGATAAGAACGGTAGGGAGGAGGAGGAGGAGGAGGAGGAGGAGGAGGAGGAATGGAGAGTGTAGGGGAGAGGAGATAGGAAGGAAATGGGGAGGAGGTGAAGGATGGCATGCACTGCTGAAGATATTGGTGGTGGTGGTGGTGGTGGTGGTGTGGTGGTGGTGGTGGTGGTGGTGGTGGTGGTGGTGGTGGTGGTGGTGGTGATGATGGTGGTGATGATGGTGGTGGGGGTGGTGGTGGTGGTGGCGGTGGTGGTGGTTGTGGTGGTGGAGGTGGTGGTGATGGTGGTGATTATGATGAATGATAATGACGATGATGATGATGACTACGACGACTACGACTACGACGATATAATGGTTGGAAAGTGGCTTGGCTTAAGCCAGGAATTTCATAAGAGTTTAACCATATAAACATTGTTATAAGTGACTAATCACGGTATTATATTATCATTATGATTAAGTGATTATTATTCGTTCGTTATTTACCGATACGGTCTCATGATGGCAAAGATGATTAGCGTATTAGCGTCGTTACCCCCTCTTTGTCCACCCTTGTGACTGGCACCGCTAGAGCGTATTTATCACGATAAAGTAAACATAATTATATGATATGATATGTATTTGACAATTGATCATGCATGTACACACATAAGGTTTATTCACAGTACACGCTGCATGCAGTTTAAACATGCATTAGCTCTTATACTTCTCCTTGATCCTGTCTTCTTTCCTGTTCTTCTATCTTATCCCTCCTCCATGTGCACCCTCTTCCAGAGTGCATACAACCTTCGCCGGTCAGTTCTTGAGTTCTCCAGAAATCCAGATTATGAACCTGGGATTTGTGTGGACCCAACCAACCACCCACTCATACTCCACCCACCCACTCATGCTCACCCACCCACCCATGCACTACCCACATATCCATGCCCAGCAGCCCCACCCACCCACTCACCTATACCTACCCACTCACCAATTCCCCACCCACCCATGCCCACCCACTCGTCCATGCCAGACCCACCCACCCATGCCCCGCCTATTGGAGACCCTGGCCTTATTTCTCGATGATAGTGCATACTATGCAAATTGTAGAAAATAACTGGGGTCACTCTATTACGTGATCCACTGTGTGGTTGGGGTGTATATTGTATAAGTATACATTAAGAATATACATGGAAAGACTGCAGTAGCTGAAACGTCCAACCCCAAGTATATGAATTCTCACCCTAGGCCTACCTCTTTATGCAAATACTGTACATTGAAGACTTTTTGTTCCAGATTTATTTAACATTCATTGCGAGAATTTATATAGCGCCTCTTCAAGAGACCTATATATACTCCGCAGAAAGACGACCTTATTTGGTTTCGATCACATATAAAAGCCTCCCTTTATTTTGTCAAAATTTGTGTCCTCCTGCATGGGTGCTTTCTCGAACACCCCTTTCCCGCCCCCGTCCCCGCTTCCTCAAACCAAGCAATTTCACCAATTGGTGCTCGATATCCTGCAGGGCAAAAAAGGTTGCCCAGACGTCTGTATATTGTATAACTGTATATAAAAATCTCTCTTCATCGTAAATGCTTCAAGATGTGTTGACTTTATAACGTTGCGTGGGAGCGATCATTATATATACGTTACTGCTGACCCACTTTAGAAGACTGGCTCCTTAGTATCTACCAGAGATCCCCTCAGCAAAAGAAGAGGTTG
>OX243826.1:28662710-28702710 GCA_945859605.1 Lumbricus rubellus | reverse complement strand
TGGCACCAAGGCATCAATCGCTGCAGGCATTTATATGTATGGCATGTAACCTGCGGCGATAACTTCGCCATCAATCTCACTAAAGATAGAGGGGCCATGCGTGGTCGTCTATCTCCCCCACCCTCCTCGTCCTACCCCACCCCCCATGCAGCCAAACACCAGACTCCAAATGTCTGCATCATCATCATCATCATCCGCGGGCTTCCCCAGCCTCCATCTTCATCCCCTTCAACATCGGTTCATCCCACCCCTCCGCACCCCACTCACCCCCATCCCCACAAAAGCCCATAAAAGTATCTGGCAACATCGGACACCGATTACAGCAATTAAGCCTGTGTGGCCTACGGCGAGGCAGTAACGTTGCAGACTATGTGGCATGTGCGGCATGCACGTCGGGCTATTCATTCGGTTGTGCTCTGCGTCTGTATCCTGACGATTGTGAGTCTGAGCTGTGCTGATTTACTACTGCTAACTGCAACGCAATACTCACGAACAAGTTGCTAAAGTGAGCATGCATATAGTTACACACACAGAGAGCTCTTAGCTACCCGTTACATAATCGAATTCACGGATCAGAATACAATCAGGGCAATATAAATAAATATATAAATAAATAATTATGTGTAAAATACACATCATTTATGTCACGTAAATGCTGCCTGAATGTATGTAGGCTACATGTCTAAAAATGTCGTATCAATACCAGGTACTATATAAATTATGTGCACTTGAAGAGTCAATTGTATACGTTTTTAGAGACAGACAGACAGACAGACAGACAGACAGACAGACAGACAGACAGACAGACAGACAAAGAGAGTGGGAGAGATGGATAAAGGGAGGGAAGAGAAGAGGAAAGGGAGAGTGAGAGAAGAGTGGGAGAGAGGAAGAGAAAAAGGGAGAGGGAAAACAAGAGAGGGAGGAAGAGAGGGAAAAGAGAGGAGATGGAAAAAGAGTGAGAGGGGAGAGGAGAGAATAGAGGGAGAGAGGAAGAGAGTGAGAGGGAAGAGAAAAATAAAGGAGAGAGAAGAGAGGGAGAGGGAAGAGAGGAAGAGGATGAGATAGGAAGATAGCGAGAGGGAGCGAAGATGAGGGGAAGAGAGGAATAAATGGAGAAAGAGAGAGAAGAGAAAAAGGGAGAGAAAGAAGGATAGAGGATAGATGGAGACAGGGAGAGGGAGAAATGTAGACAGAGACAGAGAGACAGAGAGAGAGACAGGCATGCAGCAGGCACTGTAT
Source organism: Lumbricus rubellus (assembly GCA_945859605.1). Taxonomy (NCBI): domain Eukaryota; kingdom Metazoa; phylum Annelida; class Clitellata; order Crassiclitellata; family Lumbricidae; genus Lumbricus; species Lumbricus rubellus. The sequence goes on along the minus strand of OX243826.1, from coordinate 28,701,471 downwards.
AATTCAGTCACTGGAACATAGATTACAGATAGCGTAGAGCTCCGAAGATGGCCACAGACGACTGATTTACGACACTGTTTTCCGGGCACGCCAGCCTCCTCTGGCGGCGAAATCGGCGATTACGCGACTTCCGGTTATCGCGCGAGAAGCGAAACTGCGCATGTCCGGCGCTCGGATAATACCGCCAACGGCCGACAGACGGCCCAAGCAGACATAGCCTACATATATACAGAGAGAGGGCGAGGGCAGGCACGCAGCTAACAGTACAGCAAAGAGCAAGTATAATTTGGAGGGAGATAGGCGCTCGTCCGTTCGTCCGTATATAGCTATATAGATGCGTATTATAGAGAGACGCGTCTTATCTAATCGCTGGTATACGCAGAAAGAAAAGACAGAAGAATCATTCTACACGCTGACGGTACACACGCACTTACACACACACGCACACACACAAACACACGCACATACATACAAACACACATGCACACACACACACTCACACACACACACTCACACACACACGCACACGAACACACACGCATGCACACACACTCACGCACGAACACATACACACAAACACACGCTAACACACTAACACACACGCACCGTGACGCACGCACGCACACACACGTACACATACACACACATACACACACAAACATATACACACGAACACACACACACACACATACAAAATACAAATATGTAATATATATATATATATATATCTGCATACATAGCCTACAAAAGCCCTACATACATACATATTTATTTGTATGCTTATCTATGCAAATGTCGTATACATGTGCTCAAATGCTATTCACCTAGGCCTATAGCCTATAATTATCTGCATTTAATTATAGTCACCTAAATTAGGCTAATGCAACTATGAGGGAGCCCGTATATATAGCCTATATGACGCTTTTCACCCTTTCGGCTGATAAGATCAAAGTGAAACAGTACAATCTGCAGACTATTATTACTGAATATGTGTTTCAATAGGCATATTAACAGACAATCTATAACTAGTATAGCCCCAGGGTATATCCTGCTCGGCCTCTGGCATGGGCTAACCCCTGTAAGCCCGTATTCTAAGACAGGAGGGTCCCTGGCGAGGCGTACCTGCCCGTAAACCAAGACTTAGACAAAAAATTGAAAAAGAAACTTGAAAAAATAATAAACAGACAGACAGACATACGTACACACAGACAAGACAGACAAGAAAAGACAGACAGACAATACACTTGAAGACAGACAAGTCCGTCGATAGCCTGTCTCTGAATGTGTGTCTTTGTCTTTGTCAAGGCGCCCTTGTAGCAGCATGGCTGTGTTATGGCGCCATAGAAATTGTTGTCATTACATTACAGACAAGACTTGATTCGATTTGTGTATAACGACGAACATAGCATATACAGAAGAAGAAAAGGGTTCCTTCTGCTGCCTCTACAATCTGCATAATTATCAGCTCAGCATCAGTTACTATAATGATGTCTTTCTCAACGACAATCATAATCATTATATCATGGCTTTAATATGCATGCCTTATAGTCTTGAGCTGTGTTTTAGTTGTCTCTATAGAGTTGGTACAGAAATGGTAATCTGACAGCATGTTTGTCCGTTTGAATTAATATTTGACGATGATAGTATTATCAAATGTTATTACCACATAATGAGTGACATTTAACGATGAAGACGTAAACAATAATGACAACACGTGTCAATAATTATGACAAATTCTTGTGCACAGTCGTCTATTTATAGCGGAAGTTCGTCTATAAATATAATAAAAATGACTTTCCTTGGACTGTTTCTCCACCCTCGTGGAGTTCGCATTTGGTATTACCCTCTCAATCCTTAATTATTGATGCTTATTCTGTATGTGCCACAATCTGTGGCCCTCTGCATTTCAACAGGGTAAGGCATATCTACCCTCATCTTCGTCTGTATACCACCACCCCATCTCCCTCAACGTTCACATCGTCGCCTTTTCATCCATCTTCTGTACTCTTCCTCCACCTCCACGTTCTGGAGAGATCCTGGAGTTCATAGCACATGCGTTTTTCATTGCTTTATTTCTTCTCTCTGTATTCGTAGAAGTGAGTTTTGAAGCTGCAGTATAGGATATCCGATATGTTATCGGATTGCAGTAATATATCGGATTGCAGTTTCTCGTTCATCTCAATTAAGTTGACCAATTTTCGACTGGTCCTATTATAGACTCTGAGACTGTATGCTATGCGAGCTAAGACCATTATCGCTGAAGCTCCATGCAGTGTTTAATCTATAGTCCCACCCTCTGGAGGATCCAGGTTTATATGGGGGTGGGGGTCAAACGAGCGGCCGGTCGCCGAGGCGCGTAAACTATAGCGCCGAGAAGATTCAGAGTTTGGGGAGGGGACATATGCCTGTCTGTTTTGTCTGTCTTGTCTGCCTCGTCTGTCTTGTCTGCAGGTCTGTCTATCTCTCTCTTGTCTGTGTGTTTTTCTGTCTTGCCTGTTTGCCTGCCTGCCTGTCCGTCAGTCAGACTCTGCCTGTCTGTCTGTCTGTCTGCCTGCCTGTCTGAGTATATATATATATATATATATATATTATATATATATATATATATATATATATATATATATATTAGGGTGACAATTTCCAACATGCAAACAAAAAAGGTTTGGAATTTTCAAAGTCTCACACCCCACAAGTGTTCTCTACAATATCAGTACTACAGGTGAAAATTTTTAGAAAAATTCGAAAACGTTTAGAGGTGGCCCAATGACCTTGAACTTTCAATAGATGGGCCTACAAACAATGTTAAATATGTAACGTGTAAAATATTGTTATGCTCTGCCAATTACATTTATAATGCTGATTTCAATGTTTGTTTGTATGCGCACTTGTCATAGCACCCTTCTCGCGTGAATTACTCAGAGGTGCTCCCGACTGCAGAGTGGACACTATTGGAGTTTCGCGCCGAAGCGCTGAGCAATTGCGAGTGAAGGACTTGTCCAAGGTCCTGTATACGCGGCGACTTGAGGTGACTGCAAGGTGACGAACATACCACTACACCACCGCGTCCCAATGTCCTCTGTTATCACTCATGGCATGCATACACTGTAAAAAAAATCTCGTAAAATAACGGTGAATTGCATGGCAACTTAGTTGCCATGCAATTCACCGTAATTATACGGGCGCCCGTAATCTCAATTACGGGTGACATCGTAAACTTACGATCAATCCCCGTTTTTTGTGACAGGAACTCCCCGTTTTATTCACGGCAACTTTCCTTATTTATGCGGAAAATTCCCGTATATTATGCGGCAATTCAGCGTATTTCAACGGTGAATATCTGGTCTTTGACGGTGATTTTCACGGAGATTTGCCGTTATCAAACGGTAAATCGCCGGTCATTAACGTTATATTGTTACTTTTCTTACGGTGAATAGCCTTCTATTTACGATTGATTCGTTCTGCATCGACGGTGAATCACCGTCTATTAAGGGGCTCTCCGTCCCCCTCCCCCTCCCTCCCCTCCCTTTCAATCCTCTATTCCCCTCGCCCATATCCGTTTCCCTCCCTTTCCCCCTCTCCGTCCCCTCCATCTGTCTCATCTCCCCTCCCTCAGTCTCCCCTCTCCCTTCCCTCTCTCTCTCCACATTACTTCACCAAGTTGAAATAGAACTGGTAAGGACATTGAAATCAGATCTTAAACTGGAAATGCAGGTAGTATCAAACAAATCAACTGAATCAGAACTATTAATTAAACACACATTTTAAACATCACACAACCTCAAGAAACATCGACTAATAATCTGGCATTTCTGGAAAGAGAACAATACACGATGTTCATGCCATTGAACAGTGTGACATAATGTAAAGCTAGCCGTTATAATCTACAGACCTCGAGTCTATAGCACCATTATCATATTGCAAGAAGAATGAATAAAAACGTCGACAGTCTACTAAAGAAGTCAGGATAATAACTGACAAAATAAAATTAAAAATTTTAACAGAAATGGGCAGGCTGAAGCAGACGAGTTATTCAACACTTTATTGATGAACAGCTTTATTCACCAAAAACTCTTAACACACTCTCATTGTTAGTGCAAAAGAACAAACAGAATGCACAAAACAGTGCTGTAACATTGTTTATGCTGTGGAACAAGCATTAGAGTCATTGTCCATCGGTACAGGAGACCAGGCACATAATTTCGACTTCGTTGACTTCATACTTTTTGTGGAACGTGCACAAGTGTGCTGCGAAAGAAAAAAAACACATTCGGTCAAAGAAAAAATCACTAAATATTCCATAGGCAGATTATATATAGAGAGAGAGAGACAGACAGACAGACAGACAGAGACAGAGAGAGATCCAGACACAGAGAGAGAGAGATCCAGACATAGAGATAGTGAGAGATAGAGAGATAGGAACAGAGAGATACAGAGGGTGAGAGAGATACATATATCGAGAGAGAGATAGAGATAGAGAGACAGACAGAGAGAGAAAAATAAATAGATAGACAGAGATAGAGAGCTAGATAGAGAGAGAGAGTGAGAGAGAGAGTGAGAGAGAGACAAATAGGTTCTTAACGCTCGTGAATAAACTAGTGCCCTTCGCGCTCGTGAATAAACTGATGACCTTAACCCACGTGAATAAACTGATGACCTTAGCGCTAGTGAATAAACTAGTGCCCTTCGCGCTCGTGAATAAACTGATGCCCTTAACCCACGTGAATAAACTGATGACCTTAGCGCTCGTGAATAAACTAGTGCCCTTAACCCTGGTGAAAAAATTATGCCCTTAATCCTCGTGAATAAACTAGTGCCCTTAACCCTCGTGAATAAACAGAGGCCCTTAACCCTCGTGAAAAAACTGAGGCCCAAAGCGCTCGTGAATAAACTAGTGCCCTTAACCCTCGTGAACAAACTGAGGCACATCACCCTCGTGAATAAACTGATGCCCTTAACCCTCGTGAATAAACTGATGCCCTTAACCTCTTGAATAAACTGAGGCCCTAAGCGCTCGTGAATAAACTAGTGCCCTTAACCCTCGTGAATAAACTAGTGCCCTTAACCTTCGTGAATAAACTGATGCCATTAACCCTCGTGAATAAACTAGTGCCCCTAACCCTCGTGAATAAACTGATGACCTTAATCCTTGTGAATAAACTAGTGCCCCTCGCGCTCGTGAATAAACTGATGCCCATAGCGCTCGTGAATAAACTGATGACCTTAACCCACGTGAATAAACTGATGACCTTAACCCACGTGAATAAACTGATGACCTTAGCGCTAGTGAATAAACTAGTGCCCTTCGCGCTCGTCAATAAACTGATGCCCTTAACCCACGTGAATAAACTGATGACCTTAGCGCTCGTGAACAAACTAGTGCCCTTAACCCACGTGAATAAACTGATGCCCTTAATCCTCGTGAATAAACAGAGGCCCTTAACCCTCGTGAAAAAACAGGCCCAAAGCGCTCGTGAATAAACTAGTGTCCTTAACCCTCGTGAACAAACTGAGGCACATCACCCTCGTGAATAAACTGATGCCCTTAACCCTCGTGAATAAACTGATGCCCTTAACCTCTTGAATAAACTGAGGCCCTAAGCGCTCGTGAATAAACTAGTGCCCTTAACCCTCGTGAATAATATAGTGCCCTTAACCCTCGTGAATAAACTAGTGCCCTTAACCCTGGTGAATAAACTGATGCCCTTAATCCTCGTGAATAAACTAGTGCCCTTAACCCTCGTGAATAAACTGATGACCTTAACCCACGTGAATAAACTGATGACCCTAGCGCTAGTGAATAAACTAGTGCCCTTCGCGCTCGTCAATAAACTGATGCCCTTAACCCACGTGAATAAACTGATGACCTTAGCGCTCGTGAATAAACTAGTGCCCTTAACCCACGTGAATAAAACTGAAGCCCTTAATCCTCGTGAATAAACAGAGGCCCCTAACCCTCGTGAAAAAACAGGCCCAAAGCGCTCGTGAATAAACTAGTGCCCTTAACCCACGTGAACAAACTGAGGCACATCACCCTCGTGAATAAACTGATGCCCTTAACCCTCGTGAATAAACTGATGCCCTTAACCTCTTGAATAAACTGAGGCCCTAAGCGCTCGTGAATAAACTAGTGCCCTTAACCCTCGTGAATAATATAGTGCCCTTAACCCTCGTGAATAAACTAGTGCCCTTAACCCTGGTGAATAAACTGATGCCCTTAATCCTCGTGAATAAACTAGTGCCCTTAACCCTCGTGAATAAACTAGTGCCCTTAACCCTGGTGAATAAACTGATGCCCTTAATCCTCGTGAATAAACTAGTGCCCTTCGCGCTCGTCAATAAACTGATGCTCTTAACCCACGTGAATAAACTGATGACCTTAGCGCTCGTGAATAAACTAGTGCCCTTAACCCACGTGAATAAAACTGAAGCCCTTAATCCTCGTGAATAAACAGAGGCCCCTAACCCTCGTGAAAAAACAGGCCCAAAGCGCTCGTGAATAAACTAGTGCCCTTAACCCACGTGAACAAACTGAGGCACATCACCCTCGTGAATAAACTGATGCCCTTAACCCTCGTGAATAAACTGATGCCCTTAACCTCTTGAATAAACTGAGGCCCTAAGCGCTCGTGAATAAACTAGTGCCCTAAAACCCTCGTGAATAAACTAGTGCCCTTAGCGCTCGTGAATAAACTGATGCCCTTAACTCTCGTGAATAAACTAGTGCCCCTAACCCTCGTGAATAAACTGATGCCCTTAATCCTTGTGAATAAACTAGTGCCCCTCGCGCTCGTGAATAAACTGATGCCCATAGCGCTCGTGAATAAACTGATGCCCTTAACCCTCGTGAATAAACTGATGCCCTTAACCTCATGAATAAACTGATGCCCTTAACCCACGTGAAAAAACTGATGCCCTTAACGCATGTGAATAAACTGATGCCCTTAACCCTCGTGAATAAACTGATGCCCTTAACCCACGTGAAAAAACTGATGCCCTTAACGCACGTGAAAAAACTGATGCCCTTAACGCACGTGAATAAACTGATGCCCTTAATCCTCGTGAACAAACTGAGGCACATCACCCTCGTGAGTAAACTGATGCCCTTAACCCTCGTGAATAAACTAGTGCCCTTTACCCTTGTGAATAAACTGATGACCTTAGCGCTCGTGAATAAACTAGTGCCCTTAACCCTCGTGAATAAACTGATGCCCTTAACCCTTGTCAATAAACTAGTGCCCTTAACACTCGTGAATAAACTGAGGCCCTAAGCGCTCTTGAATAAACTAGTGTCCTTTACCCTCGTGAATAAACTAGTGCCCTTAGCGCTCGTGAATAAACTGATGCCCTTAACCCACGTGAATAATATAGTGCCCTTAACCCTCGTGAATAAACTAATGCCCTTAACCCTGGTGAATAAACTGATGCCCTTAATCTTCGTGAATAAACTAGTGCCCTTCACGCTCGTGAATAAACTGATGCCCTTTACCCTCGTGAATAAACTGAGGCCCTTATCACTCGTGAATAAGCTGATTCCCTAAGTGCTCGTGAATAAACTTGTGCCCTTAACCCTCGTGAATAAACTAGTGACCCTCGCGCTCGTCAATAAACTGAGGCTCTTATCCCTAGTGAATAAACTGAGGCCCTAAGCGCACGTGAACAAACTGATGCCCTTAACCCTCGTGAATAAACTAGTGCCCTTAACCCTGGTGAATAAACTGATGCCCTTAATCCTCGTAAATAAACTAGTGCCCTTCGCGCTCGGGAATAAACTGATTCCCTAAGCGCTCGTGAATAAACTAGTGCCCTTAACCCACGTGAATAAACTGATGCCCTTAACCCTCGTGAATAAACTGATGCCCTTAGCGCTCGTGAATAAACTGATGCCCTTAACCCACGTGAATAAACTGATGCCCTTAACCCTCGTGAATAAACTAGTGCCCTTAACTCTCGTGAATAAACTAGTGCCCTTAGCCCTCGCGAATAAACTAAGGCCCTTAACCCTCGTGAATAAACTAGTGCCCTTAACCCTCATGAATAAACTGATGCCCTTAACCCTCGTGAATAATCTAGCGCCCTTAACCCTCATGAATAATATAGTGCCCTTTACCCTTGTGAATAAACTGATGCCCTTAACCCTCGTGAATAAACTAGTGCCCTTAACCCTCATGAATAAACTGATGCCCTTAACCCTCGCGAATAATCTAGCGCCCTTAACCCTCATGAATAAACTGATGCCCTTAATCCTCGTGAATAATATAGTGCCCTTAACCCTCGTGAATAAACCGAGGCCCTTACCTCAACTTAGAGTCTGTCGTACTTGACTGATCTTCAGGAAGCCGACATCATAAAGGCTTGTCATCACCACTTGATGACTGGTCACAGATAGAAGTTTCTAGAAAAACATTAAAAAATTTGCGTGTTTGATATCGACAACACATGTCATGCTATACAAGCTTAGTATCTATAGTACAGCAAAACGTATAATAAAGTGGTGCCATAAGAATAAAACAGCGCTTAATCATACTGATAATAAAAGAACAGACAGATTCTGTAGGCAACTCTTCAGTACTACACATTATCTGCAATAGAGGCCTTTAATAAAAATAATAATCAAAGATTAAAAGATAAAAGCACTCAAAGATTTAATGCAGTTGCATTCAGAGGTACGTCCGAACAATGCACCGAGGACGAGGACCACTAACTACATAGAATAGATTCTTAAATAATAATAATAATAATAATAATAATAATAACAACCACAACAACGACAATAATAACTTACATTACCACACCCTTATCAATTTACTGATTTATTTATATCTCATGACCTGTAAATAGAAATTCACACAGCTCGAGTACACGAACTGGCCGTGAAACCATCACAAAATTGGCACTGGACAGGGGATGCTCCAATGATTATTATTTAGTAAACTTTGATGAAAATATCATAAAATGAATAAAAGATATTTGACCACGAAACATGAAAAGCTAAAGATCAGTTACAAGTTACATGTAGCAAATAGTAAGAATTTTAATATACAAATATCAAGATCCACTAATGATATGTGCATCATAACAAAACAATCCAAGCAGAAACAAAAAAATATTTTAATAGCAAGATGACGGATACTTCACCACCACCGCCACAACTACCACCATTAATAAACAGTGGCGCCTAATAAAATGCTTGAAAAACAAATAATGATGTTAATATCAATAATAATTATAATGATTATCAAGAAATATGTAATACTTACCACGTATGCCCATAACGTAACAGTTTCTGTTCTTGACCTTTGGGCATGTGCTGTCATCATTCTAAAGTTTCAGATTTGAACAACTGCATCGAGTCCTACAAACAAAATGATTTCATTCAGTCAAATCCCAGAAATTCCAAAACACTAGATTGTTGGCTAAATCACTTTTGAATGAAATAATTACTAATATTTAACCGGGTGCAGTGTGCACCGTTTCTGTCACTTGCAACCTAATAAAAACAAAATACAATATACTCCAGTAGCCACATAACGAAAGTTGTTTCTGCCAGCACCACCAACAACAGTTAAGTAAAACCAATAGACCAGAAAAGCACTGCAATAAGCCAGCATGCATCTAACAATGCCATCAACAGCACCACCACCTGCATCACGACCACAAACAATCACCAACATAACCATGACCTTCTCCACCACCAAAAATAACAATATAAATAAAATAGCCCTTGAACGTTAAGTAAGTCCTGATTGGGTCATGGATAAGAAATGTTTGAAACATCATTATCTCAGCCTCTGGATACAAGGAGTCGTCTCACCAATAGTGAATGTCAGTGTGCTCCTTATAGTCAAATCACAAAGGCCACACAGTGCCACACACAGAGCAGAAAACTTGTTCAAAGTTTCAGCTACCACCATCCCCAATAATAATAATAATAATAGCAACAATGACGACTGTAAGGAGTTAGTTCCCACGTATTTAAAGAAAACAACAAAAGTTGCATCGTTTAAATAAAGTATATTAATTCTTCTCGTTGTGTTTCTTACTTCTTCAGTAAAGTCGCCATTATACGCTGTTCTCCTGTTATCTCTGCACTGTTCCTCTGCGAACCTCTGTATTAACAAGAGAAATAAACAAATAAATAAGAAACCCTCCTCGCAGGAACAATCCTGACAACGACAACAATAGCAGTAATAATAAAAAAAAGACTTGCAATCCCAGAACAATGCCATCCTCAATTGTTGAAATAATGTAGATTATCTTACCTCAGGTTAAAAAAGTAGCGATTCTAAAATAGTGCTAGTATTACTACAAGTTATCAACATAAAAATTATGATGACATAATAATAATTAATCACAATAACAGATTAACCATTTGCATGCATCGCTTAAATACTGCCGTGCCCTTTACGGGCTCGCTTTTGCAACATGATGGAGCCGAGAACCTTGAAATAATGCACTTGCTTAGTTTCTTTATAATGTAATCGTTTAAGATTTTGCTGTGTTCAAAAATAATATTAATTAATAATAGCAGCAAAAATAATAATGGCTGGGAAACCTGTGATTAGGCCTGATTTGACAGAGTCATTTTTTACAATATAATTTCTATAAATCTTGATAGATCATTTTTATCTTTGGTAAAAAACAACAATAATAATCATGACAATATTAAAATAATAAAAATGGCTTTGAAACTTGTGGTAAAATAATAATTATTAAACTAATTTTTTCAGTAGTAATAATAATATTGAAGGTATGCTTGAAAATGTAGTGGTTAGCACACACCGGACTGTTGATTAAGAGGTCACGGGGATAAAATCCAAACCTAGACAGAAAAATTGTTTCTAGATTTCTTTTCCCGCAGCATCCCCTGGACAACTCAGATAAAATGAGTACACTGATAGTACACTGTCGGTGGAAAGATGAGTCGGTGAAGGAGATGACTGGGCATCTGACTTAATATGCCACGACTAACAAATGGTTTCAATAATACTTCATACCCAATAACACATGGCTGTCTCAGAGCTAACTTACCATAAGTGCCCAAGACTGCTACCAAATAAGTGAGTGAACTGAAAGCTTAAGCGACAAATTTGTGCTTGCAATGGCCTGTTCAAACACTGAATTTGCGACGTGCCAGACATATACTATTTAAAATGCTAGCAATAAGTTTACCAAAGACTGCGTGACTGTTCATGTTAACTTTTGGGTCACCCAAAATATCTCTAAAATAGAACACTGCTGCCTTATCAGCCGCATCCCATGATGCAGTTTGCTCAGAAGTATGCAATTAACAAGAAATTATCTGCGTTCATTACAATAATTAGAAAAAATTCCCGAAAAAGCTTCAAAGGGTGAAGATTAAATTTTAGGCTGATAGAGGGTAGTGCTCTATTTTAGCCAAGTCATTGGCAACCATACTGTTTTGCATTCAGGCACGCAGTCTTCTGAATAACCATAAGTTTAGTCTTTTAAAATTTAATTAGGCAATTTAATTTAACTGATTAGCAAATTATCTCTTCAAATACCGTAATTATGTGTAACAAGTGACTCACTAACTCACTTGGCAGAAGATTTGAAAGGAGCATAACCACGTGAAGAAATTTGATGACACTGTGGAATACACAAAACAATCTCCGTTGAAAATGTTCATAATTTCTTGGAAATGCAATCAAGAATTTCACTGAGAATACACAGAAAGCACACAAGATTAAATGAATGCTTCATATTTACTCGAAAACCAAATAATAGCATGGTCCGGTAATCTACTGTTTTAGCAAAATAAATTATACGATATTCTTGGACAGGCGCAGCATAAGTATTTTTCATGAATTCGGCTTGTACATTTACACGACTCATTCTTGTAAATCAGGTTCCATTTAGGCAAGAATTGATGTCATCAATTCCGCTTCTATTTAAACAATAACTTTTTTATCAATTCAACTTCTATTTAAATAACAATTATTTTCAATCAACCCAGCTCCAATCTCAGCAATGTTTTCATAAATACCACTTTCTTAAATGCCGGTGTAAAGGTTCCAGATTAACCCCTCCTAAGCATTACCCCCCCCCCTCGGTAACTTGAAACCGGTACCGGTTTCAGATTACCCCCCGGACACTAGATTTGCATCAATCATCGCATTTATTGCACTAAAAATCAGAAAAATCATCCCGCTTCTTGTTTTGTTCTGAAGATTTTCATCTCTCATCCCACTTCGTGGTATGTTATCAATTTTTTGATCGGACAAAAATAATAGCCTCGCAGACAATTCTCCATTGTAACTTCAGCGGCGATTAGTATTTTAGTTACAGATGAAAATATTTAAAACAAACCACGAAGTGGGATGACGGATGAAAATATTCAGACGAAAACAAGAAGCGGGATGATTTTTCTGATATTTTTGTGCAATAATTGCAATGGTTTATGCAATTTACAGTTTGCAAGAGGTAATGTTTAGGAGGGGGTAATTTGAAACCTTTATACCAGCTCGTGACAGGAGACTTTGGACAATCCGTTGGTACAGTCAATAGTCGCGATGCGACGACGGCATCATGACATGACACGACAAATGCCACTTCTAATTCAGTAAGTCAAACTGTTTACGTGCAACCGAGCCGTCACTAACAATAAGCAAATTCTCCAGTTTTGTCACTTCCATTTCTGATACATATACTGTGATTTAAAATGGTATTTTCATTTCCACAATTTAATTTAACTGATTAGCAAATTTCCTATTCAAATACCGTAATAATGTACAACAAGTGACTCACTAACTCTGTTGGCGGAAGAATTTACAGGACAGAGTACCGACTGATTTTTCCATTCCCACATGGACAAATTCGACGACACCGTCAAACCATAAAACAATTTCCGTTGAAAGTGTTCATAATTCCCTGGAAATGCAAACGAGAATTTCACTGAGAATACATCAAAAGCACACTAAATTATATCGATGTTTGATATTTACTCGAAAACCAAATAAAATTGCCTGTAGTCGGCCACCATTACAATGACGCGCGCGCGCTTGTAAACCCCTATAAGTTCATATAAAAGACAATTTCCGCGCCCAAATTAATTCGCCATACCACCAAAAGGCGAATATGTCCTGTGAATTTACGAATAATATATCACTTACTTGATTAATTTGAGCTATCAGAAGTTTCTCGAAACCTCTCAGCGGCCACATTATCCGCCGTCAGATGTGGAAAGGAATTTCCGGCATCTTCGTCCCATCAAGGTCAAGGCTTCTGCGACACCGTTCAATGCGATCTAACTTTTATAGCGCTATTATCCGCAGTTGACATTTGTTGAGGCCGAAAAAATCGAACTGTTAAATAAATTGGCTATCATTTATTAATCCTGATACTGTTGCGAGCATATATATAAATTTAGCGACCCTCTGGTACCGATAACCAATTTTCATTTTAAGAATTTTTAAACGTCTGACATACGGTATCTAGTTAGCGCTGGAGTAAAGAAAAAATTGACGGAAATAATTCAGTTAGGCCTACTATAGCTTTTGGTCTCCAATTAACCCATTAGTGCCTAGCGTCCCCAAAAATGGGACACCACTTCAAAAATTCACAGAAAATTAAATATGCATTGAAGATGCAATTTAATGTAATAGCCGTCATGCCAACATGTTGATTAAGTGATTCTGGCAAAAAATGCGCACCAAAAATATTTTTTTCGACCGAAAATTTTGTTTTTAATCAGGCCATTGACCTATTTTAGAAAATGTAAACATTGCGGACATTCCGCTTTATATCTAAAATTTTGTGTGTGCATTTCTACAAATCTGTCTTTGGTTTCACAAACGTTGGTATATACTAATACATAAATAATTATATACAATTAATTTTAATAAAATATAACATATGCATTTTATCACTGAAGCGCTGTCCCATTTTTGAGGACGCAAGGCACGAATGGGTACGTGAAGTTCAGTACACGCAGTTTTGCATCTTGAAATACATTTTTTTCAGACATTGTTTGAAAAGAAGTGTAAACGGCGGTTTGTAGGCAGAAGTATCACTCTCAGTGAGAGTTAGCATTATAAAACGTTATTTGACACAAAAATTTATTGACAACTTCAACTGTAGGCTACATCAGGCCTATGTATATATGTATAGCCTACATGAATATTTCACATGGATAGAAATCGTCCAGAATCTACAAGGCCTATGCAATGTAGTGCAAAATAATAGTCAAAATGCACTCATTCTCTTGTATGCAATTGCTAGAAAATTAAATTTAGTAATTTAATTTATTATAATTTATTTCAAATAAATAAGAAAAAATCATTCGCGATGTGATTTTGTCATTCTTTTGTAAGGTGTCAGCCAAACTCAAGAAATGCCATTGTGCATTGTGCTCAATATAACATTCCTGTAACATTTCCAGTTAGGCCTACTACAATTTTAGGTAGGCCTAATGACTAGTCAATGGTACTGTGTTGAATACACCACTCGGCTTTTGTTCTGATTCACATCCATGTCACCATATGGATGAGTTGGTACATGGATCCAAAGCCTGGATTAGTCAGGAGGCATATTTGTTGTGAATTCAGTTGATTCCTACTAACAAATTGTGGTTCTTTCACCATTCTTTACCGCTCTCAGACTGCAACTAAGCCTTGTTGGCTACACAGACTGTCCGTTGAATACACCACATGGTTACTTTAGGCCTACTCAGTCAGACCTATAATGGAGTTGGGGTCATGAGTCCTCAACTTGGTATGGGTGGTCATTGCAACAACTATGTTGTGTAGGCTACTATGACTACTTCTTTAACACTCTGAGACTGCTACAGCAGCTGAGCAAAATATACCACTATTGAGATGATACAGGCCAACAAATGTGGAGATTTTCACTTCCTCTAGTTGAGCTGTTCAATATAGAAAAGTGAGGGCCAGTTCATGGATCTAAATACATACCGTATCTATTAGGAAAATGAAAGCTGACTGTATGAACCGGAAAGTATGAAGTTCACCTAGTACTTTAGCACTAGATTCCATCCGTTGTAACTCAGATGCATTGTGCGAATGAAAGTTTGAGAAATATGATAGGTCGGTCCACATAAAGAGGGTTAGGCCAACAATCTACTACACAAAACCAGTCAAAAGCACTTTAGCACTTGAAACAGCTTCATGTAACTGTCTTATAATCTCTCTGAAACAGTATTGGTTGCTATTGCTATAGGATGTTGATCTGAGACATGAATAGCATTATTACGATATGTTGCGTGTAAGCAATTCATTTCAAAATGTGAACAATTTTGCATAAAAATGCATTTAGACATACCATTTTTGCAGAAATTTTGCTTATAAATTTGATTTTCAATGATTCTGGGTGCAAGTTATATATCTAATCTCTTAACTAGACTGTATCAACAGTCTTGAGTGATATAACATGTACGTATCACCATGTAAATCTTCACGTACCCATTCGTGCCTAGCGTCCCCAAAAATGGGACGCTTCAAAAACTTGCTCCTAGGGCATCAAAAGCAAAATTTTTGCAGAATTTTTATTTTTTATTGTCCAAACTCGTCATTTGCAACAACTTTTTTATATTTTGAGATGATTTTGAAAAATCAGGCACTAATGGGTTAATGGCATCAGGTTATCCTTCAAAGTATATTTGCTATAATAGACCTAAGTTAAATTTACTTGCTGCGAATATTATATTCCACGTGAAATGTAGCCTTAAAAAGAAAATCAATAGGGTCAAATCAATACGAATTGCAACTGTCTTCGTTGCTTGAAAAGTAAGTAAGCCGGCTAGAAACCACATCATGGCGACAGGATAGATAACGTTTATACCACTTCATATCAAATGGTCAATTCGTATAGGCCTGTTCAATTAAATATAGCCTATGCTCCAAATTAACATTCCATTCTAGGCCTATTTTAACCCTGCTGACCTAAAAAAAATAATCATGCATCAGATGCACGCAAAAGCTAGAGATCACGATTAGGGTTATTATAAAGCCCCCATAATTCCAAGTGGCCGTCAGGAATTCCGTGCAGCATTGCTGACAATGAAAAACGCATACCACAATAGATAGATACTGAAGTTTTCTACTGAGGCAAGGTAGACCTTGGTCACAGGCACTTAGGCTATTCAAAACAGAATCGATGGAGTGAAAATCAGTTCCCAGTCAAGATCCAAAGCGTCAGATAGATTGGATTGTGTAAGGCTTTAAGTCACAATTTTCAGTTTTGAGTGAAAAAGTAGATGGCAGGGAGTGATTCTTTGCTTTTGTATGTCGAGGTCTTTGTTCGGCCTGTTTAGGCTAATGCTCTTTAACGTTTGTTTATTAATTTTATTAGTATTGGAAGGCTCTGCTGTGAACGTGTCAGATGCTACGAACGAAAGGCTATAATTATATACATACAAATTAATTTGTTGGCAGCTGAAGGCCTACTAAGCAAACATTAAGTTTAGGCATCGAAACGTCGCTTTGTAACCAAAAAATTAATTGAATAATTACCATATATAAGTTTGTGAAACAATGTATAGGCCTAGGCGTATTTAATAAAATAAAAGTTAGTAATGGGATTCGAACCTGCAATCTCTGGGTTGCATGAAGCTGCGCACCTGCACTATCAGATGAGCTAAATGGCACACAGCATATGCGACATTAAAAGGTCATAGTTAAACACTCATCAAACGCTATAATCCTTTTAAAGACGTGTTTTAGCCTAATAGTGTCCATTGAAATGTCCGACTATTAAACCATAATTTGTGTGTTTTACGCTTAGTTAAACTGTGTGCAATGTTCATTACTGCCATGTCTCATGCTCGCTCCATGTAGGCTATTAATGAGTTGTCAATAAATTGGCTATGCCTAATGCGGCTGTCCTTAGAGTTAAAAGCTTGTTCTTTCTCCAATTGTATTTTCAGTTTCAAGTGAACATAACTGAATCGCATAAGTTAAAAGTAAGCCAATATTTGGGTGCAAAAATAAAATAGGGCCTACTAATGTTTGCTACGTTTGATTGTTAAAATAACAAAAATAGTTTGGTAGCCAGCCATGGGTTTCGAACCCACAACTATTGATTCACTGGGTGCCATCTTAACCAGATGAGCTATGGTGCACATGAATCTAAACCGATACCAAACGCGCTTTAAAGGCCCATAGGCCTAATAGGCGCTAAATTTGTCACAACGGTGGAAAATTTCGGCTGTTTACAAAGGAATTGGCTTATGCTTCTCTTATAATCTGTCAACGTAGGCTAAGTGCTTGCACTAACAGTCCATTGTGTGGAAAGCCTGCGCCTTTGTGCAACCCACGTCTGCACCCCTTTGTTCGGGGTTCTAGCTTCATCGTCATATTAATGCGCATTCCGCTTTAAGGAATGCGGCTGTTACGAGCTTCTGATATCTATTTTCAACTTGTCCTTTCACTTGAGGCCAAATAACATAATTAAACAAGAAGCTTAGTCACTCGATGTAGTTATTTGCTAATTTTATAGACAGGTTTAACAGGGGCTGTCGGAGAACAATCAGAACTACATTATTGGCGCACGAAGACAAAACTACTCAGTGAGCAAATTTCCGAAAAGACGGGAGTTTCACCGCAAAGAGGCGCCGATAACAGGGTGCTTTCGCCGTTTAGGGTCTTTGCGGCCAATCGACCGCTTTTTAGCGTAATATAGTCGTATTAAAGCGTACACTCCATCGTATATTTAGGGTTTTTTGTAGCAGTGTAGGGTAGTTATTATGCAATTAAAAACCAATAAGTCAATTTGAAAATTATTCAAGAAAGTCCTGTGGGCAGTTAGTTATGTTAAATCAACTTGTGCGCCTGCTGAAAAAAGTTAAGAAGATCCAATGTCATTTTGAGTGCATGTATCACTGCAGCATTCAAACAGGAATGCAATTAGTGGCATACATTACACGCGGCACACATTCTGTCAGCCAAAGGACAATAAATGGACCGTGATCCTGCTGAAATGGTTATGAATCGGGATTCCATTAGACATTCTCGGTTCCATCATCATGAGTCTTTTGTAAAAGAAATCAGTGCACCGTTAGGGCTTGAAGTTCCACATGAAGTTCACTGGGATGACAGGTTGTTGAAGCCTTTTACGTTGAAGGAGCGATGCCGTACTGTGCTGTCACCAGATAAAGGAACAATGAAAGCTTAAAGGTTCCTTTACTGCCTAATGGAACAGGTGAAACATAAGCTTCAGCCGTTTTAACTTGCTTGAAGAGTGGAATATAGATGATCTCATACAATCTATATCTGTTCACACAACTTCTGTCCTCTACAGCAATGCTGGTCTTCAATCAAGAGCATGTGTTCTGCTGGAACCAAATCTCAGATGCGGTAGATCTACTCAGCTTGGTGATAGTGGGGATAGTCTTCAATACTCTGATGATAAACTCTCGCAGACCTACGAAAACACTGTTTGAGAGATTTGGATAGGGAAGTTGATACAGTGCAATCTACCTCTTCCATAGCTCTTTCATCTGACTGCATTTGAGATGCAGTCTGCATGAGCATGATGTATTTGTTCTTCAGGTGGATCTCAAGACATTGATACACAAGCCAATGTCCAACGTCAGCTCCATGCAATGGCTTATAACTGTTGAAGCTCATTGCTCACAAGGCATGCAGTAAGTCAGACCGTCGCTACTGCAGAAATACACATCTTTTCGACCCATTTGAGGTACATGAGTGAAATGTTGGTCCACCTGCTGTTGATTGATTCAGCTGTTTCAGATGACATCCAGATTGCAAAAGTCGAACGTCCGGAATACGATGAACCTCTTCGACATATCAAAGTTTATGTGCAGCAAGAACCACTACAAGAGCTGATTTTTTGTAACTAAAAAACACTAAGAAACAAACTCTTCATTGCACTAGTCTGCATTAGATATTCTTGTAAACATCTACATCCAAGCAGATAGGGAGATAAACGACAGCGTTTTCTTGACTCGTCACCGAGTTGTGAGCTTAAATGTTGCAAATGATGCAGCTGAACGTGGTATCACACTGATCCATTCATTCCATGAAGTACTTACAAACCAAGAAGAACCAAGCAATACCTATACTCAAAGGGGTTATGAGACACAGGAGGCAAGAACCAGACTAAAAAAATAAGCTGCCACAAATGGAAGTGATAAACAGTAATGAAATCAAATACCGATAGATGTGTATTAGCATTGTGTTTAACACTGACCATTAGGTCGAACTTCTGATGCGTTGGGCCACCCTTAAACATTAATGAATAAATTTTAAAAAAATCATGCTTAGTTGTCTAATGGTACATAACCATTAAAAATGGTGAGACATGTGAAATTCCCAAAAACATTTTTAACTGTCACCCTAATATATATATATATATATATATATATATGGATACATACTTTATTCTTTATATATATATATATATATATATATATAGGCCTTACATCCGAAATACTATTGGAATTCTGTGTTCTCGTGCGTTTCAATTTGCCAATGCACGTTTTCTTTCTTCTCTACCACAAACTCGTACGCGTACCTTGCACGGCAAGACTGCAGTATTATACCAGGTATATCTTTTAGTCCTATTTCAAAGCTATAGCTATGAGGCGTGTTTGCAGTTACAATGTCTTATATATAGATCGGCTTAAACTCATTCTTTATAGTTGAAAAAGTTTCTTTTCAAGTGGACATGTATACTTTCAAAATTACCCTTTGTTCCATCCGTCCTTCATTCACTTCTGCATGTCTTCTGTCTTCCTTTCTTCCTTCCATACTTTATTCTTTCCTTTCATCATTCGGTATACGCTAATCTCTCTTTTTAAGTTCTTTTACTTTGTTTTGCCCTTTCTTCCATTTTCCTTGCTTGCTTCATTCCTCTCTTATTTCCTTTTCTCGTCATTAGATCTTTCATTCTTTCCAAACTGATTTCATTTCTAACTTCTTTACTCCATTCCTATACCAGCTTCTCATATTTTCTTCATTTTTTAAATTCCTGCATCCATTTATTAACTCTTCCTTCCTTCCTTCCTTCCTTCCTTCCTTCCTTCCTTCCTTCCTTCCTTCCTTCCTTCCTTCCTTCCTTCCTTCCTTCCTTCCTTCCTTCCTTCCTTCCTTCCTTCCTTCCTTCCTTCCTTCCTTCCTTCCTTCCTTCCTTCCTTCCTTCCTTCCTTCCTTCCTTCCTTCCTTCCTTCCTTCCTTCCTTCCTTCCTTCCTTCCTTCCTTCCTTCCTTCCTTCCTTCCTTCCTTCCTTCCTTCCTTCCTTCCTTCCTTCCTTCCTTCCTTCCTTCCTTCCTTCCTTCCTTCCTTCCTTCCTTCCTTCCTTCCTTCCTTCCTTCCTTCCTTCCTTCCTTCCTTCCTTCCTTCCTTCCTTCCTTCCTTCCTTCCATCCATCCATCCGTCCATCCTTCCTTCCTCCCTCCCTCGCTCCCTTAAGCCTCAGAAAATAGATTTATATAGCGCCTCTCGCAGAAGGACTATTCAGAGGCGCTCCAGCACGGAAACACCATGGGAAAAGAAATCCACTTAAAGACTGAGAGACATGACGAGACAAAACGAGTCATTAGTCTAATTAGTCATCTTCCTTCCACGCACAAAAGGGTCAGAGGGCAATTGCCGCTTCAAGAAAAAAATTTGACCGTGACCACTGTGTTTTTCCCGTCCTCAAAAAAATATATGCGGGCGCCCATGTCAGCCCTTGAATATGTGAGGCAGGAGGGTCATACCAAACTGAGGGTCATTGGCACTCGTTACAACCACAGCAATAGAACGATATGGTATTTGCAGACGTCTAAGTATTCTGAAGACAGAAAATATCTTGACGCCATCTCTCTTATTGAAGGCGAGGCAAAAAATAGTATTATATTCACTCGGATACATCAGAGTCACAATAATAATGAGCTATGGCGCTATATAAATCGTCTTATTATTATTATTATTTTTTCTCTTATTTTTTTTAAAAATTATTTTTTATTATTATTATTATTATTATTATTATTAAAAATAGAGTGCGAACGGATGATCTTAATTAAGAAACAAATAATGGAAATAACAAAAATAAATAATAAATATTATGTTGTGTCATATCTGGACATTAATAAAGCGACTCTCGCTGCAGTATTATGACCTATTCAGAGGCGCTCTCAGCTGCAGAACCCCCCTCACTCCCCCGGAAAGAGAACTGCCTTCAGGCAACGAGTATAGACAAATAGGAGACTCCAGACATAATAATAAGCTTGACCCGCAGAGGAGGAAAGGTCATTCCAAGCAGTGGGGCACCTTATTAGTATTGCGAGAGGGTGGGAGGAGACGGGCCGGGAGGGGACGGGAAAGAGCGGGAAGAAAGTGATGGGGAAGGAGGGTGGGGAGTGAATGTGTGTGACGAGAAAGGGGACACTCTAATGGGTCGTGCCTTGCTTACAGCACATTAATAAGGAGATGGGTGGGAGGGAAGAGTTGAGGGGAGATGACGACAGAGGTTAGAGGGGAGGAACAGAAGGGGACAGGAGGGGGCATGGCGGCAGTGGAGGAGATGGAGGGTGGGAATTAATGTTGCGGGACTAAATGGGAGTGGAAGGGATGTTGGGTGGAAGGGGAGAGGGGATAAATGGAGGGAGGAAAAGGTGGGGACGGAGTAGGGAGAAAGGGCTGGCTTTAAGTTAATGGATCCGTGTCTCATGCCAGCATACTCCTTGATCACTTTAAGTTATTACTAATTATAGTGATATCTCAAGCATCCGAGTAAAACGCTGGTAAAAGCATACTGCGGTGTGCATTATCCTTGGGAAGAGTCATAAGTATATTATGCTGTCTGCCTCGTGTACACGCTGCTCATGGTGAATGCTTGCTTATTTACTCACTCATGCATATCCAATCCATTCACGCTCGATGCTTCTTATGGGAGTTGTGGGTCTATAGCCTATTACGGATGGCTCAGTCGGGTCGGGAAATGCTTATATTCTCCATTCAGCCTACGCTGAACATACCAACATAAGCTTTCATCAATGCCTTTCAAAACTCCAATAATTATTTCCATTCCAATGAGGATCATTCCCGCTAAATATGAAAAGTTGCTTAATTAAAGCTTTAAAATAGCTAGGGGTTTTGTATACACGTACCCCAAGTGTTGGTAAGGGGTATACGCGAAAAAATTCCAGAAATATAATTTTGTCAATGTGTTTATGGACTGTACAGTGTATGACTGTATGTCCATCTTTCTTTGATTGGCAATGGTTTCTAACGTTGCAACGTAACAGCATACAGGGTGGGCAAAAAAAAAGACCCCCCTAGGTTTTTTGCCAATATTTTGGCCAGAAGTTAGAATTTTGAAATGAAATTTTGCAGTCTTAAAGGCAATTCATATTTACACATGATGGCCAGATTTCATCTAAATATATCAAACAGAACAAAAGTTATATCAGTTTTAGTGAGGCCACCCCCCGTTTTTTGACAATTCAAAAACGAAACGCAAAAAAATTAGGTTTTTTGCCAATATCTTCACCAAAGGTAAGAATTTCGAAATGAAATTTTACAGGCCTAAAGGCAATTCATATTTACACATTAAGGCCGAATTTCATCAAAATATTTCAAACACAACACGAGTTATACCACTTTTAGCGGGACCACCCACCGTTTTTCACGATTCAAAAACGAAACGCAACAAAAAGTCGCAGAAACACGATTTTATTAAGTCTCCTCTCAAATAACTGTTGTCAAATGAACTTGGTAGTGCTTCACAACTTGTGTTCAATGTGCCCAATACCAGTGCCAAAACTTCTTTTGAGTCTCTTTGTAAAGTTCTTGATGGACCCCTGATTAATCTGACAGATTCCTTATTTACCAATTTGAGCGTCCTCTTGCTAAGTGACTTCTCAGTGACGTGCAGCTACGCTGGTACTCTATTTCTTTTTTTAAATAGTAATAATAATGATCATCTGGCAATATCAAAGCTTTTTGATAACAATTATTTGAGATGAGACTTAATAAAATCGTGTTTTTGCTGCGTTACGTCTTTGAATCGTCAAAAAATGGGGGGGTGGCCTCACTAAAAGTGGTATAACCTTTGTTCTGTTTGAAATATTTTGATGAACTCTGGCCATCATGTGTAGATATGAATTGTCTTCAAGCGTGTAAAATTTCATTTCGATATTCTTACTTTTGACCAAGATATTGGCCAGAATAATTGAATTGATTTTTTAAAACTTTTTGCTGCGTCGGGTTTTTGAATCGTCAAAAAACGGTGGGTGGCTTCACTAAATGTGGTATAACTTTTGTTCCGTTTGAAATATTTTGATGAAATCTGGCCATTTGGTGTAAATATGAATTGTCTTTAAGACTGTAAAATTTCATTGCGAAATTCTTACTTTTGGTCAAGATATTGGCAAAAATCTTAGGGAGGGTCTTTTTTTGGCCCACCCTGTATATAAAATGTCGCATATGTAGGCCTATAGTCTAATGATATGTTGCGAAAGAAATATATGGCGATGCTGTTATGTTGCAAAGCTATAGACATCATTGATAATCAAAGAAAGATGGGAAAAAGTCCATAAATTCATAGGAAATTTCTGGAATCTTTTTTGCATGCCCCTTTAGACCAATTTTCCATTTTGGTTGATGTGATTACATGATTAAACTTTATATTATATTTTTAATTTTGATCCTTAAGACTCTATAACACACAGTGTCACCAATGATTAAAATATTTTTTTTAGTTGTCACCACAAGTGAACTTCTCGATGTTAATTTGTTTCTGATGTAGCCTACGCAAACATTCGAATTTTTTACTTGGGGTATAATTTTCTAAAAAGTTTGAAAACCGCTGCAGCATTCATTCATTCATTCATTCGTTCATTCATAGCATTTATATAGCGCCCCTTAAAGAAACTACTCAGAGACGCTCAAGTGACTTGCTTGCCTTTTCATGTTACAGAACCAGTGAAATCGACAAAGGACGGTGGAGCACGCGGTGGTCTGTCGGAGGTAGGCGGCAAACGCAACCACCCCTCGTCATCATCGTCATCGGACCCTCATCACACGATGACGTCAGCAGCAGACGACAGCAACGTAAAATGTCGTCTGCTTCTACACAAGACGAAACGCAAACCGCGAATCCTTTTCTCGCAAGCGCAGGTCTACGAGCTGGAACGGCGCTTCAAGCAGCAGAGGTACCTCTCTGCACCGGAGAGGGACCAGCTGGCCAGCGTCCTCAAGCTGAGCTCGCAGCAGGTCAAGATCTGGTTTCAGAACAGGCGCTACAAGATGAAGCGTCAGAGCCAGGACAAGTCGCTCGAGCTGGCCGTTCTGCACTCGCCCCGGCGCGTCGCCGTGCCCGTTCTCGTGCGCGACGGGAAGCCGTGCCTTGGACCCGGCGGCGAGCTGGGACTCGGCGGAGCCTACGGTCCCAACCCCTACAACATCGGACCGTTCCCGGGGTCCGGGTACACGTCGGCCAGCTACGGGATGACGTCCAACCATCTGGCCGCGGCCGCAGCTGCTGGCCAGGCCAGTGCCTTCGTCCAGTGCCAGCCGCAATACACGGTCCGAACCTGGTGACGCTAGGACGGTCGAACCGACGACCAATCAACGACAGGTGTACCGACCACGTGATCACGCGATCGGGTCAGGTGATTTACTCGACAGCCAATCGGATGAAGCGATTCTGATGGGCGCCAATGACGTAACAGTGGCGTTGCGATTCACGCGGATAACGAATGATGCAATGATGCAATGAGGAGGAGTTATTTTCTCGCCACGCCTCCTTGTCCCACGTAGTGGGCGGGGCGATTCGGTTGGCTGCGTTTTTTAGACGATGCTGCTATACCGTGAAACTCAATGGGTAAAACAAATCACAGTTCGTGTATATATTAAGGTACATTTTTTGTTGGATAGGAAATGAACAATGGACACGCAAGAGCTCGCAGGCCAAGCTGCGGAATTTATTGAACTTCCTTGGCAGTTTAAAAACCCATCCCTTCTCAGATAGTTAGTTCTCGCGTTGCATACTTTAGAGCGGAGCGCGGTCTCTCCGCGTCAATCACCTTGAAGCCACGCCCTCCAGTCGAATCCTACCAATGGTGAGCCGAGCTGAGCGGTTCTGCAGTTAACGCCCCGCCAATCACGACTAACCGGTCGAGAGGGATGATTACGCGAGCGGTGGGAAATATGACAGAGAGAGGCAGAGAGAGAGAGAGAGAGAGAGAGAGAGAGAGAGAGAGAGAGAGAGAGAGAGAGAGGCAGAGTGAGGCAGAGAGATGCAGAGAGAGGCAGAGGTAGGGACGGTCACTGGGTTTCAATGCTTCACTTGCTTTCCCCCTCCCATCTCGCAATGCACGGCCACAAGTACAGAGTTGTTCTAGTCCGGCCAAGTGATTCGATTAGAGGTGATCTAGTAAACAAATGCCTGTCAGTCTCGGCTCTGATAAACATCCAGGTGGCTGCTATGGCTATGGCTATATGGCTATGGCTGTTGATGTGGCTGCTCCCTGCAGATCGAGACGAAGCCATGCAGCAAGAGACCAGACCAGACAGACCACTCGGCTTTAACAGTCGAAGGAGGAACATTAAACTTACACAGGGCTACTACCACCAACTATCATTGTGTCATGCGGTGTCATTCAACCAGACATTCGACCAGACATATATTATTATTGTTATTATTATTTTTTTTATAATAATGGTGCATTAATTCTCATGATGGCCACTCAAAGACGTTTTCATTGCCACGTAACAGCAAAGTTGGGATGCGCATTCCTCTCGCTGTGCGTGTATGTGTGAGTGTGCATTTCTTTCTGTCACTCTGCAGTCTCTTTGTCTGTCAGTCTGTCTGTCTGTTTGTCTGTCTGCCTGCCTGCCTTTCTGCCAATCTCTGGCTCTGTCTCACTGTGCGTTCTTTCTTTTCCTATCTGTCAGTCTCTGCCTGCCTGCTTGTCTGTCTGTGTGTGTTTGTGTCTGTCTGTGTGTCTATCTTTTTCTCTTCTCTCTTTCCCTTTCTCTTTGTCTCTGTCTGTCTGTCTGTCTCTCTGTATGTCTGTCTCTCTCCTATTCCACTGATTTTCCGTATCTTCGTTAGACTTTTAGACTTATGGGCAAATCACACTGCTCCCATTTTCCCCTATACTATTTGTTATTCTTCTACCGTCTCAATCCATCTAACACCGTTTCCATTCATGGCCTGTAAAAAGACCGCATGAACCTGAAAGAAGGTATATCATACACGATCACACCCTCGAGCAGTGTTTTACCTCTGACCTCCACATAATTATAGGACACTCTATCACCGATCCACAACCCCTGCCATGGCTTCGTCCGAATTTCGACCGACTGCAGTCCGCGCCCTGTCTAAATAAACCCTAAGCTTTATTCTCACTGTCATCGTTATCATTATCATCAGCATCCTTATCATATTACCATCATCAGAAAAAATTGTCATTATCATTGTGATCGTCGTCAAAACCATCGTCGTCGATGTCATCATCATCATTTTGGCCATGATGACGACGACGAAGATTATGCTCATCATCATCATCATCATCATCGTCATCGTTAGAGTCAAATTCATTGTCGATATATCTTTATATGCAAAAGTAAATTATTATTACTATCACTGTTATTATTATTATCATCATTATTATTATTATCATTCTTATTATTAGTATCAGCAATATTATTACTATTATTATTCTCATTACTATTACTTTATTATTATTATTACTTTTATTATTATTATTATATCATTGTTATTATTATTACTGTATTATATTGTTATATATATCATCGTTATTTTAATCGTCATCGCCATCATCATCATCATCATCTTTATCGTCATCATCGTTATTACTCCAGTGTTTGCCTCGCCTTGTGTGTCTGAGTAAATTTAGGTGTAAATCATGTCGTTACATAATTTGTAGAATTACCTTATAATGAATATTCCGTTTCTAAGACCATTAATAATTGTTAATGACAAGGATAATTTATTTGAGTTGATTTTCAGACTTTTTATACGACAATTATATTATATTATATACATATACATCACTGTTTCGTTAAGAGTTTTCGGTTATTAAAACGTCAATTGCAGTGTGTTATCACGAGAAGAAGTTATTTTGCTTCTAGAATAAAGAAACTCGAAAAATCCTATATATTGTTCAATGATTTTGTCTATAGGCTATAGGGTCTATTATATTCTTATCTTATTGTCCAATAATATATGCAGGTTAATCGACATTAACATGCATAATGGGGCGCGGTGGTGTAGTGGGTATGTTCGTTGCCCTGCATGCAGCCGGAGGGTTGCAGGTTCGAATCCAACTCTAGCCGCGCCGTGTCGGGACATTGAGCAAGTCTTTCACTCGCAACTGCTCGGGCGCTTCGGCGTGAAACTCCGATGCAGTGTCCTTGCTGTAGTCGGGAGCGCCTCTGAGTAGGGAGCGTGAAGGAGCGCTATAGAAATGGGGAAATAAATAAATAATATAAATATACGTCTTTACCGATGCGGGTTGCCCGATAGTGCATAGTGGTTAGTCTGATGGATATAGTCATACAAGAGGTTCGAATCCCCACCATGTATGCAATATAAGTGACTATATGCAGGGCATACTTCATAGCCATTGATCCTCAGTGATATATATATAGCTTAATGCATGTGGTACACTGCATGCATGCTCTGCTTTTTATCAAGCGCTATGACAAGGTATCAGTCGAAATCTGTGAACAATTGTGACTGCAGCATACAGGCCTATTATACGAGTCCTCCATGCATTGCTTCTGTTCATGCAGGGACGGATACACTGCAGAAATTTTTAAGGAGGGGCAAAATCTATACCATTTTTCTCTGCAAACAACTCTGCTGACCTTTTTTTAGTCAAAATATATGCTACTTTTTCTCTCTCACCTTTCCGCTGCATTCTTTAAAAGCTTGTTAAAGCCTGATGAGGGGGGGCGTACTGTTAAAATTTCTTAATGGGTATCAGTCCCCTTGGATCCACCCTCTGCTGCTGTATGTATTCATTAAAACCGACTCGAGACCTTAAACACTCTCCGCATGCAGCATATACAATTAAGGCGTTTGTTCAGCCATGCATTCAATAAATATAATCTTCGTTTTTAATTTAAAACTGATACACTGCAGAATGATTGCAATTCATACACGAAGAACGTATGATCACAGGTTATTGCTATAGTCGAATTTTAACTGTTGGCAGCCAACAGGGCGCCCATCACGTCCTATATACGGTTTACTATCAAAACCGTGCGTACAACACCGCGCACACAAAACCGCGCACACAAAACCGCGCAACCTCAGATCATTACCGCGCACGTTCATAACCGCATTCAAGTATTTCAACATCCATCCGGATACCCCTATATACTATACTAATTTTACCAACGCCATCTGCCGAATGGAAGGTCGAGTAAACCTCTGCGTGAGAGGGTATAGCGGGAAGCGAGACGCACGTTAAAGAGCCATGCATATAGCTTCGAACCTGTGACCCTTCGCTCACAAGGCGCCAAACTTACAGCTACACACCGCTGCGTCCCATGCACTCTATCAGGGCTGCAAAAAGAAGCCCGGTCAAAGTCCGATATAAGATAATGTCCGTCGGACCTGCAGACGTTTTAAGGCAGAAGATGTAAACCAGTTTACGACGCATGTATAAAAGCGAGTTACATATACCAGGTGAAGCTTAACTTAGAACTGAATGACCTCTAAAGAACCTGCAGAAGAAAGCATTAACAGAGCCGCAGTGAATTCCAAACCTTTGGACAACCATTTATATACAGCAGCGTATACAATACATGTAGGCTATGGCGTTGGTATACATGAACATCGTCCAGAGCCCCATGTAACACTGTTTGCGTGAGAGAGGAACAACAAAAGTCAAGTGCTTCCATTGATCGCATGCAACGTTCGCTGGTACGAGGGGTGAACACGAAACGGAGACAAATGACTGCACAGCAGCATGCGTGCATGTTTTTCAATGCAAACACCTTTTGATGTGATCTACGTTATATATATATATATATATATATATATATTTATATATATATATATATGTGTGTGTTTGTGTTTGTGTGTGTGTGTGTGTAGGCGTGTGTGTGAAGGTATGGAGGGGAAGGTGTGCAACTGTGTAGGTGTGTAGGTGTGTGTAGGTGTGTGTGTGTGTGTGTGTGTGTGTGTGTGTGTGTGTGTGTAGGCGTGTGTGTAGGCGTGTGTGAAGGTGTGTGTGTGTGTGTGTGTGTGTGAAGGTATGTGTGGGGGAAAGGTGTGTATGTGTGCGAAGGTATGTGTGTATATAGGTGTGCGTGTGTGTGTATAGGTGTGCGTGTGTGTGTGTGTGCGTGTTTGTGTTTGTGTGTGTGCGTGTGTGAGGAAGTTCTGAGAACTATTTCTTTACTTGATGAGCAACTAACTTGTGTATCATGTATGTAGCACATAATACATACAAAAAGGCATGCGCACTTCTGCGCTTTTGAATTATTACGGATCCATCCATGGCAATATCAAATCAAGGGCAAATCAAGTGCAATATCAAATCAAGGGCAATATCAAATCAAGGGCAATATCAAATCAAGGGCAATATCAAATCAAGGGCAATATATCAAATGAAGCGCTATATGTATATTTGACCAAACTCCCAAATTTCTCGCCTCTCCACTCTATATGCAGCCATGCATAATATGCTGAAGACTTTTTACGCTGGCTCCCTGCTCGGCAGCCCGTGCGGCTATGTCAGCTGCATGATGAGTCTCGTCTTAGGCCTATATATAGACACGCCTTTGTTGCCTTTCGGGTATAATTATATACCCAAGGTCGTCGACTAAATACTTCATATCGTTTTGTATAGCAGTCAAATATAAGTAAAGCTACAAGTACCTGCCTAGGGGCAGAGAACCAGAAGAAGAAGAAGGTCGAGTGAGATATATAGAATATTAGCCCCATGCATGAAGCGATTTATTGGCAGGAAGAGAGACAGACAGAAAGATGTAAGAAAGAGAGAGACAGAGACAGGCAGACAGGCAGACAGGCAGAGACAGACAGCGAGAGACAGACACATAGATGGCAACAGAGAGACAGAGATATACATGTAGAGAGAGAGACATAGAGAAATACAGAGATACAGACAGAGATAAATAAGGAAGGAAGGAAACAGAAAGACAGACACAGACACATAGACGGCAACAGAGACACAGACACATAAAGAGAGACATAGAGAAATGCAGAGACAGACAGACAGACAGAGTGAAAGACAAGCAGACAGAGAGAGAGAGAGAGAGAGAGAGAGAGAGAGAGAGAGAGAGAGAGAGAGAGAGAGAGAGAGAGAGGAGACAGCGAGAGAGACAGACAGACAGATAGACAGAGACAGAGAGAGACCGAGAGAGAGACGACATGTGTACTTATATACACGGCGCTAATAATAAGGCTCCGTATAATAGACAAGCTACGAAGATTGTATACTACACCTTGTATACACCCTCCAGCTATGATCCCTGTATGTATACACAGAATATACCCAGTCGAACAGTGGTATCTTTATAGAGTGTGTTTACCATCTTTAGGGCAGTTGCGATATCAGAGAAAGGGTTATCGATTCCCCCCCCCCCCCCACTGTCAGCCCCTCCCCTCTTTGTGAAGAAGCCTACATATATAGAAGAAGCCACCCTGAAGCAAATTAAACACTCGATATATAACAATAATAATATACTCAGTATATATGTACTCTTTACGTGCACTTGTTATAGCGCCCCTTCAAAGTACTACACAGAAGCGCTCCCGACAACAGCGCTGACACTTAATCGGAGTTTCACGCCGAAACGCTTGAGCAATTGTGAGTGAATGACTTGCCCAAGGTTCTTACGCGGCGACTTGAGGTGGACTCCCTCCTCCTTTACCATGGTGCAGAGACACATATGTGTCTCTGCACCATGGTAAAGGAGGAGGGAGTCCACCTCAAATAGCTATTCCGCGATATTTCAGTGTACTATAGAACATGACTGGACTCGAAGCAGACAGACAGACAGACAGACAGGCAGACAGGCAAACAGACAGACAGAGACATAGAGAGACAGAGAAGCAGTGAGACAGATAGACAGATACAGAGAGATAGGCAGACAGAGTCACAGAGACAGACAGATACACCGATTGGGGAGAGGGAATCTGTAGATATGTGTATAGTCATATAATCCAGCGTGCACAAATTGCCCTCCATCCACGTATGCACATGTGAGGAAGAGGCATTGGATGATCTGGAGCATGTCGTCCTTATAACACAGACGTTTGGCGCCATCATAAACTGTGTGTTTCTATTTGTCTAATGTCTAATGAAACCAGATCATCGATGATGCTGCTGTGGCTGTGGGTGGCATGCAGGCAGAGACGGACGACGCTTCACAGAGAAAGAAGTGCCAGCACTGCCATGCATGCATAATTGCATATAATTACTATATAACCTTCTACCATGGTGGTCGAATCATGTGTGTGCGTGCGTAGGTGTATGTGTACGTGTGTGTGCGCTCGTGTGTGTGTGTTCGTGTGTGTGTGTGTGCGCGCGTGCGTGTGTGCGTGTGCGTGCGTGTGTGCGTGTGTACATGTGTGTGTACATGTGTGTGTACATGTGTGTGTACACTGTACATGTGTGTGTGTGTACATGTGTGTGTTATGTGTGCGATAGTGACCCGTAGTTCGTTGTCAAAGATAAGATTATTGGATTTCTTGTATAAACGTTGTGTTCCAAACACTGACCTTCAGAGGTACATTATGGGGCGTGGTGGTTTAGTGGGTATATTCGTTGCATTGCAGCCGGAGGGTTGCAGGTTCGGATCCACCTCAAGTCGCCGCGTATACTATAGGAACCTTGGGCAAGTCCTGCACTCGCAATTGCTCAGTGCTTCGGCGTGAAACTCCGACGCAGTGTCCGCGCTGTAGTCGGGAGCGCCTATGAGTAGTGAGCTTGAAGGGGCTCTATAACAAGTGCGCATATATACAAACAAACAAACAAATATAATATATACAGCTCACCTTCAGAAAAAAGATGCACATATTATGTCTCACCAGTCGTTTTTTTAAAGCGGTGGTCTTACTCCAGCGGCGCCATTTCTGTAGTTTATCCACGTGATTCAAATTGCGTGAATGCAAAGTTAAGTATTTGAGGTTGTTCAACAGACATTTTAATGATTTTGCCCTTAGGCCTATCGAAAGTCGAAATAAATTATGCAAAATGATCTTTTCAGTAGATATCTAACTTATGTGTACGTTCCGATTTCTCGATTATAATTATATCTGCCGAAAAGTAATTAATTAAGAAAAACATGTAATAATGGATCCGCGGTCACTTTAATCAAGGTGTATAGAACTGCACGACAGTGCAGTGGCACGCACGTGCATGTGCATTGCACGTGTGACATGTGTGTTCTTCACTTCCTGTGTTATCATAAAGTATCGGTAGAGGGACAATTTTATAGCGCAAGACTCATGAATAGGCCTACATACAGCAAGATCAATCCAAAGAACCTTGCCTATACATATAGCCTACAGCTTCAAGACTTTGGCTACTTTGTGAAAGAGAGCGTGCGGGCCGTGGTTCGATTCCGGAAGGTGGCTAATTCAGAGAATCAAATCTCGGGCTAGCACCATGGTCCGTCCACGGGGACCTAAATGGCGTGGCGACACTAATCATCTTTGATATGGCATTGTAACGATATATGGTAAGACTTTCGCTTCTAGCCCTATAGTACCTGTATATGTGATTGTGACGGTTATGCATCACCAGTTTCTTGGAAGACTTGGTGCCAATTATTGTCTCGCGGCTCTCGCCTATATATATATATATATATATATATATATCAATTACTGTCTCGCATATATATATATATATTACAACTATGTATAGACAGTGCATGACAAGGCTTACGGTCAAAGTCGAATGACAGAGGGAGTGGATCTGCGTGCAACCATGCACGCATGAAGCAATATAGGGACTATACAATATCTATAATAGGTCTATAAATAAAAATGAAACTTTCCAATAGTTCGTAATATTTTTTTGCCGAAAGTTACGCACCGATTGTTTTGAAAATTTACCAAAACCTTCCATTCCAATAGGACCGTGTCATAGATTTTTCCCGAAAAAAACGCAATCTTCCACAAAAAGTGAACTTTGCAATCCGTTCGACCGCCATTTGCAAATTCAACAAAACCTCAGGGTTGCCACATTTCAGAAACACTTTGTCCCGGAATCACGTTGTAAAGTCGCCCAAAAGTCGCGAAATTTACGAAACACGAAATAACGCTGTTAGGTCGACAATGACCAACTTTATTGCTGTGGGGAAGGAACGTTGTAAGGGAGGAAAGAAAGAAGAGGGAGCGGGACGAAGAGGGAGGGGAGGGATGGAGAAGGCAGGGATGCAGGGAGGCAGAAGGAGGGAGGGAGGGAGGGAAGGGGAATCAAAATGGGGGCGGGAGGGGGAGGGGAGGGGAGGGATGGTTGGACACTCTTTTCAGCCACAGCAACGCGTGGCCGGGTACAGCTAATATATATATATATATATATATGTGCGGTTTCCTTCGTATACTGACTTGGTACCGGTATACAGGCCCTATATATAATTAATAACCGAAGGTTCTTTGAATATTGGGCATAGCCTATTATACTGTATACGTGTCCGCATGCCTGTCTATATGTGCTTGTGCGTGTGTGTGTTTGTGCGTGTGTGTACGTGCATGCGTGCGTGTGTTCTATTTGTCCGTTTGTCTGTTTGCCTCGGTACCTTTATACGGCTAAACTCCGCCAGGTTGTTCACACGACATATCCGTTTTAAATTCTCCATGCATGTATATATATATATATAGGCCTATATTATATAGATCTATATACATACATATAAGAATATAGGCCCTATATATATATATACAGCATGAAGTGGAGTTGACTGTTTGGTCCAGGAGTTGCAATATCCCAAGACTGCAGCAGAAGTGCAGTTCCTTGTTTTTAACGTTTCCTCGTATAAAAATTAAAAATGGAATATTTTATTGTGAACATTAATGTACGGTTCTGCATGAGTGACTTCTATGTCTCTTATTGTGTACAGCGGGTCTATTCGTGCACGGGGTATGGCTCCCTTCAGTTCCAAATGTAGGGGTATGGGTATAGGCTATACTAGAAGATCCTCGGTGTCCATCGGGAAAGTTCGTCTCTATCAAGAAACTATATACAATTTTTGCGACTTAATTGGGTACATATAATTATAGTATACATATGTATACACTATAGCGCGATACATGTACTGCGCACATACAGCGCATACTATAAATTATGTGGCATTTCAATTAATGTACATGTATACCTTATAAGACGTGTCTGCCAGTGCATGGAAACAACTGTATGCACGTGTACCGTCACCAGACACTTTATGAGTGCTTTGAGAGTGCAGCTCAAAGATCAAACGTGTTGAATGCCGCATTGAAGTGGACTCGGGGAGACTTAGGTGCAAAGCAGTGCGAAGGTAGCGGGTCATTAATTAAGCTCATCTGTAAGGTCATGACCTCTGCGCTTGGCACCGCCCGGGCCTTGTAGTTACCAGCTCAGCACCGCGCATATATGCGACACGGACAATCAAAGAAGCTGGTTAATCTGTCATTGCGACTTCAAAAGGCGTGTCAATCAACAAGCATATTACTCTCTTATAATGGACTCCTCACATCGCTGGTTTATTCTGCAGCCATCGCTGAAATCTTTCGCATCGCCAATGCATAGACTATGCAATGCATGCATGGGAACCCGCGGTCTAGCGCATTGGGTTAACACGCTGGCATAGAGAGCGAAAGGTAAAGAGTTCGAGCCCACATTGGGCGGACATGCTTTGTAGGCTGCTCTTATAGCGCCGTGACACTGTATTGAAGGCTGACTGTTCAGTTCGATGTTAATTAAGATTACTGCATGATCTGTACAGTGTACAATGCACATGTAAAGCGCAGGGCGTTTTCAGGCGTCACATTAAAGAATTTATTATTTTTTGTGTGTGTGTTCACATATTTTATTCTCTTCAACAAAAATTCCAGAAAGAACAAATCAATTTCAGTGAGACCATCCACCCTCATCCATGCAGTGTGCAGTATATCCCATGCTACGGCTACAGCCGAATTCTCATGGCAACCCCATGCATCTGCATGAGTGTGTGTAAGCCTTTTAAAGCGATGCAAAACGTTAGCGACTCCCAGTCACCACGATGGATCCGTGGTGTAAACCATAGTGCGTCCAAACAGAACTGGTGAGAGACTTATTGTAGAGCTATAGTCAGATGCGCGCGGAAAGATAGAAAGACAAACACGTATCTATAGAGACACGCATAGGAAGACACGGACAATCTTATATGACCTACGAATACAGTCTGAGACACTCGCAGAAATACAGACAGAAACAGGAAGAGAGATAAAGAGATGGACACAAAGAGAGAGAGAGAGAGAGAGAGAGAGAGAGAGAGAGAGAGAGAGAGAGAGAGAGAGAGAGAGAGAGAGAGAGAGAGAGAGACAGAGACAGAGACAGAGACAGAGACAGAGACAGAGACAGAGAGACATAATTAATTAAAGAGAGACAGAGAGACAAAGAGTCAGATACAGATACAGATACAGAGACGTGGGGACAGACAGACAGATAGAAACATAGTGAGAGACAGACAGACAGAGGAAAGAGAGAGAGAGACATAGAGATAGACACAGAGAGAAACGCATAGACAAATACAGAGAGAGGCACATACATATAACAGGAACGAATCCACATAATAGTCATCTATGATATCCACACCGCCACGCACACAGCCAAAACTCGCATTCAGCCGTACACAGAGACAAACCCAGAGACATCGAGGCATACAAATACAGAAACATCGAGACACACACGAACTCACACACACACACACACACACAGAGACGCAACAGCAGGCACG
This sequence comes from Lumbricus rubellus, assembly GCA_945859605.1. Lineage (NCBI taxonomy): Eukaryota > Metazoa > Annelida > Clitellata > Crassiclitellata > Lumbricidae > Lumbricus > Lumbricus rubellus. The sequence goes on along the minus strand of OX243826.1, from coordinate 28,665,565 downwards.
CATACCACCACACACACAGCCACATTGCATAAGATCCATCATCCAAAAGCGCGCTCATTCAGCCTCCCCATCCTCACCCCACCACCACCCCAACCCACCTCACCCCACCCCACCCAGGCGCAGTTAAACGGACCACACAGGCAGCGACGATAACAAAATGGCGGCCGACCTGTCGCCTACTTGGTGCCGACGCAATCGTTACCCAGATAACTCCGACCGACCGTATTATTTATACAAGACGAACGGCGGCGAAGAGGAGGCATCTGCTAGCGCTCGGGAGTCTCGCCTCGCCCCTCCTGCATATACGCCGAACAGACGACGGGGGTGTGCAGGGGCCGACCGGCTACCCCGCCGTGCCCCAATTTGTCACCCACCGTCGTCGCCGTCCGCCGCTCCACCGCCGCCGCCGTCGCGTAAATAATAAACACAGACGTGCAGCGGAAGAGAGTCTCGGACCTGTGCGCCGTAATTTATTCAGAAGCGCGTCGCCGACGCCGACAATGCAGTCCAGCGAGCCGTGCGATTGCAACTGCTTGTAAACAGTAGCGCTAGATAATGATGCAATGGGTGAGCGTCGTCGGTTCCGCCTAATTTGTTCCGATCGTCTGCGGTTTTCCCGCGCGCGCGAACGGCGTGGTGAGGGGGGAATGTAATTGGAGCGGCGATGCGGGTATAGGCGATGAAGGTGATAATAATATTGGAAGGATGCATGATGATGCGCTGGTGGGTTGTAAAGCAGCGTTGCCACTTATTGGGTTTTATCACAAGATCTTGGTTTTTTAAAATCCGAACTTGGAGAATGGTTTTTTTAGGGAAGTACTTGGATTTTTTGTAGGGCTGTTGATTTAATCGCGTTAACGCGTGCGATTAACGCGTTAAAAAAAATTTGCGATTAAAAATTTTAACGCATTAATCGCACGCGATTAAAATGGAATCAGAGGCAGAAAAACTCGTTTAAACGAAAGGCTCATACTTAAAACTAGTGATACATTCTTTGGCAAATAATCCAAAAAAGAATTTGAGTGGGCTATTATCGTAAAACGTCTTTGCTCAATTATCGCCTAACATGCGTCAAACGCTAACGACGAGCCGACGACATCGGCCGCATCGCACCGTCCACTAAAGTTGTTTCCTCACCCCGTCAGACTACATTGGTTGAACTCCAGGAGATGGCAAGACCATTGGATCCAGGTTTCAAATGATAAATGTTTACCGAAGGACAACTGAGACGAGGTTTGGCAAGAACCGCAACCTCTTGTGAAAAATTGTGACTAAATAATGAGGTTCAATATAGATCTAGTAGACCTACTGTTGTTAATTAATCAGAGCATCCCTTGAACCGACCAATGTAAATAAACTGGTCTGAATAACAATTGGCTGAATAAATAAATAATTTTGATAGTCAGAAAACGGTTGTCTAATTTTCATTTAGGTCTATATCATTTAATTAAAGGTGGCTCAAATGAAAAAAATAGGCCTAACGGGAGTTTGAGGTTTTGACTGATTTGAACAGTGTTTCAATTCAATTCTGTCTGTCATACAAAACTGTTCAATAAACTAAATGCAGATTAAATAAGCCTAAGCCTACTAAGCCAAAGGTTATTGAGTATGTTTACAATAGAAATAATGCAATCAGTCATTAAAATTATATGCTTCAGGGGTCCTTAGAAAATAGTAAGATTAATATATTTGACGGAAACGTATTGCGATTGATTTGGCGTTAATTGCGATTAAAAAAATTAATCGCACGATTAATTTCGATTAAAATTTTTAATCGAACAACAGCCCTAATTTTTTGCTTGGGTTTTTATGAAAAAATCTTGGGCTTTTTCGATCTCCGAACTTGAAAAATGGTTTTTACCAGGAAGAACTTGGTTTTTTGCTTGGGTTTTGTCTTTCGACTAGGAAAATCGGAAAATTGTGGACATTTTGGAGAAATTTTGGCCGAATGACTAAAAAAGGTCATCAGAATTTTCGGTCGAGACGAAAAATTGAAAGATTTTTTGGTCCGGATGACTAAAAGAAAGGTCATCAGAATTGTTCGGACGGGAAATTGTGGACATTTTCGGACGATATGGGCAACTTGGGTTTTCTTGGGGGTTTTTTTACGCTCCAACTAATTTGTTTTCTTTTTTAGGGTGGCAACGCTGGTTGTAAGTGCTGTTGAGTACGACAAGTTGCAGGCTGTCGATTGTCGAACGTGAAGTTTTGCTGAGAGAGAGAGAGACTTTGCCACTTCTCGTTGGCCAGACAGACCGCAGCCACCACGGCTTGGAACCGCTCACCGTGCCCTCCAATGATCCATATATGAGAGGAGACGTATACATAACAAGTACCACTTCTTCCCTTCTATACACATGTATGAGCGCACCTGCTTTCTCCGTGCATGCCCATTCAGTTTCACTGTGTTATTGACAGACGATGCATTTCCCCATTACTACTATTATTACTGTGCGATTCTATACAGATGGGTAAAATGTAAAACCATTCTTATTGTGAGTCAGTGGTGAAAGCTGGATGCGTGAGACGTCACTCGGGCGAGTAGGCCTACTCTATAGCCATGAAAGACTTGCCCATCCCGCGAAGTGCATCCGATAGTTAAGCAGTGTCCCATCCTGGGAGATTTAGATGCGAACACTTTTGTTCGCACATTACTCGCGAGATGGTGTGTCTGTCGTCTGTATACGTCAGCTCATGCATGTAAATCTGTCGTACAGTCTTCGACTATTATAAAGTAAGCAGGCAGGCAGGCAGGCAGGCAGGCAGGCAGGCAGACAGGCAGGCAGGCAGGCAGGCAGGCAGGCAGGCAGGCAGGCAGGCAGGCAGGCAGGAACTTTATTGAACCGCCTGCAAAC
>OX243826.1:28322710-28660210 GCA_945859605.1 Lumbricus rubellus | reverse complement strand
GTGGTGGTGGTGGTGGTGGTGGTGGTGGTGGTGGTGATGATGATGATGATGATGGTGATGATGACGACGATGACGACGATGAGGATGATGATGTTGTGGTATTGGCGGCGGCCGTTGTGGTGGTGGTGGTGGTGGTAGACTGGTAGTGGTGGTGGTGGTGGTAATGGTGGTGGTAGTGGTGGTGAAGGTGGTGGTGGCGGTTGTGGTGGTGGTGATGATAATGATGATGACGATGACGATGATGATGATGATGACGATGATGATGATGACGATGGCGATGACGGTGTTAGCGATGACGTTGTTAAACAACAATGCAATAAAAAAAACAATAAATTGTATTTGATATATAGCTGTCGGTTCAAACAGTATACAAAGTGCACACAATTAAACCATACGTCTGCTGCAGAAATTCCAGATGGATGACGCTGCATGAGCCCAAGACTTTTATACGGTTCATTGTGCATCTGACTATAAGGAGTTAGAGCTAACGCTGCTGTTACTGCTGCTGCCGCTGCTATACTGCTGCTTGTGAAGATGTGCAGTAGGACGACGGTGAACACCTTGCATGGCTGCCATACATACTGTTTCAATAGTCTGATGATGGTGGTATAATAATAATATTAATAGCATGCAGCGACAATTTCTATGGCGCATTACATGCATGCAAGACTGGGATTTCGACTCCTGTAATAGCTTGCAATCATTCGTTGATATGCTTATGACTTGTCATGACACTTCAGTGTTTCAGTGTTTTCGAATTAATAAATATAAATACGAATAATTATTATTGTAACTTATCCAGATTCTATCTTTCAAAAATTCATTCCTCTCCATGTCATTCATCCAACCTCAATTCCTATAGTACCTCCGTCGCTGTGCCTCTATCTATCCCTCCCATCATGTTCATCCTCTCCTCCGCTCCCTCTCCTATACATCCATCCACCTACCCATTCATCCACCCACCCAACCACCCATCCATCCATCCATCCATCCACCCACACATCTATCCATCCATCAACCGACCCATCCATCCACCCACCCATCCATCCATCAACCCACCCATCCATCCACCCATCCATCCATCCATCCATCCACCCACCCATCCACCCATCAATCCATCCACCCACACATCGCTACTTTGCATCGTCCTTCAACCCTCTCTCTCTCCCCCCACCTCCCCTCCTTCCTTCCACCCTCCTATACCACCCTACCCTCTGCAATCGTCCCTCCCTCCCTCCCTCCCTCCCTTCCGAGCGCCGCAACGGAAGCAGGCGCATCCCGGTCCTTGACCTGTTCGTCGGCGTCTGCCAGTCTTTCGAGGTCAGAGATCGGAGGTTAAACGAAGTCGGAGGATGGCTGAACATCGAGATTTTTCGTCCACCACCACCGCATCCCCAGTGCTTATCAGCTGCAGCAGCAGCGACTTTCCTCTGCAGTCTTAAGATAGCTGCTGCTGCTGATGCTGCTGATGCTGATGATGATGATGCTGATGCTGATGATGATGCTGAGGACGCCATGCATGGTGGCAGTGGATGTGAAACGGTGTTCTCCTCTTAGGCGCGCAGTCAACGTGTGAGGCCCACTGCAGCAGCAGTAGCAGCATGACTCTCCCTCTGACCGTCCAAATGACCGTGTCTGCCTGATCTGTTCGTCCGTTTGTCTGTGTGGGGCCCTCTGTATGTTTGTTCGTACGTTCGCCTGTGACTCTCTGTCTGTCTTTGTGTCAGTCCGTGTAACTATAATTCTCTCTCTCTTTGTATCTCTGTCTGTCTGTCTCTCTGTTTGTCTCTCTGTCTTTCTCTGTGTGTGTCTCTCTTTGTCGCTCTCTCTCTGTCTCTGTCTCTCTCTGTGTATGTCTCTCTCTCTGTATGTCTCTCTCTTTCTCTGTCTCTCTCTCTCTCTCTGTATGTCTCTCTCTTTCTCTGTCTCTCTCTCTCTCTCTGTATGTCTCTCTCTTTCTCTGTCTCTCTCTCTCACCATGCATGCAACTATTTCTTCGTCTGTCAAGTATAATCTCCTTTGTCTGTCTATATCTGTGTCTTTCATTCATTCATTCATTCATTCATTCATTCATTCATTCAGAGCATTTATATAGCGCCCCTTCAAGAAACTACTCAGAGGCGTCTTCTCATCTATCTCTCGCTGGGTCCGTCTGTTTATGCGTCAACCCATGTCTGTCCATGTGTGTTTATCTGTTCATCTGTCTGTCTGTGTCTGTCTGCAGTGTTTGTTCATCTGCCTGCCTACCTGCCTGTCTGTCTGTCTGTCTGTCTGTCTGTCTGTCTGTCTGTCTGTCTGTCTGTCTGTCTGTCTGTTCATCTGTCCATCTGTCTGTCTGTGTCTGTCTGTCTGCCTGTTTGTCCATCTGTCTGTCTGTCTATTTGTCTGTCTGTTCATCTGTCTATTTGTCTGTCTGTCTGTTTGTCTGTCTGTTTGTCTGTCTGTTCATCTGTCTGTCCATCTGTCTGTCTGTCTGTTTGTCTGTCTGTTCATCTGTCTGTCTATGTGTCTATTTGTCTGTCTGTTCATCTGTCTGTCCATCTGTCTGTCTGGGTATATGTCTGTGTCTGTCTATCCGTCTCCATCTTCGTCCATTGATTAGTCTACGTGTGTGCGTCTGTCATTCTGTTTATTGCTGCGGTCGTCAGTCTGTCTGCCCATCTCTCCAATCCATCGATGCACTACCGTTGCATCTGTTTACTGTCCGTCCTTATACACCACTTTCTCTCTGTCTCTGTCTCCGTCTCTCTCTCTCTCTGTGTCTGTGTCTCTGTCTGTCTGTCTATATCTGTCTATGTCTGTCTATGTCTGTCTTTCTCTCCTTCTCCTCCCTCCCTCCCTTCCTCCCTCCCTCCCTCCCTCGCTCCCTCCGTCCGTCCGTCCGTCTGTCTGTCTGCCTCTCTGTCTCTCTCTCTTTCTCTCTCTTAGTTTTACTGCTTTCTTCCACCTTCCGCCTCTGTCTATATATAACATCCACCATCGCCTTGAGGCAGTATGTATACTCCCTCTGGAGTCTGGAGTCAACTCCCTCCATCAGCCACCCTCCCAACATTATCGAGTGATTCAATCTAATCTAATCTAGACTATAATAGTCTGATGTCCAATGTTTAACCTGGACGTCTCTCGGAGAAAGTCCCCCCCCCCAGAATTGAAATGGAATAGACCATACTTTATTAACTTTATTAATCGAACAATTATATAAGCAGCATTTTAATTTGTTTCAGGCGCGCAAAAATTCATGTGCTACTTTTCGACCCAAACAATGCACAATAGCCTTAGGCCCTAAGCCCTAAGCTAGGAGTTAAAGATGGTTTTCGTAATTTGACCTATTTCCAGCTTTGTTATGTCTGCACTATACCCGAAGATTAGTGGTTAATTGCGTGATACTAATCGTTCTTTGCTTATATTTTATAGATTAACTTAATAATAAGGGTGTTTATGGTGAGACAATCAGTGAATGGTCATACTGATCCTGAACGCGATGGCAGAGACCACATTCATGCATTTCGTTTTATATGTCTTAATCTTCCAGTTTATTTAGCTAAAAGGTAACTAAATGGCACTTGATAATTTGACCGCAATATATATATATATATATATATATATATATATAATATAATATATATATGACCATTCTATCTGCTTAATTAAAGCATGTCTGTATCTGCTGTCTAAAAAACTTGTTTCTACTCGCGGGGCCTTGCGCACTGGGAGCGCCTCTGAACGGTTCACCCTATAGAGGCGCTTTATAAATGTTTAAATACAGTACAATACAATACGTCGCCATATTGTGTTCTGCCATAGCAGAATGATAGCCTACATGCAGCATTGCAGCAGCATCACCTTTAGCAACCGAATTCATTCATTCATCCATTTCAAGATCGAATTTATATAGCGCCTCTTCAAGAAACCCATGCACTCAGAGACGCTCTCAGTCCAACCACCATGATACTTATTATATACAAATAGATTTTAAGGAGCCTGCAGAAAAGCACTGAAGAGTCAACCCTATAGAATAATAGAATGATGATGTCATACATCTCCCTTAGCAACCTCATGATGCCCAAATCATATCTCCCTTAGCAACCGAATGCTGAAGTCATATCTCCCTTAGCAACCGAATGATGACGTCATATATCCCTTAGCAACCGAAAACATATCTCCCTTAGCAACCACATGGTGCAGAAGACATACCTCCCTGGCAACGTAACGAAGCAGCCATATCACCCGTAGCAACCAAACGTCGCAGTCATGCATATCTCCATGACGACCAAACCGCCTGTATGTCTGGTGACGGGTGACGACTGTCTATAATTGTCGTCTTCGTTTACGCAGTTGTCGACTAGATGTCGCCATTGTCTTCCGATTGTGTCCGCCATTGTGCTTCCCTCCCTCTCTCCCTCCCTCCATCCCTCCAACCATCCATCCGCTCCACACCCTCCCTCCCTCCCCTTCACCCCTTCACCCCCCCCCCCCCCGAAAAAGCCAAGCCTGCAGAGGCGGCGCCCGTTGTTTACCGGAGCATTAGCCTCGCCCTCGCCTCACCCCCGGCGATGTCACCCGATATGTTTAGCGAGACGGAGGCTGCTGCTTCAGTGCTAATACGGCTGGCCGCCAATTGAAATCATTAGTAAAATCGGCGCTTAGTCCACGATGGGACAAACAATACGGGAGACCTTCCGGGTGCGATAATCGAGCCCCCCCGGTGACGGTGGTGGTGACGAGGAGGCCCCGGGCGAGCGATGGCCGTGGCCAGGGAGACGCTCCCCTCCGGCGGGCGGGCGGGCGGCCAGACGCCGTCCGGCGTGGCTCCTACTCGGTGGACGGACGGACGGTCGGTCGTTCGGTGACAGCAAGTCAACACATTAGCGACTGTTTGCGAGCGGATAAGAAGACGAAAACGAGATAGGAGATATCGAAGGGAGACACCGGCGTCTCTTATATACTACTAGACTTTCTGCTCCTCTTCCTTCTCCTCGTCCTTCTCCTTCTCTTTCGCCTCCTCTTTCACCTCTTCCTTTGCCTCTTTATTCTATTCCTACTTCCTCCCTTTCTTCTTCTTCTACTCCTCCTCCTCTTTCTTCTCTTTTTCCTTCTCCTCTTTTTCTCATATTCCTTCTCCTCTTTTTCTCCTATTCCTTCTCCTCTTCCTTGTCCTCTTCCTTGTCCTCTTCCTTCTCCTCTTTTTGTCCTCTTCCTTCTCCTTTTCACTCTTCTCAGTCTTCTGTTCTTTGTCCTCTTCCTTGTCCTTTTCCTTGTCCTCTTCGTTCTCCTCTTTTTCTCCTCTTCCTTCTCTTCATCATTCTCCTCCTTCTCGTCCTCTTTCTTGTCCTCTTCCTTCTTTGTCTTCTAAATTCTTCTTCCTTCTTCTCTCCTTTCTCTGTTTCTATGCTCCTCCTCCTCCTCTTCCTTCTTCTCTTCATTCCTACCTTTTTTGTTCCCTGTACACCACTCTTCCTTTTCCTCTTCCGTCTCCTCTTCCTTCTCTTCCTTCTCCTCTCCCTCCTTCACTTCCTTCTCCTCTCCCTTCTCCTCTTCCTTCTCCCCTTCCTTATCGTCTTCCATCTCCTCTTCCTTCATATACTTCTTTTCCCTCTCTCTGCATGTGTTGCGCTGAAAAGACGTCTTCAGTTGAACGTCGCTATCTCTCATGGCCGTTTGCAATCCTCTCTAACCAGTGTAAGCACTCTCTTTCGTCTGTTTGAGGTACCACACGGTGTGTCCGGTTCTTATAATAATTATTATATTGCCTTCACTTCCCATCCTCTATCTTCCACTCAGTCTGGGCTCCGTCTGTGGATCCCTGCACTTCGTCTGAATTAAATAATACAGTCCTTCCTTCTGCTGCCTGACTTTTTAGACGATCGACACTGATCAGTAATAATAATTATGAAACTGATTATGAAACCTGCAACCCTCCGGCTGCAAGACAACGAACATACTAGCTTCACCACCGTGTCCCACGTCTTACTCGTTCACCTATGTCTTTGTCTGTGATTGGGATGAATAGTTAGCGTCGCTGCAAGGTGATGGTCGACCAGTCGAAAGCGCAGCCATACTGTCAATTTTGATCATGCAAACCTACAGCGTTCTGTCTGTTATTTATTGAATTAAACGAATATACACAGATGCTGTCATAACACAGACATTCAAAGCAAGTTTACAAGATAATTACGAGCTTTACTTTCTCTCGCTATTTAATCGACCGGCTCAGTGGAATGCTGGAATCGTTTAAATCCAAACATCGTCGATAGCAACATAATATTTCTATATATAGGATTCTTTACACATCGTTTGGGCGCGGTGGTGTAGTGGTGGCGTCGTTGCCTTGGAGCCGGAACGTTCGAGGTTCGAATCCACCTCGCAGCGTAAGGACCTTGGGCAAGTCCTTCACTCACAATTGCTCAGCGCTTCGGCGTGAAACTCTGATGCAGTGTTCGCTCTGCATTCGGGAGCGCCTCTGAATAGAAAAGCTTGAAGGGGCGCTATAAACAAGTGCACATACAAACAAACATGCTATCAACAACCAGCATTCAGCGCTATAATAGAGTTCGACCGAAAGTACAGTTTTAACTGCTTTTTAATGACACAAACGCTTTTTGTTTTCTGTGTCTCTGCTAGAATACTGTTCTTTGCGCGTGGTGAAACGACCCGAATCTCGGCGGTCATTGGCGCAATGACTGGTAAGGAATTGGAAAGTTAGATTAGAACAGGCGCTTAATTGCTAGCTGCTCGCTTTCGTTAAATCTCTGCAGCTGTAGAAGGATCGATCCTCAGTGATGGCTAAGGAAACTTCGGTCCGAGGAGAGTGACATCTAGCGAATGGTTGTGAATTCTACTGCCATCTACTGACTGCCTGTTAAACCTCGGCCATCGTTCACTAGATGGCCGAAGTTTAACTGGTAGTCGGTAGAAGGCCGTGAAGTTCACGATCACTCGCTAGATGTCCCTAGCGTCGGACACTTTTGAAAATCAAGGAATTTAATATAATTTTTTATTATAGTTTTCAGTTATTTAACGATATCCGGAACTATCCAATGCCGTCCTCCCAATTTCTCCGGACTTTGTACTGTGTAGGCTACTTGTGTGGCTGGATATATAGATGATTTAGTCCAATCGGAAACAAAAAGCCACGGAAGAAAGAATGCCAATGCAGTATCCAGCATTCATCCAATGTATGCCTACGTTCTGTGCTTTCTTCACAATTATTCTACAGATGGCGCCATTGTGAGACAGTCAGTCCCATCCACAGGATATCCGTCTCTCGAGTTGTGAGTGTTAAGTCCATTTGACATAGATTTAGGCCTATGTCGAAATGTGCTAATGCAACCATTAGATGCATGCATGCAATGCGAGAATTGTACTTGGAATTTGGGTGCCAAAAACAGACTTTTCTCTGTGGCTCTAAGCAGGGCTTAAAATGTGGCAGGACGGTCATGGACTTATTTTCAAATCTTTATGCCGTCCTGTCACTTATTTGTTCAGCACACATGAAAATGTAAGTGGCCTGGCACTTCTTTTGGAAAGGTAAGGGGCGTATAGGCACTTCTTTTGGAAAGGTAAGGGGCGTACAGGCACTGGCTCTAAGAAAACATGGGTTTGAAACTCCTATCTCTTCGGCAATTCTCACCCTGGATGAATGTAATACCACATTAGAGTGTTCCTATGGCGAAGTTAATTACTTGCACCAAACAGTAGATGAGGAAGTTTAGGGTAATGGTTAACACTTTGGTAGGAAAGGCGCGCGGACGCTAGATGGCTTCCCGTTGTCCTCTCAAAAAAGGTCCACTCAACCTTCCATTCGGCAGATGGCGTTGGTGAAATTAGTAGCATAGGATGTGTTGAGCGTCTTTCATGGCTGCCGAACAGTAAATCCGATTCCTGTAATAACTTGTGATCAACAGTCATAGGTGGTAATAACCAGTGCTAAAAGTGTGAAAAAAGACGTGCCTGGACGCCCCTTACCTTTCCAAAAGAAGGGCCAGGACGCCCTTTGCATTTTATTGTGTGCTGGCCAAATAAGTGGCAGGACGGCATAGATATTTGAAAATAAGTGCAAGGACATCGTCCATGACCGTCCTGCCACACTTTAAGCCCTGGTAATAACAAAAAACTGGAGGCTCAGCTTCCCCCGGGAAAGACATTTCCCCCACCCCAGCCCACAAAAATTGAACAGGTGCTTTTTACTTTTCTCTTTTGTATGTAAAGAGTTATCTTATCCACTGCCAAAATTAATTATAGAATAAATATTAGATGATATACTTAACTCTTTCCCGCCGGACCGGTTCACCCGTGACCCCATTAACAGCCTATGTATCAAAAACACTCCGGCTGGAAAGAGTTAATAAAAGGTCATCAGATTTTCATAAATCTAAAATTCTAGGTCGACATTTTACTACCGGGATTTGTACTTAAGGACAAAAAAATCATCATAAAAAGAGAGATATGACAAGAGCAAAAATATTTCCGCTGGTGAGCGCCACGCGCCTCAGCGGTTGGTCCTCAGCCAAACGATCGTTTGTGTCTTCGTTCCCCCTTGAAACCTATATTACCTCCCACCCACCCTCTCAAGCAAGCAGAGTGACTAGATTAAACACTGCCTGACGCCGCAAGAATAAGACCAATGCTGTCTGTTCGCAGAAATATTACTTTTTATGAATATTGCAAACTTTTAATGATCATACAACGCATTTATGCGATAGATCGGATAGACAAATGTAAATTAACATATTTATTATTATAGCCCAACGTAACATGATGTTGATACACTTTTAGGAAATTGATATACGCCTTTATCATGGAACTTAAAGGCAGAAAAACGACTATCCGTAATAAAACAACATTTTCTTTCATGATCCATGTGACATAATTTCATTCAGTTAATTTTTATTAGAAGCCGATTTTATTTAAGATACATAGATCTGTATTTTCTCAATCGTCTACAATCCATTTGTTTACATATGAACCCGAATGTCCGTTGATCGCAATAGAGGAATATAATTGAAGGAGTTTATCGGATGGCTTCATGCAGCAGGAGGGAGGGAGGGAGGGATGGAGTTCGGCTGCTGCACGAGGGATGCTGGGAACGGATGCGGGAGCGATGCAGCTGCTGCAACAAGAGCATCATTCCAGCGTAGTCAACTGATGGAGGCGGCGAAGACGTGGCGGAGGATGGAAGTGGATGATCAGCAGTTGCAGCAGCAGTCGCTGGTCGGAGATGGAGAAAGAATAGTAACGCACTTCTGAATCAATTAGACGACTTTGTTTGAACTCCGGTGATCAGCTAACATCATATGACAACCTCCTCTTCCTTCCGTCTTTATTTCACCAGCCATACTCCTCTCTCCCGTGGCAGCCAGGTTCCCTTCCCACCCTCTCCTCCCTCCGTCATCGCTCGCTGGTCTGTCCCTCCCTCCCTCCATTCGTCTCCAAACCCATTAGAGTCGTCTAGCGGAGTGGAAAGTCAATCGCATAATCGCACCGAATGCAGTCAGATTAAAGTACAAGTGAATGAGTGAATGAGTCGGTGTGACCACGATATATCATTTTGATGCTCTTTCAAATATTCTCGAAAGGTTCTTAACAAATGATCTTATTCTTATTATTATTCTTATTATTATTATTGTTAATTCATTCGCTCGTCTAGTCATTCGTTCACACATTCTCCCGTTGTATTAATGCAGATTGAAGGGCGATTCTATATTCTATACACCCGAGAAAGCTCTGCGTTGCCATTGCAGTTAAGCGAGCCCGAGGAACTGTATAGGAATTGACCCTTCATAGCAAAGCGAAGAGGTCGACTCGCTTCAATGTCAGAGCGACAGAGATCGCGTATGATGCGGTGTAGTGCGGCCTATCTACTATCTATTCAAGATAGAATGCAACTACGGAGGAGGGTCATTTCCTTCAGCCTCAACTGCTTTCGGCTCTATATAGGCCTAGAGATATGTATATATTTTTTTCAAAGTGGAGGATTTCCCTGCTTAACAAGGGCTTACAGAGGTTTAGCCCGTGCCAGAGGCTCTGCAGGGTAGGCTATACATACATGAGAATGGTACATCTGAGTATCATTATTGTAAACTGCATTGTAACATAGTCAGTAATAATACTCGCAGGTACATTGTTTCACACTTTGATACGGTACGCAAGCCTCGCAAGGTTGATGAGCGATAATACCTAGGACATTTCCGACGCTTATATATGGTCGGTCGACAGCATTAAAAAGGTATCTCACAACATCATCAAATAAATGAGTGTTTAGCAAAATTTACGCCACCTATATACTTTTAATTGGACCGTGTGCGTGATTGCAATTTTTTGCTTAATTTGCGCAGTATTTTTGTGCCTTTTTGAGGAATACAAGACATATTAAGCACACATTTTAAAAGCGCCTATCCAAACTGTTAAATTTGAGTGTATATTCTGGCGCCATTTTAGGCCCAGCGATAAATTGCGAAACGAAGTCCGTCGTTATGGTTACCATTATTGTATTTCTGTCTCAATGAAAAAATTCGCTGAATTTGTCTTATAACAGTTACTGTATGCTATTACGTACATGTATATGCTGCACTGGCTCTCAGTCGTGGACAGAATTGCATTCAAGATCATCGTCATGGGACGAGTGTTAATGGTTGGTCTGGCGCCTGTGTATATCAGGGAGCTCTTTATTCCCGTCTCCAGCCAACCAGGTCGTCGGTCTCTGCGCTCTGCGACTCGTTGGGACTTGATAGTCCCACGCTCCCGTACAGTGATGCGGGCCCACCGCGCCTTCTCATGCATTGGACCTTCAGTCCTTCATACTGGAACAGTCTTCCATTAACAATTCGTGATACTGCATGCACTGCATGTATCTCATGAAACATTCTCAAAGACAATTAAGAGGCATTTTTTAGAACTGTCCGGTACACCTACGTTAAGCGCCTTCGTGAAGTTATTTTAAGGCGCTATATAAATGTTCATATAGATAGTATTACATACATACATAATATTACATATGCATGTACATAGGCCGTTTTAAAATCGGAGCGTTTGTTATCTTTCAATGCACAGCAACGTATAGGCCTATTATGCTACGCTAGTGGTTCCCAACCTTTTTTGACTTTAGGGTCACTTTTCCTAAGTTGGAGGACACGAGGGCCACTTTTATTAGTTGACCTTAGGTGGTCACAAGGCTAAGATTTAATTAACTAAAAGCAAATAAAATGGTTATAATTGATTCAAAATAGAATTTGCCCCTCATAATTTTTTAGGAATGCATATTCGATTAGGCAACATACATGATAGGCCTCTCCTCACAGACAGGTTATAATTAATTATAGCAGGTCACTTTATATAGTCTAACATTTTAGCGCATTTAGAAATCTTACAAAACTATGATCAGGGTGAAAATTGCAGGGGGGTTGGGGGTTTCAGCCCCCCAGTCTTTCTTAGAGCCCCTTGTTAAAGTCTGTTTTCACACCCCTATTCCAAGTGGATAATGGTCCAACCCCCCCCCCCCCAGTTATTTTTTCACAATTCTTACACAGACTATGATGCATCCATCCATGATCCATCCATCTCACTTAGACACACACACACACACACACACACACACACACACACACACACACACACACACACACACAAACACACACATGACAACATCTTTGCGTAACTTAATTAAACACGCACGCGGCGTCTGCACTAGACCGCAGCATATGAAATGATTCTGATGGGACCCGATGCGATTGTTCATCGTCGCCGGCGAGTGGGATGGGATGGGGAGGAGCGATGGAAGGAGAGAGAGAGAGAGAGTCGCATCACGTGCCGACTGATTGCGACCGTGGGCTTCAATTCGGTCATCCATAAAGCAAGACGTCAACGACACCTGTGCGGCGATTACATTTATTTTCCGCCAATTGAGAAACAGACCGAGAGGTGGCGACGAGAGGAGGAGAAGCCAGGAGGAGGAGGAGGGGAGGAGAGGTAGTAGGAGGAGGAGGAGAAGGAGGACGAGGAGGAGGATGAAGAGAAGGAGAAGGAGGGGGATGAGAAGGAGGAGGAGGAGCAGGAGGAGGAGTAGGAGGAGGAGGAGGAGAATAGGGAGAAGGAGAAAGAAGATGAGGATAAACGAGAAGAAGAAGGAAAGTGGGGAGCTAGGAGGAGGAGGAGGAGGTGGGGGAGTAGGAGGAGGAGTAAGAGGAGGAGGAGAAGGAGTAAGATTCGAAAGGAAAGGAGAAAGAAGAGGAGGAAGAGGATAAGGTCGTGGAGGACGAGAAGGAAGATGAGGAGCAAGAATGGTAAGAACAGGAGAAGGAAGAGGAGGAGTTGGAGGAGAAGGAAGAGGAGAAGGAAGGGGAGAAGAAGACGAAAATTGTAAGAGGAGGAAGACAGGCCCGGAGAAGGAGGAGAAGGAAGAAGAGGATGAGAGGGAGGAGCTGGGGAAGATGGACAGATGCTAAGAGCAACGCCTGCTGCTGCTGCTGCTGCTGCTGCTGCTGCGTTTATATCTACGCCAACATGCCAGGCTCAGCAGCTTCTTCACAGTAGCCACTGCGCAATTGATGGTCATCAATATGATAGAGAAATAAACATACATTTATAAGAAAGAGCAGTCAGAAAGATGTGAGATCGTGTCTTAGGAATTAAAAGAAGGCACTTCCTGTAATTGACGCATCATCAGTTTCCATGTCAAGTATAATTATGCACTGTATGTATGTATAAAATATATATAAATGACAATATTGATATGATTAATGCGTATAGTGTAATGTAATATGCCCATAAATAGTCACCCCATTTTCCCCTTCCACCACGAAGGCCAGTGGGGGTCGGTGTCGTGGGGTATTATATGAACCAGGGTGCATGACGCCGCGTAGAAAGATTTTCATAGACCACTAATGGACCGATTTCACGGTCGGACACCCCCATTTGATTCTCACCATTTAAATTACCCCAGATTGAGGCAGCAATTCTTCTCTGACATGGGATGAGCGATCTAGGGGCACTGCAGAGAGGGGCCGCCACAGCGGGGTGGTACACCAACTGAGTTGCTGAAGGGGTTTGTCGAATACGCAACCCCCGACGTTTCCATTCCACCCCCTCATAGGCGTAATTACCCCCACTTTCCCCACGGATGATCCCCATATAGTTCCTGTCGTTAGGTGTCACTAGCGTTGATTTTCCACCGCAGGGAGAACCAGCTTATAGCAGACGTGGTTTACCATTCGTGTATGCTTTAGCGATCGCTATTATTTTTGTTGTCTACAGAGCTTGTTACGTTCGCCGTATTAGGATAATGACTGTGAACGGTAGGTAGCTTCATCTGGTGGTGTGTTAGGATAAGTTGTGACCGGCGGATAAACGAGTGTACTTACTTACTTAGGCTAATGCATGGCCGCGGCAAGTGACACATAAGGATTTTATTTGCTAACGGGGAATACATGCCGAGATATATACATGTATATAAATCTGAATGTGTTACGTAACTACCATAAGTCGCTATTATCAGGGTTTGACGCTTAAATGAGTCTATACGGGTTTTACGACGGTGCACGGAAATAGTGTGCCATGGCACTGTCATGCAGTATACAACTATACATGTATGCATGGGCGGAGTTTATCAGGGGCCATAGGGAGCTGGGGCTAAACCGCCCGCACCCAAGAAGGCCCAGAGTAATTTTTGCCGTGGAAATGGTATCCTTTCACGGTATTAAACCACACACACCCCCAAGAAGGCAAGAAGGCACTGAAATTTTCAATTTTGGGACCGTGAAAGTGGTTTTTTCATGAGATTTCAACCGAAGATATACTAACAAAAAGATCATCAACTTTTTCGGCCGGAAAATAGTATACGTTTTCGCGTCGACGCCACTCGTTCGGGACCAGGTCTCCGGCCCAAAGATCAAGTTATATTTAGCTTCCCCCCCCCCCCCCAGCAACGGAAACCAAACTCCACCCATGAGCATATCTAGATCTACTTGTATACTGAAATGATGAAGCGTACACACCGAGTTTGAGATTTCACTCATCTGGTCACTGCATATACGTAAGTACGTTGAGCAAGAACTTTATACGTGCAATGATCAAGCGCATACAATAATTTATGTATACATGCATGCATGGATGTCATAGATATTTTTGCTGTAAATATACATCTATATACTCTTTAATGTATGCACTCAAAAGTCACCCGATGGACTTGGGTCAGCATTTGATTTTAAAATGCATTGGAATCTTGCCGCATTGCCTCATTTTCGATGGCCATTACTCCGCAATCCGCATGCATTGTGCGGGATGCCAGAAAACGTCTCTGCCTCTATATAATTATGTCTTCATGAAGAATTAAGTAGGCTATATCCAATGCATGTATACGCATGTTTCACGGAAAGAAACTTAGTGGAACATCGGGAACGGTCCCTCAAAATTTTTGGGTGGGGAATTGAGATGTCTATATTATTCCCCCAATATTTCTGAAATATTTTATTATCATTACAAATTATATCACAGTGTTATCCACTGCTTATCCAAAATGAGTAATGTTCTTAAGATGAAAGTTTAAAATGCCACCGTTATACAGTGTGAAAATTTCAAAAATTTTAACAATGGGAAGAGACATATACTGAAGTTTTAGACCACGTCTCTGCATGAGCACTGACTTCATGAGTACAATAATTTTCTCCAGATGACAGCTTAAAATGATACGGTTACAGTGCGCAAACCCAAAAGGTTTAAACATTTGGGAGGCGGCACTTTGAAATTTTAAACAATGAAATCTCGCAAATTTTCTGGGGAGGATAAAAATTCATCCCTGGAGAATATGCCTCCCTCCAACGTCTAGGTTAACACGTTGGCCTCTTATTTGCTGTGTTAAATGACTCAATTTGGGACGTGTTAACACGTCCCTCTCGGCCAATGAGTTAAACACTGGAAAAAGTAATACAAGAAAGTTGGACAAATCACTGCGATAATACCGGACACTGTGATAATGAAGACCTTTCATTGGAAATAATCAATAGATCTATAACATCTAGAGATGTTTGTAAAACTTTTCATAACTATGCATGTATATAACCATAAAATGTTACTTTTATATAGCAACACGATTCTTATATTAAATCTGTAACGTTTGGAGCTGTTCAAAAACGACCGTTTGGAGCGACAGTATACTTATTTCAGAAATGTACGAACATTGCAATAAGTGTGCGCATATCAAGCAGATGTGGGCTGCATGATATGCGCTTCTTATGCGTGCAAGGGTCCTACATATGACCTCATAAAGATAGACTTTCATCAAACGACACCCTGGCTTATACTCGTGCAGTCCGGGCACACTCTGCCAAGTGCCATATTATCGCTCGCAGCTGTTACCCGTCTCTCTCGGAATATTATTTGTCTTTAAAGAAACCGTCCATGATGACAACAACAATTTCGAACAGATTGCCAATATTCTGGCTACGGGTCTCGCCGTTACAATAAATTGCCCCGCGATTCAAGCGATGCGCGAATTCTAGCCACGTCCCACGAAACGGCTTTCTTTTGATTCCACCCGATTAGCGAAATATCGAATCCGTCTGCTGCAGCGGAGCCCGCGCGCGCGAACGAACGGCGCGAAAACATACCGCGATTTCATAATATAGCATGGAGCTTAATGCAACATGGAGATTTATTAAATCCCATTGCGTCTTCCCTTTCCCTCCCTTGCCCCGCTCTCCCCTAATCTCCCTCTCTCCCCTACTCTATCTCCTCTTCTCATAACCTTCTCGATCCGTAATACTCTTTATCAAGTATCAATTTACCAGCCATTCGCCGACTAATTTGGTCGCGAACGGCGTGGGAATCGCTTCCAACCCGTCCGTCATGACCGCGAGATTGGACGCGTTTACAGGACGCATCAACCACCACCACCACCACCACCACCACGACCAGCCGGCGGTGGTACTGGTACTGGTACTGGTCAATCACGGCTCATTGGTCCGGCGTCTGCTACGCCCTTTCCGCGAACAATATCCCACGCCCGGGCCCGTTCCCGCGTCGCCCCTCGGCCGCTGGAGGGCGTCGAGGCGCGCGCGAGGTGTCGCTAATCGGCGCGTGACAGTTAAATTGATTCCTGTCAGCGACCAATCACCGGTCGCCAGCCGACAGCGACGCTGCCGCCACCGTGCGTTGAAATGACAAACCCGGCGATCAATTAAGTGTCGACTTATTAAATTGCGCGGCGATGAGTTGTGCGAGGAATATTAGGGACGCCACCGCGTCCCCCTTGAACGACGCCACCACCACGGACGCCACCACGGACGCCACCACGGACGACCAATCGGAAGGCTTTCATTTGTCCCTTTAAAGACGCCAACCGCCTTCTTCTTCTTCCGGTTGCTGTACTTGTGTGGACGTCATTTCCGGTGGTGTCGGTGTCACACGCATTATGTTTCCGCTGTCCAACGGTGGTGCTTCGATCTATCCGGGTCTGATGAGGGGGGCTTCATCGTCGGCGGCGGCGGCCGCGCAGGTGAGGCGCCACGGGGAAGGAGCAAGCGCCGCTGAGGGGTGTGTTGAGGGACATTCAGCTCTGCTCCTGGAGACGTTGTTCCGTGAGAGGCAGTTCCAACTGCACGCTGCCCTGGCCAGCGCTCGCAGTCACCACCACCACCAGCAACAACAACAACAACAACACCAGGGATCAGCCATCGAGAACAACAGTCCGGGATGCGTACACCCATCATCCCACTCCAAGCACCAGAATAGCATCCTCACGTCGTCTACCACTTCGACGTCCAACCTCCGTGCCCAGTCCTACAGTCCTCCGTCGTCCTCATCCGGTCTGATGAGGACAGCGAAGCGGCAGAGGGACAGACCATCGGACGAGGACTTCCTTGGCAACAATGAGGCAGAGGACAAGTCAAGGTCAGACCACGTGGTGGTCATGACGGAAATGAGTAGGAGGATGACTCCAGGTGGAAGAACGACGACGTCTCCACTTCCTCCACCACCTGCTCTGCAGCAGACCCAGACGGTGTTTCCGTCCTCCACCTGCTCCTCCATGAACTCAGATCCGCCCACTCCAAAGCCGTACTTGAAGTTTGGAGTCAGCGCCATTCTCTCGTCGGACTTCTCGCCAAAAAAAGCACAGCACGCAAGTTCCGGTATTTATTTTTTAATTTTTATATTCAGTATAGATCTATTTATGTGCACTTGTTATAGCGCCTTTTCAAGATTTCTACTCAGAAGCGCTCCCGACTACAGCGCGGACACTGAATCGGAGTTTCACGCCGAAGCGCTGAGCAATTGCGAGTGAAGAACTTGCTCAAGGTTCCTACGATGTAGCTTAAGGTGAATTCGAACCTACAGATCTCCGGCTGCAAGGCAACGAACATAGCCTACCCACTATACACCACGTACCGTGCCCCACGAATAATTCCCTCTATAACACTCATGTCTTTATCGATGACTTTTCTAATAATAAAAACAATCGTATACTTTCGTAAATTGATTCAAGCCGAAAAGTATATTATATGCGCTTTTATAACCTCTCTGTCATGGATCATTATAGTGAGAGTCGCTCCATGCAGTGCAAAATACTCAGAGAAAGTATAGGCTACGTTAGACGGGTATACCACTTTAGCTTATATAATTATATAGCCTACAATTGCATAATCATGAATAATTCAGCATATTTCAGTATATTTATGCGCACTTATTATAGCGCCCATTCAAGATGTCTACTCAGAAGGGCTCCCGAGTCTCCCGACTATACAGCCATGATCCATACGTTGCATTAATCCTGTGCGCATAATTCTGTTTTCCTATGAAAGGTGTGTCATCGAATTCGTCCATGTCAAGCGCAAATGTGTCCGCCGCATCTCTACAGCCGCACGGGGGCCAAACCATCCACCACCCAACGACAACGACCCTCATGCATGGACCAGCAACGGCCCTCGGCTACTACTCCGGGGTGTTTGCCACTGTCCCTCCGGGGTCCGTTGTCTACCCCCATCAACTGAGCAAATCGTGTGGGGGTCTTCATATCCAAGGTCATCCGCATTCTGTAGACAGCGTCTTTGGAGGTCACTTCCCTCCGCCAGGGCTGCTACGGTTACCGTACGACTCACAGGTCGACCCATTCAAACAGGGATCTTACTTTCCAGGTAATATTGCCGGCAATTATTATTATCATCATCATCATCATCATCATCATCATCATCATCATCATCATCATCATCATTATTATCACCATTATTATTATTATTATTTTTATTATTATTATTATCATCATCATCATCATCATCATTATTATCACCATTATTATTTTTATTATTATTATTATTATTATTATCATCATCATCATCATCATCATCATCATCATCATCATCATCATCATCATCATCATCATCATCATCATCATCATCATCATCATCATCATCATCATTATTATCACCATTATTATTATTATTATTTTTATTATTATTATTATCATCATCATCATCATCATCATCATTATTATCACCATTATTATTTTTATTATTATTATTATTATTATTATCATCATCATCATCATCATCATCATCATCATCATCATCATCATCATCATCATCATCACCTTCAATTGATTAATTTGTAATTCGATCGCTGGTTTTTCCCGTATATATATATATAGACTGTTCAATGAGCTTTAGTCTTACTTGTGGAGTGTTGTTCTGAGACAAGATCCAATGGTCAAACCTATAATGGACGGGCGGATATTCTCGAAGCATCAATCAATAATCAATCAACCAATCAATTGATCGACCAATCAATCAATCCATTAGTCAATCAGTCAATAAATCTGCCAATCTGTCAATCATTCCATTAGGCAATAGCCCATGCAATATTCCTATAGCTTGACTATATATTGCTTTCCGTATACGCCCCTGAGACATTGTTGTCATCTTAAACATCAACGTATCTTTATCGTCAGGTGCTAATTGTTAAGTATTATCTTCATCGTCAGGTGTTAATTGTTAAGTATATATCTTCATCGTCAAGTGTTAATTGTTAAGTATATAATTATCTTCATCGTCAGGTGTTAATTGTTAAGTATATCTTCATCGTCACGTGTTAATTGTTAAG
This sequence comes from Lumbricus rubellus, assembly GCA_945859605.1. Classification (NCBI taxonomy): domain Eukaryota; kingdom Metazoa; phylum Annelida; class Clitellata; order Crassiclitellata; family Lumbricidae; genus Lumbricus; species Lumbricus rubellus. The sequence goes on along the minus strand of OX243826.1, from coordinate 28,641,127 downwards.
TATATCTTCATCGTCAGGTGTTAATTGTGTGAGTATATCTTCATCGTCAGGTGTTAATTGTTAAGTATATCTTCATCGTCTCGTGTCAATTGTTAAGTATATCTTCATCGTCGATCAGGTGTCAAGTACATGCATCTTTATTGGCATTAGCATTAGCATTTGAAATTTGCTTGTCTTGGTCGGCAGTATTATAATTATATGTTTGTCAATAATATTATTTTGTCTGTCATGCGTCACAGGTGGGGCAATGTTGGGCCTTCAGGGGGCGCTGTCATTCCTCGGTGGGATGAGGGGCAAGCCCCGACGGGGGATGCTTCGTAGGGCCGTCTTCTCCGACTTCCAGCGCAAGGGTCTGGAGAAGGTCTTCCAGAAACAGAAGTACATCAGTAAGCCAGACCGAAAGAAACTGGCCGAGAAACTAGGACTCAAAGACTCGCAGGTACATGTATAACATAATATTCATCTCAAATTACGTGACATCTTCTTCATGACTATCATCGTCTTCATCATCATCGTCGTCGTCGTCATCATCATCATCGTCGTCGTCGTCGTAATTATCATCATCATCATCATCGCCATTATCATCATCAACAACGCAAGCAACAACATTATCATCATTATCATCGTTATCATCATCACCACCATCACCATCACCCTCACATCATCATCATCATAGTCATTGTCATAAATCTTATCATCATCAACAACGTCAGCAACAACATTATCAACTTTATCATCATCAGCTACAACAACAACAGCAACATCATCATCATCATCATCATCATCATCATCATCATCATCATCATCATCATCATCATCATCTGTAGTCAACAACGACTACATCAGTTCTCGACCCCCGCCATTTGGCGGTGATGGGTATACGAATAAAATGATTTTCAACATCTACTCATTTACTTGAATAAACATAGAATTTAGTCTATCCAATTATATTATTATTCATCGATTTTCGTCGTTTAAACCGAAATATGCAATAATACTCTCCATGCATTGACGACGGATCTTGTATCAGAGAAGCGCCGCTAGGCCTAAAATGGCGCCAGCATCACGCAATTTAAACACAGATTAGATACAAGCATTTCAAATTTTTTAAAGTAACGTCCTGAGTTCGTCATAAATTGTTCAAATATGCCGCATTAATTAGGTAAAATTGCAATGAATGTATGCGGGCAAATTTAAAGTTTCGGGCTGCCTTGATATTTCTATAAACATTGGTCAAAGTCGTGATCTGTTAGACACTCTTTTAATGCCATCGGCCGGCTCTATATAAACGTCATGCAGAAGCGTCTAATGCATTATCTGTTCTCGCTCCGAATTTTTGGCCAAGATCAAAGTGTAAAAAATACCTGCGACTACTTAATATTGACTATTTATATTAGCAGTACAATTATAATAGTCAGTATTACCAGTGCCAGGTACATACCCTGCTGGCATGGGCGGATTTTGGTTCCCGTTCTTGGGGGGCTATAACCCCGAGTCTGGGCCTTATTGGGGTGGGGGGCTAACCCCAAAAAGGATACCATTTTCATGGTAAAAAATATGAATCTGGGCCTTCTAAACCCCCCCCTAGCCCTGATAAACTCCGCCCATGCATGCTGGGCTTCTGGCACGGGTTAACAGCCCTGTAAGCCCTTGTAAAGCATGAGGGTCACATGCACCCAACAATAATTATTCGCTGAAAAAATAAAAGTAAGGAAAATAATAAGACGATGTGTAGAGCGCCGAACCACGACCGTCAAAAATTTCGATGGTCACAGCCGAACACAACCGAGGTCGAAGGGTTCTCTATATGCATATACAGTTATACACACAATGCAGTTCAACAAATATGTTTTCAGTAGGCCTACTGCTGTTATAAAAAATTATACTTCCTCGATTCTCCCACATCGATATATTCATAGCTGAACAACTTCACTGGCTCCCTCTCTCTGCCAGTAGGCCTACACAATTCAATGACGATGACGATGATGACAACGATGATGACGACGATGATGATGACGACAACGATGATACAATACGATTTCCACAACAAAGGCAATCGGGCTGATGATAACGATGATGGCGACAATGATTTCGTCCCATCATAGGAAATATTTCTCCCTCCTACACCTCAACCCTCCCTCCGTCCTCGTTCCCTGCATCATCCAGCCACTGTACCCTATAGACTGACCAGAGCACACGCGCCCACTGACCGCCGTCAAAGCCGGACCCTGACCGGTGTCCAGAAGGGCTAATTGGACAGAACGGCGCTCAGGTCTTTGCAGCACCACCTCGCAGTCATCGTTAATCACGACGACGTCAGATTAAAGGAGCACAATAAATGCGAACAGGAAACAAGAATCGGTATTGTTATTGTTATTAGCAAGGGCGGATCCAGGGGATCCAATCCGGCCATGGCCCTCCCCATTTAGAAATGCCCATGTATCGTGGGCCCCCCCCCATTTTGTTTCAGTGGCTGCTGAAATGGTATGATTTTCCCAAAAATTTGGCCGGATGACTAAAAAAACAGGTCATCAACTTTTTCGGCGGGTAAGAAAGAAAAATTTTCCACCCAAGGCCTAAAATTTTTCCCGGACCCAAGAGCAAGAATTTTTGCCCCCCCCCCGTCCAAAGTTTCTGTATCCGCCCTTGGTTATTAGCACTCGGTTCCAAGCATGCAGCCCCGCCGGACCGCCCCCTTTAGACTTTATAATATCGGCGCAGCCCGCCGACGAGGGTAGAGGGAAAGAGGGTCGGTATGGCACTTGACCCTGGCACGGGCCTTCAAAGGAGGGACTCGATCGAAGAAGGCTTTCATGGTGAAGAACCAAGTGCAAACAACTTCGACAATCAACACCACCATCTAAACTCGGTTCTGCCAGTGCATTTATGGAATTTTCTAAAAGCCATGCGCTATATAAATGTCTCGTTTTTAATCCGTTAATCATGGCGTTTAATAGAATTGCTTGCCGCAAAAGCTGCAGAGTAGTGGCAAAATGATTTGGCTGCATGATTTACGGTAGCAGTGGTTTAAATCGAGCAGTGGCATTGCAGGAATGATTTGATTTATAACAGTGCTTAAAGCAGTGGCATTGCAGGAATGATTTGATTTATAACAGTGCTTAAAGCAGTGGCATTGCAGGAATGATTTGATTTATAACAGTGCTTAAATCGGGCAGTGGGCCAGTGTCAAGAAAAATTTGATTTGATTTACGGTAGCCTAACAGTGTTTAAATCGGGCAGTTGCAGGTATGATTTGATTTAATTTAGAATATATATAGCCTATATACGGTAACATGCACACATGCATGTAGTGTTTAAAACTTTAAATCGAGCAGTGGCAAGGATGATTTGATTTAGGCCTAATTTTACTGTAACAGAATGCTTAAATCAATTCCATCATCTTTTTTGAAACATGCACATTCAACGGTTATTATATCCAATTAGTTTTTCTCATTTCCTGATTTAATTATGCTATAAATAAACCGATAGCTTGGTCGTTGTTCTTATGGATAGCCTATAGGAATAGGCTACGATAATTGAGTCTATCGGCCTAATGTTTTATAACACAGCTGGCTTTCTTATCACATCATGCATTTCTGCATGTAGGCCTAGTCACCTTAGTGTACCATTACAGAAACTTTCAGTCAATTTCACTTATTTGTTAGAGACAAATTATTTCAATCATATTTCTTTTCGTGCATAGGTTCATTAAGGCAAGCGTTTTACAACAATTGAAAGGCCTATAGTTGTTTTCTGTCTCAGCCCAAATTAGACTCAATAGAGTAATTATCTTCATCAAAATGAAACGACTGAGAGTCTACAACATGTTCCTTGATTTACAGGATCGATTCTTGCCTCATTCACAGAATGAGTTTTAATTATTTCAATTGCCCTCTGCCGCTTAATTAGTTATACTTTCTGGCCCGAAGTGTAATTAGAGACAGTTCATCAGGCGGCCATCTTTGACAAAATCGTTCAAATAGTCGTCTGCTGCTGCTGGTGAAAGGAGTGGGCGAGGGGGTGGGCGGTGGTTAATCGATAACCGTTTGGACTATTCGAAATGTTGTTTAATGTGTCCCGCCTAATAGGACTCGATCGGCGTCATAAATGGTATAATTGAGAAACATTTGTATGGTGACAGAATATCGAAGTCTTTCATCGATTTGGTAATTTATACACAGCGCCTATATCTGTCATCTGTCGCAAAAAAGAAAAAGGCTCTCGTGTAGTAAGAACAGCGCAGTATAGTTGACATAAAGAGTTCTGTTTAAAAATGCGAAAACTCAATGGCCTGTCAGTCCGCGTGCCTGTCTGCCTGTCTTGTCTGGGGGCGTCTGTTTGTCGTCTGTCTGTTTGTCTATCTATCTGTCAGTAAGTCTATCTGCCTGTCTGTCTGTCAGTCTCTCTGTCTGGTTGTCAGTTTGTCGGCGTGCTGTGGATGGACAAAATGTTACAATTTAAAACGCATTGTTTCTTGACCTTTTGTCATCATCAGTTGGCTCATCAATTCACCTTCAGCTTCAGCATCAGCAGCAGCAGCAGCATCAGCATCATCATCATCAGCAGCAGCAGCAGCATCAGCAACAGCACAGGACATGGCGCCAATTAAGTCGTCTATTCGACGCAAAACATACATCATCATGAGAGCAGAATGATGCAGAAAAAAATGTTTAACATAAACTTCAAGAACACCTTTCCATGACTATTTGACAGCCATAATTATAGACCTATTTTAATGCTGAGAGCGATATTTAAAAGGCAATAGATAAATATGTACACACATAATATGTTCAGATGCACACATGCATACAATGACACACAATTATTATATAATATGGCCTATATACTTTTGTATATAATATTATGTTCTTTATGTATATGTACTTCTATAGGTAAGCATGTATACAATTAGACTTATATATATCAAAAAGACCAAAAAGACCTCCGCCTGTTTGCTCATCCTCATATTTCTCCCACCCCTAACTTAACCTCTCCTCCGCTAAGTCCGCTTGCACTCTCCTCTGCTGCTTCCATTCACTGCTGAAAACCGAATTCATCATGCTATCCAATCCCGATTCTAATCCAGTTCCGCCGCACGTCCACCATGATCACCGACTACCAATGAATACCACCGAATCACCACGCTGTCACCTCGGCTTGACTCCCTCAGATTTTGACCTGGCACCGGAACCAAAAGGGCAGTTCTGGCCATCGCAAACTTGTTTTGAAACAGCGCCGGTGAAATTTGCCTCAGATCGCATGACATAATTAGGCCTATATACATTGTGTATATATAGGCCTACTGATTCTCAACAAATTTTGAATGGTTCACTTTGTGTTAATTTTTAAGAAAGTAGACATATTTTGTAAGGCGCTTCTTAGGATCTATTAATATCAACGCCAATGAGAGGTTAATTCCCAATTGTTCTAAGAAGATTTTCTTGTTCTTCAGATGCATTGCTTCGTCTTTCTTTATTTCTTCAGATAAAGATCTTCATATTTCTTTACTTCTCAAAGTGAACATTTTCGTCTTTATTTATTTCTTCAGGTGAAAATCTTCAAATTTCTGTACCTCTATACCTCTTCAGATGAACATCTTCGTCCTTTTTCATTTCTTCAGATGAATAGCTTCATATTTCTTTATTTCTTCAGACGAATATCTTCATATTTCTTCATTTCATCAGATGAACATCTTCATAATATATCTTCATTTCTTCAGATGAACATCTTCATATAAGCTTATCTTTATTTCTTCAGGTGAAGATCTGGTTCCAGAATCGTCGCATGAAATGGCGCAACAGCAAAGAGCGCGAACTCCTATCGTCCGGCGGAAGTCGTGACGTCACCCTTCCGAGCAAAGACAACCCCCACCCCGATCTCAGTGACGTCAGCAACGAGTGTCGCCTCGCTCCCGACGCAGGCGGCTACGCTGCCGTCCAGAACGAGGTTCACAGAGACGAGTGCGACACCTCGCGAGACAGATACGCACTGCAGACGGACTTCTACGAAACGTCACTTCCGGATGAGAGCATGGAACCAGCGGAACAGAACTTCTATTCGGATACGACGTCAAACGATGACGTCGACCAGGATGACCTCATCCAAGTCTCATGACTCATGATGACGTCGCGTTACTGATGACTTGCAGTGACTCATGGTGACGTCTTTTGTATATCGTGACGTTTCCTATACTGACTCATTGCGCACCCGTGACACGTGGTGTATCTTGACGCTTGACGCTTATAACATCTTCGGACTCATGATGACTCATGACGTCTCCTGCATGACTCATGACATATTCGACTCGTGACATCTCCTTATTCAAGAAGTCTCTAAACTTATGAAGTCTTCTGAATCGTGCAACTCCAGTGACTGAGAGTTCTTGATGCTGCTTTATACAAAGAATGACGACTTGTGTTGACTCGCGTCATCAAACACTTTAGTTTGATGACTTAAGTCACCTGTATATGTCGTGAGTAATAGACTGCTCCCTGTTTGGGATGATCTTTGACATTTCTTAAGACATGATTCTCTTTATATCTCGCCTTCCAATTGTTTATGAGCAATATTTGACCATTAAACTGTCAAGATTCATATCGGCTAACTTACTCGGACCAGTCTTTTCCATAAATTTAATATTTATACATGTATCGGCTTTACTTTGAACTTTAATCATAGTAATAATAAGAATTAAAATAGGCCTACTATAGTTAAACTTCGATCCAATAAATTGTCTGAAATCGTTGTCAGTGTCTTTTCTCTTAAGGCCCCTAAATTACAAAATCAGTAGCTTAGTTGACGATGATTATATACACAAAGGAAACAGATGAAGTTATTTCACATGTTAAATGTTAACACTGGCTGACTGACTGACTGATTGATTGATCGATCGATTGGTCGATTGATTGATTGATTGATTGATCGAATGATGCAACCTAATAACTAATAACTCCATCCTACTTTCTATTTTTTAAATTACTTTTGTCTTTATCAATGTACCAGGTTGCGGTCTGCAAACCCATTCTGCGCAATAAGTGCATGATTCTACTATAATAAGCCTACTACTAATTTACAACAACCAACGATACCTTTTACAAGACTTCATGCCCAGACCTGAATTCCCAATCCGTTCAATTATCGCTCAGCCTACGCTGGTTCCCTAACTTACGCACCAGCGTCTTCTTGAGTATTCTTAATGCGACGTCATCGACAGAGCGCCGCGGCACATTATCGTCTGCCATCTGGCAATGGCGGGAAGTGAGAGCAGCACCGCCAATCGAGAGTTTATTGTCTTTTATACGAGCTACGGAAGAGATGGACTTCAATCGGGTCCACTCAGTGGGTGCAGGGCCCGAGGAAATATTTGTCACTGCCAGCTGACCATTTGTCCGAGCAAGTAATAGACTGGACATCACTTGACCGACCGAATGCATGCGGTGCTTTATATGGAGCCTGAAGAGGCAACGCAATGCGATGTCGTCAGACACTGCAGCGCATGTCGCCTGTGGCTTAACACTACTCCCGTTTGCTCTTATTCCGTTAAAGCATACATACGTAATACATATTTATATACACTCATTATATACATATATATATATATATTCTCTTATATACATGTCTGTGTACATTCCTACATACATGCATACATACACGCCCAGCAGCGTGCACTGGGCAGTTCTTCCTGTGTTACAGCATAATTATAATGTATGTATGCATGGATACATAACGCTTATGTATCCATTATGTAGCCTACATTGTGCATGGCATTGCATGCATGCATTTATAATTCGGCACGGAGCGCGGTGGTGTAGTGGGTATGTTCGTTGCCTTGCAGCCGCAGGGTTGCAGGTTCAAATTCACCTCAAGTCAACACGTAGGGACCTTGGGCAAGTCCTTCACTCGCAATTTATCAGCGCTTCGGCGTGAATCTCCGATGCAGTGTCCACTCTGCATTCAGGAACGCCTCTGAATAGCGAGAGCTTGAAGGGGCGCTATAACAAGTGCACATACAAACAAACAAACAAAAGGAACTAATAAAATAATATGTATGCAAACTATACAAAGTATACATGTGTGTCGAATATGTGCACACACGTGAGTTACCCATTCGTGTAGCAGCTGTAGCTGATTCCCGTTTGAAGCATTAGATTAGAATAATGCAGTTCTATTTTCAATTCACTAGTTGTGCCATGAAAGAGAAACTTACATGTATTATTGTGTATAACATATATAATATATATAATTATATATAATATACATATATATTATATACATTGACTTTATCAACTCCAATGAATCTGCTTTCATTGCAGATTCGTAATATCACCATTTTTAGGTCCTCTAGCGATTGGAGTACGAGTACCTAGCTGGGTATCGGCAATAAGCTCTTCTTCAGTCATAGGATGTCGTTGATTAGCCATTGGTGATAAAATATTGGCTGCATGTAAATGAGATCCGTAGGCCTATACATTTAGGAATCTTATTGAAACGGCACCACTCTACAAGTTGACTCTGGTTGATGCACTGAACAGTGAACATTTTAATGTTTTACCTTTAATGATTTCTCGATCTCTCGTGGCTTAATGTGCAAAATGGTTCACTCAAATTTCAACTCGGTAGATGGCGTTGGCAAACTGAAATAGACCTGCCTGTCATTGTTGATTGTAATCATATCGCGTTGTGTCAGTTTGAAACTACACGAAAGGATAATAAATTAATTCATCTTAATTTCCTAGAAGCAAAGACCCCAGATTCCCAGAGAACGAAACATTCTATAGACGCAATCTGTTTGATGTTGGTTGTTATAAACTTAGAGACACGTGTAACTTTGAATTTTTAAACCTGCATGCCCTACTCCTCAAGGCCGCGTTTAGAGGCGGTGTTTTGGGTGTGTAAACACACCCCCCCCAATGAAAACATTGTAAAAAAGAAATAATATATACCTTATTTACTTACACACGATGTAAAAACTAAGAGAATCTAATGATATTATGGGTTCGCAAGGACTTGAAATATGAAGAAAGGTTGGAAAGAGATGGACTGACGACACTCCAATCAAAGTAACTAAACTGGTCAGTCGAAATCTCATTCTAAAAGCCCAGAAGAAAGATGCGCAACATGTCAGCTTTTTAAAACATGCACGGCGCAGAAGGATCCCACGGTTTTGTCACCCGATCAATTAAAATTGTATGAATTAATATTAATAATATTAATTAATTGCTAATTGACTAATTGATAAAGAATTAATTGTGATTGTATCTGCAATATTAGGCCTGCGCCATAATAATGCAATTTGGCCTACAATCACAACTAAGACTTAATTTTTAAAAACGTCATAATAGCCAATAATAACAGGGACGAAACGCCGGTGTCACGAAATAAAGTCTCCCCCCGAAACGAAGTCTCCCCCCGAAACAAAGTCTCCCCCTGGCTGAAAATCTGTTTTGGAAGACATTTTTCTGGTGTAAAAGTATATAAATGTTCGTGGTAAATGACGTGTTATCGTGTTAGCAACGCAAACTAACGGTTTGATATGCTCATCTATTAATTTTATGCGACTGTAGCCGATTTCACGATCAACGGGGGAGACTTTGTTTTGTGGACGGAGGAAATATTCTCTCCCCCCGGAGACTTTATTTCGGAATATAGTCTCCGGGGGGCGAATTTATTCTAGAACAGATCCTCCGGGGGAGAATCTATTTCGAAATAAAGTCTCCGGGGGGAGACTTTTAGGGGGGAGACTCTGTCGCGCGACACCGGCCGTTACGTCATACTAGGCCTACTACGAGTACGAAATCAATAATTATTGTCTTTCGATGATAATGATGCAATACCGTAATGTCTCACACGATTATGTGGCTAATTAAATTTCATGGCCGCGTAATTATGCTGGGCGTTCAAGCACTCACGCTTTTCCCGTGCAAGCATTTTGAATGTTTGACTCACTGCCACTCCACACTTCGAACTGGAAATCGCAAATCTTAATATTAATATTATTCTCATTTTCAGGTTAGTGTTTATTCAACCCTAGAATGCACATAGTAAGAATTTTACAATAAATTTCGTCGATGACTTTTAAAGCTCTCATTAAACAGCAATATTATTAAATAAGAGTTGAGAAATGATGGTAAAAATGAGAAATCTATAGTTTTAGCCAACACTCCAAACTCTAAATAATTTCTTCACTGTAACCTGGCTATTGTTCATCATTCCGACTTTTACTTTGGAAAGAACTATTTAATCAATCCAGCGTTTAAAATTTAATTGGCACGAATTCGTTTAATCAATCCAGAATTTCAGGCAGCAATCACTTTTAATGAAGCCAGCTTTTATTTCAACAGCTGTCAGCAATGACTTCAAATCGATCTAACTTCTATTTAAGCAAGATTATTTTTACCCAATCTCATTTTATTTAAGCAAAAACTATTTTCATTAATCAGACTTCCATTTAACAAGAGCTCAACTTGTTTTCCACCAGCGCTAAAGCCTATATATTCTTCTTCTTCTTCTTCTTTTTGCTCTCTGCCCTTAGGCAGGTTCGAATGTTTGACGTCTCCATTCTTCCCTGTTCTGTGCATTCCTTTTCAGCTTCTGATAACCGTCTTTCATCATCCAGTCCAACAGTCTTTGTCTTGGTCTGCCTCTCGTTCTTTTCCCCTCCAATTTCCCTTCTATGATTGTCCTTAGCATCGAGTCTCCTCTGAGTGTGTGTCCTATCCATCTTCTTTGTCTTTCTCTAATTGAGTGTATCATCGCTCTCTTTTCTCCAACTCTTCTCAATACCTCCTCATTCTTTACTAAAGCCTATATAAATGATGAATACTTGAAGACGTTAAAACATTACGCAACATATCTTGAGTTTTTCTAGACCTATAGCACACATCCTGCAGACCCCGTTTCTAAACGTAAAAGAGTGGCTGATTATGCGAGACATGAGTCGGAACAATTGGATTGTATCAGCGAATAGGTTAAGTGGAAAGCACACCATAAACATATAAAAGCAAGGAAAATGCTCTGAAAAGGCATATCAATATAACTTACATATAAATACTAAATGTGGACTGGCTCCGATGCAAATCGGGCAACTATTTAGAGTGGCGATTAGACTGTGAAAACATCGCGCATCCACGAACCTCGACTACCCAGAAATGGACGTTTTTGAGCGCTTACGTTTGGGACTCTCCAACGTACCAGGGTACAGATCGACCCATTTGGTCATATCTTTCCGTCTTTTTTCAATGCAAAGTTTTTTAGCTCTTTGAGCAGAGATCCCGTTCCACTGACAGGTGCAAGGAACGCAGAATTAAAGCAAGTAAGCATTTGACCACTGACTTCAGTATCAACTGAAGAACGCAATCCTTGGTGAGTATTAGCGGTAAGACGCAAGTGGCCGTTCTACGCAAGGGAGTTTCTTGCGCGTACCACAAAAGCATAATGTCAGTGATAACATCATCGAGTCGGCGCTGAAACTCACCGGACGGCGACTACTAACATGTCCCCCCAAAGGATTCTTTCCCTACTCATCATCCGTCTTACTTATTAAACTTTTCAACTCTACAGTAAAACTGTCTATACCTGAACTAGGCTTAGGCCTATATATGCATACAACACACGATCAAGTGAGGTCCTTCTACACAGGACTTTTTAACGTGCAGTTGTACACAAAATGTGCAGCTCTATATGGATTTGTGCAGTTGTAGCCTAGAGAAGCACTTCTGTACAGTTAAAACTAGCAAAAATTGGTCATTGTCCTCCGATTGGAAGTAATTAATTTACCATGGAGGATGGAATGGAAAAGAAAGGGGTTGTGCAGTTCTAAAAATTCCTTTAAAACAGCCCTGCAAGTTCTCCATCGCTGCCCTGGTGTGTTCCACGCCACCGAGGGAGATGCCACATGTAGGCTACAGGAGATTAGCTTAAATTACTGACTTAGACCTAAGCCACCATCTGGAGACGATTTACACACGTATAGCCTACTCTCACAGAGAGGTGCATGAGACTCAGACCCACGCTCCATAGCTATGCACTTAACTGTCAAGGCCGTAGCCAGGATTTGATTTCGGGGGGTGTTTCTTCGGCGGAGAATTTCTCACGACCTTTTTCAGTCATCGGAAACGGCTTTCTTGCCATTTTTTTGGTCTAATTTCATGTTTTCTTCATCATGTGCTAGTGAATGCATTCTATTATGTTTTACATTTTTCATTTTGGGTGTGCTTTCATGCTTTATTTCATAGTTTTTACATCATGTGCTCGTAAATATATGATATTGTTTTTTCCATTTTCCATTTGGGGGGGGGGGGTGTTCAAACACCCAAAACATATAGCTACGGCCTTGTTAACTGTACATTGTGTATGGAATTCGAATATAATTGTGGGGCGCGGTGGTGCAATGTTGGGTTCTGTGTCATGGAACCGGTGAGTTCCCGGTTCGAATCTACATGTACCTCAAATCGCCGCGCAGGGACCTTGAGCAAGTCTTCACTCGCAACTGCTCGTGCGCTTCGGCGTGAAACTTCGTTACAATGTACGCGCTGTAGTCGGGAGCGCCTCTGAGTAGGCGTAGATAGCTTGAAGGGGCACTGTAGTAACTTACTTACTTACTTAGCACAGTAGTAACTGCGAGATATAAATAAATAATAATTATCCATATATGACACGAACCTATGCCTATCTCAATTCAGTGACGGTCTTCCCATGTTAAGACCAATCATAGCCTAATGCACGAAATTGGATTGACTAGTAAGTAAGCCGTTTATTGACAAAGCATCAAACACGTACAAAAGAGCAGTAATCAGTACAAATTCAATGACTTTCGAGTGATCGGTGCATAAGTCAAAGGGTCAATCCAAAAAGGTCGTATGGACCCGCTGAGGCTGGATTGACCCTTCCTTTCTCAATAACATTTGGCTATTGTAAAAAAAAACAGTGCAAAGCACAACATCTTACACATGAAACGAAAGCAAACTGAAATGAAATGACACACAGATTTCAAAACAAAACAAAAAACAAGAAAAAAACAAATTATGACCAATTGTTTAAATCTAGTAAACAGAGATTAAACAGTCTTTTAATTTTTTCTTAAACATGTTAATGGTGGGTATAAGTGTAATATATTTTGGGAGGTTATTCCATATCATAGGGCCAGAACATTTAATCGAAAATAATTTCATCCTAGTATGTGCAACATCGGTGCGGTAGTGTAACAGAGTTCTAGTGAAATGGTTATGTACAGCAATTCCCTGACAAAAATAACCATCAAATGTCCTAGGCAACAATTTGTGATGATAGCGAAACATGAACAAACTGATTTGAAACTTATATATATCTGATAATCGTAGTATGTTATAGGTTCGAAAAATTGGTTTGGTACTGACAGACCAGCATAATAAGGCCATTAGGTCACGGAAAGCATTAACCTTTGCGGCACGTAAATTACAGTAATGTAAATTAGGTAGGGCCTAAATAAGATAATGAGTCCGACTCCAGGGTCCAGAAAAATTATATATGTGTGCACATATACATATAATCTGCTTGCTTTCTACCAGTTGCTTAAGACCTATCTTTTAAGCCGTGGCTGGGCTGGAAGCGCCTCTGAGTAGACTTCTTGAAGGGGCGCTATATAAGTTTTCGGAATGAATGAATGATCGTAATATGGCATTTCATATATACATTATATATATATATATATATATACAATTATACATGAAATACCACATTACGACAGCAAGTCATTTATTCTCAATTATGCATCACGAAAAAGAAACGGATTATATCTGTTCAATTTGTGTCTAGTGGTGCACACCAGGGTCCACATTAATTGATCTCGTGTAGGCCTACCACTACCATTATAGGCACTTAAGGTTAGAGGTTATATAGCGATTAGTGGCAATAACCTGGAGAACTGTCGGGACATAGACGATCAACAACCAACATCAAAATCATCAAACGAACAATTATTATTATTATAATTATTTAGTAATTTGACAGCATGCAACTAACGACTTCAAAGTATACACGAACTATAATACTACAAGTACACACAGTCATGACTAGAAACGAGCAGTCTGTTGTTTGACTGCTTGAATGTGGAGTTGACATTCAGACGTAATTACACATAATTATAATTACTGTAAACGAGCAGATATACGTCATTACTCAACTACCAGCAATTACGCTTTCTTCGCTATTAACATACCATAGCTTAGCATAACATTACATATAATAACAAAGTTTTCAAAGTGGAACAGATGCCTTATTATAATAGTCTACAGTGTTTGAACCACCATATGGTTATGACACTATTATGACAGGCCAAACACAGATCATGACTTGCTAATTGTATATTTAATGGCATCATAATTAACTCAGGCCGCTTAGAAGGTTCGGTGATAACTCAGTACCATGCAGATCTACGTTCATGCTCCTTCAGTGATAGCTCGGTATGCATACAAATTGTTTGCAAGGTAATTATTCAGTGATTATGCAAATACAGGCTTGTAATTATAAGCAGTCATAATAATTATTGTATTATAGTCGTCTTCAAAAACAATATCTTGCATTAAAACTGTCCTTTTCCAGAACTTCACATCTCCAATTCAGTTCATGGTTCTTTCATGTATGCCGCCCTGTGACATGCATGTTCACATAATAATTTGTAGTCAGAGAAAAAGCGCTCAGCCATTGTAACCCCGCCTCTGATCGCAATCCGACAGTGCCAGTCCCAAGAGTGGATGAAGGAGGAGGGCGACACTAATCACTAATCTTTGTTATGACACATGCAGTGTCGTTAAACAGCAACATGCTCTGCAGTCATGGCATGTCATTTACAGACAGACCAATACATGTCTTGGGCCCAGGGCCGGATTAAGCAATGTGGGGGCCCTGTTCGGAAGAATTTTGTGGGGGCCCTGTTCGGGGAAAAAAATTTTTTTAGTCATTTGGCGAAATTTTCGGGAAAATTCTACCATTTCATCCGCCAAAAAAGTCGATGACCTTTTTTTTGTCATCTCGCGAAATTTTCGGGAAAATAGTCGTTTCGTCGAAATTTGCTCAAAAATTATTTTTTTTACATTTTGTGGGGCCCCCTAAAGTGTGGGGGCCCCTGTTCGGCCGAACATGTTGAACATGCCTTAATCCGGCCCTGCTTGGGCCACAACATAAGATTCTGGGCGGTTCTGTGCATTTCACTATTTATGTACTCTTCACTGTCTCCAGTCCGGTCGATATCCAGAAGGTATACTGACTTTCACCCGGACTTTTCCAACGAAATTTATCTTGCGACTGCCCTTGAGCCTATATCACCGGTTGATGCCTGTACCATGTGGTAATAGCGCAAAAGAAATAACTAGACTGCGCTAGATAAGCGAAGTCTGGTCTTTTATAGAGCGCCTTTTTGGGAACCCCTCTTGGGGTAATTACACAGTTGACTCGAGAGTATAGTAACTCCGCCACTGGTTGCACTCTGTCAGTGCCAGTCCCAAGCCTGGGTAAAGGAGGAGGGCGACACCAATCATCTTTGAAATGGCAGTGTCGCTAACAACAGCAACAAGCACTTGAGAATAGTGTCCCTCGTGTTATATATAATAGATCGTTCTTGTTATGCATATCGCGGACAGAACTGGTAGACAAGTCTTTTCGATTGGTTCGTCTTTCGAATGATTCCTTTCTTGTAGTACTGACGAATCGATCGACTGAGTTTGTCGTAGTTCATTGCTGGTCGGTTCTTTCTCTCGCCCCACAGTTTGGCCACATGAACCGAATCCTCGATCTTGAAGATTCCTGTTTGAAAAACATATAAAAAAAATTCTTAATTACTTAATTGATTATTATTGCTATAAGGCAGTTTCTGTTTAATGATGCTGTACAATAACTAAGGTGATTCATTAATTCATTCGTTCGTTCGTTCATTTCTTCCTTCATTCATTCAATCATTCATTCATTAATTCATTCGTTCGTTCATTCATTCATTCATTCATTCATTCATAACGAGTATTTATATAGCGCCAATTCAAGACGACTACTCGGAAGTGTTCTCGACCTCAGTATTTCTAAGAGGACAGTTTTGAGATGCATGTGTACGGAAAGAGTCAGAATGGACTCAAGTAAGCTGAGCAATTGGAAACTTTACCGCATTGGATATTCAATATTCAATAATCAGGCACCATCGTAAATTCAGCCTCCTACGTAATTATAGACTCTGACTAACTTTAAAAACATTTCGACATCATTTGACATATCATCATCATTCAGTAAGCGGCAAGCTATAATTAACAAAGCTGCATAATTATGCTTAATTACATGGGCTAATTGAGTATATAGGGTTTCCTCAAGAGTCCCTGTTGGGCTGTTACGGTACTGCTGACTTAGGGGCCCTGCATTGCTATTAGAGGCCGCAGCATGTGACTTGCAGAATAATAACTGAGGGTAAGATTTTAATGATCCACTGTGGAGTTGGGGTGTACAAAGAAGACTCAACTATTATAGGGCCTTAAGAAAGACTGGGGTTGAAATCCCAACTTCCCCCGACATATCTCACCCTGCTCTTAGAAGACTTGATTGGTCACCAATATAAAATGATTTCGTTTTATTCGGATATAAGGCTATAAGCACATGTATGGCTTATGTATGTATTGTATGCATGTATGCATGCATGGGTGTGTAATTATACAAAACATGCATACACACGTTATGTTTGCAACGCATACAATGTGGACCGCGACTGCCATGATTAATATCATGTGCATACATTAAATACCACGAACAATTAACTAGGCCTAGGCCTATTCATTATTATTCCAGGTAATCGGTTCTCTCTTGAAGTGAGCTCATTCACCAGCTCCATATCACTGTATTAAAAAAGATAGCCTACAAAGATTTGATTAACAAATGGTCGCCTCCTACGCCTATTGCCACGACTTCTTTACTACAGGCTGCAGACTGTTATCGCAGGTTGCCACGACCTGTGACAATGGTTGGTCTGTTTGGTTGGCCTTTCACTTCAACTATATTATTTGAGGTCTCTACTGGCCTGACTGTGAAAACTATTGTGCACGCTAGCGCTTGTTTTTTTCTAATGTCATAAAAGAAAAATCTCTTAGTCGTAATCTCCACAGAAATTTCTAAAGCGTTACTCGATGGTTAAGTGCAGAGCACGTGCTTATTCACGAGCTTATTTACGAGCGCTGAGAGGGAGTATGGAGTTAAAGAAGAGCACACAGCCTGAGAGAGACAGTCAGTTGTGTGACGTGTTAGCGACTTGATTTTACTTTGCCTCTGCACATGAGATGGTCGGGCTGTTATAGTGCTCTCCGCGCGCTGTCTCATGCGCCAACTGCGTACGTCAGTGCTCTAATTAAAAAAGTCTTTGCCAGAGGAAATACGTCATAGAAATTAAGTAAGCCACGCTTGAGTATATATATATATAGCTCAACACCGTCAGACGTTTAAACGGTTTAATACATATAAGTGCATGCGTGGATGTGGGATTATAACCTAGGCCTATAAATGTAACTGTCTATAGTTCTAAAGCAGTAATATGCTGGCTTATGACCAGATAGTGATGTGGCTGCTCATCATAACTAGACAAAATCTGTTTGAAGCAGCGTACTCGTATGTGGATATGGATGTGGCAATGTGACATCAGACATTTCTGTCTAAGAGCCACATTATAATGCCGATCTCTTTCTGATCATATGCATCTATACAGATATTTATGGATTGGCACGATGCGTAAACATTAATCATACATTGGCAATTTGGCATTCAACTACGAGTAAGCTTAACGAATATGAATGATGAATATTGACTAATGACAAACCAGATAAGAAGAAATTCCAATACATTTAAGACTGAATGTAATGAATATACATTACACTGTATATGCGTCATATGACATTACATAACTTCTGAGGAGTTGAAATTAGCGATGATGACTTGTGTGTGTATGTGTGTGTGTATGTGCGTGCGTGTGTGTGTGTATAAGTGTAAGTATAAGTGTATGTGTGTGTAAGTGTAACTGCAACTGTAAGTGTACCTAGTGTAAGAATTGTGAAAAAATAACTTGGGGGTTGGACCATTATCCACTTGGAATCGGGGTGTGAAAAACAGACTTTAACATGGGGCTCTAAGAAAGACTGGGGGATTGAAACCCCCAACCCCCGGCAATTCTCACTCTGAGTGTACCTGTAACTGTAAGTGTAAGTGTAAGTGTGCAGCACTGACCTTGTTTTCTGTCCATCCATCGAATGCAGTCGACATAGAGCGACGGTTGTCTGAGCAGCTCATGAAGAAATTGCCACAGATGGTTGCCCTGTTTCGCATGAGATTGCCATATCTCTGGCGAATCGTCACCTGCAAAGAAGACATCAATGTTTTTAATGAATTTATGTGCTAATGAATTTACCATAAAGGCTCCTATAGCAATACACAGCAGACGGCAACCCAGCGGCATTCGACCCTCGAGACTCGTGACTGTCAAGACAAACACCTGTAATGTAATGTAATGTATTCTTCTTTCCTCTCCTCCGTCCGGTCGCGCCGACGATGAGTCCTTTACATGACGTCAATCGTCATATAAAAGTTTCTTCGTCCTTTTGCCAGGCGGTGACCATTCCTCTCCTGGTAGGGTAAGGAGGCCGTTGGGTCCTATCGGACCTCTTCCGCCCTTAGGTGTCCTTCCAGCACCTACCTCCTGCGTTGGCCAGCTGTTTCAGGGTTCTTGGTGAGCCTGTCCACCTCGCGTGATGCCCTAGGTCCTAGGAGGTCCTTCGGCCAAGTTCTTCTCCCCTGATGGCATAGCCTCACCAAAGCATTCCCCTACTTGGCTGTTCACCCTCCCACCGCGCTGAGGTGCAGGTCGGACTATGGGGGGGGGGGGGTAATGTAATGTAATGTAAATCTTCGAGAATTTCTCAGCGCCCACAAAAGTCACGTCTGGGAGACCGGCTTAGTCACCAGCGCTGTAGGCCTATATCAAATCAAGTCCGCAACAGAACACCTGACCTTAAGGCTTAAGCTTAAGGTGTGGCTGGACGGTCATGGACGATGTCTATGCACTTATTTTCAAAGCTGCACACTGTCCTGCCACTTATTTGGCCAGAATCTATAAACAGCTAGCCTACAGAGTCATGCGCAAGGTAGAAAGCAGGTAGCAGCTTGAGGCATCATATAATATAGGAGAATATTCTTTTAATATGTATTTATCTATTTTTCGCATTTGCTATAGCGCCCATTCAAGCTCACTACTCAGAGGCGCTCCCGACTACAGTGCGAACACTGAATCGGAGTTCCACGCAAAAACTCGGAGCAATTGCGAGCCTGGAGAGTTAGGAGCGTCCTGGCACTTCTTTTTCTACACTTTAAGCACCGACCTTACCATTCGGTTCATACAATATTATACGGTAACTATGACGAATATTGAAGACTTATTATTACCTCCAGAGTTTGTCTTCTGACTTGATTCGTAGGATGAGGTGCAGTCACTGTCCAGCGAGATTCCAGAGTCGGCGTCAGACAGAAACCGTGTACCATCGAAGCATCCCCAAAGCCCCTCAGCCTCCTTCCCACCAACGCAAACACCAGAGGAGGCGTACTCCGACAGCAGTGGACCCCTAGCGGACGATTCGTTCTCGCAGGATGGTGTGTCGGGAGTTGAATCCACGACGAATGTTGGGATTCTTTGCTCAAGTGGTGTGGGGAAATGTCTTTGAATGGTTGACGATTGTTGACCTATTGTTGTTGTTATTGTTGTTGTTGTTGATCGAAGGCCGTTTGATGACAGATCGCTTGTTAATGCTGATAATAATGGAGTTGGTGACGTGATGATTGGCGGGCAGACGGTTGAAACACACGGTAGACAATTAGTGGTGACAGTGGAGGATGCGATCTCCTCTGTTAAAGCGTTGAGGCAGAGTGGAATGCAGCCAGACCCTGCTGTCGCCTTTGATGTTACATCAGACACGTCTCTTTCGACTTTTGTATCGTAAAGTTTTTGTTCAGATTCCGACGATGAAATAATGTAGACTGAAAAGCACAATGGACAATATATTAGTGATAAAAAGACGATGTTCTAGCAATAGAACATTTGTGGTGACAAATTTGTTTTACAGAATCAACAAAGCTCAAACAATGGAAAATGTTCGCATGATGAACCATTGTGTTGACACAGTGGACAATGTTCATGAAATGCAATGTTTCCACAATAGATGCATAGGCCTGAACAAACACTAATTTGCACACTGTTTGCACATTGGAAAATGTTCCCATAATGAACCGTGTTGGCACAATGGACAATGTGCATATAAAATACAATGTTCACACAATATACAACCTTGGCACAATCTACATTGTGGACACAAATGGCAATCTATTCTATACACACAACCGAACATTTCTTACACATAATTACATGGAAACTCATCCTAACCCACTATTCTCAAAGTATTGAGATTTCATTCAGCAGCTGTGCCCAAGATTAGCACATTCTGTGGTTTTATGCCGTAAAAACTTTCGAAATACTAAATATTGACCCAAACATTAAGGTGATCGATAATTAGGCTACTGTGCATTCGTTGTACTATAGGCCTAGGCCATAGACCGTCAATAATCTTGAAACAGCCTATGTACATCGTCACGCGCATTGTAGAGAGCAGGTAGCAGATTGAGGCGTCATATTAATATAGGAGAATATTCTCGATATGGCCAATATTTATTTATTTATTTCTCGCATTTGTTACAGCGCCCCTTAAAGCCCACTACTCAGAGGCGCTCCGGACTACAGCGCGGACACTGCATAGGAGTTACACACCGAAGCGCACGAGCAAATGCGAGTAAAGAACCTGCTTAAAAATAAAACTGTCTTAAGATGCCAGATAAGAAGTTCTATATCTATAGGAAGAGAGCGGAACGTCAAGGGAAGGCCATTCCAGGCCGAGGGTCCTACCACAAAGAAAACATGCACGTTTTCTCCTTAGCATAGAGTTGGAAGGAGTATTGTACACATATGAATGGAGTTGTGATCCCTTACTGTTTTTCCAGAGCTCCAGCTCTGCGTAGAGATATTTTCCAGACGCCTCGAAATGTTCCTGGAAGTCTGCGACGGAGAATTGGCAGAGATCGTTACCACTGAACTGTAGACTCTTGAGCAGATGGTTTCTGTGAGTGTCACTCACCCGGAACCGCGCCAAAGCCCAGTCACACCAAGATCTTGCATCGTCAATCGTCCATGACCACGGATCTAAAAACATAGAAATTAATTGTCATTAATATCGTTTATATAAAATAACTCGTTCTTGAGATATTCTCAACCTGGAGTTCACGAGTAATCCGAGAAATATGCACAGAACAATAATTATTATTATAGTGCCGCAGACCGCAGTCACGATTTTATATTTAAGATAATAATAATGTGTTCTTTTTAAATATTTTACTGTCTTTATCAATTATTCATTGGACTTTATAATATTTTTTATATGCATGTTTATTACACAAATAATTATGCAGTTAGCAATTGGTCAATCAACGAATAATATTTTATTCTTATGTTATCTCAGGCCCCAATCTTATCTCATTATTTTGATCTCTTGTCAATCACCTTCAAGTGATCACATCTAACTTTGTTTACATGCATTCATAATTATTATTATTACGAAATTCAAATCTCAAATCACATTCAACTTCACCAGTGCTCGTAGGCTACTCTGACAGTGCCAGTCCCAAGCCTTGAGAAAGCAGGAGGGAGATTCTAATCATCTTTGATATGACACAGTTTGGTTAAACAGCATCTACATAATAAAGACTGTGTTTAAAGACGTCTTCCCTTTGGTTGTTAATATTTTTTGGATGTCTGAGGATATAAAGAGTTTTTGCTCTGCTATAAAACGCAAAGCCCTTCCCACCTGAAACCTCCCACACGCACCACTAGCCACCGAGGCAACCCCAAACCCTTAACCCTTGACCCTCTACGAGTCTATACGCCCTTATCATGGTCGCAGGACGTGTAAGTGGCTTTCAATAGGGGCCATGGTTCGACAGGTGTTTACCCAGAGATTCACCTGTTACCTGTCGATGAGTACCGAAGACCTTCGCAAAGTCAATAGATTGGAACACGATGAAGTGGTTTTCAGCTGAAGATAAGCTATCCTCTGTTGTTGTTTTGACACTATAATTCGGATACTGAAATTCCGATGCATGGTTATCAGCCATTCAGCCGTGTAATGGTCAACTGGTTCAACTGTGATATTATGTGTCAGATGGTTCGAAATTCTGCATGTGCATCGTGGGTTATGTGGTGTGATTATTTGTTCATTTGTGTAGCATGAAAATGTGCTTATAGCTTTATTGTGCATGCCAGTGAGTCAGTGACAAGTCTTATCGGTTACGGCATTATTCTACATTTTATTGTATGATTTGCACATAAGAGGGATTTTGTCCGGGGTGGAGGGGATAATGTCCTACGCAAAATCGGGGGAAATATGTCCGGGGGCTCTTGTCTGGGGGGATAATGTCTAGGGCTAATGTCCGTTCCCCCATCAGCATAATATATCCACAGTGCCATTCACTTTAACAACACCACGGAGATGGATAAAGTATACTGCTATATATATGAAATCAGAATCGATAATGTCCAGTGGCTGATGTCCGTTCTCCCATCAGCATAATATATCCACAGTGCCATTCACTTTAACAGCACCACGGAAGTAGATAAAGTATTGATACAAAATCATAATAGACTTACTTTTGGCAATTACTGGATTCCGATTAACTTCCACCAATCCAGCTGACGATGGAAGATCCACCGCAAAGTTCTGCTGCTTGTTCCACTCGAGCATCGCCGCTTCCGCTATCTCCTCCAGATCTTCATCCCTCTCCATCTCTTCCATGTATCCATCTTCCTCCTCCTCCTCTTCATCCTCCTCCTCGTCTCCCATCTTCACACACAAATCGTCCATGGTGAAAGACGCGTGGAAAGAAGGTAGCTGTGGATCGGTGGAGGCATCCAGAAGCTGTTTATTGTTGTTGTTGTGATCGTCATCCTGGTTCTGCGGAAACATGGCGTAGTCGGACATGGCAAAGCCGAAGTTCTTCTCCACCCAATCCTCGCTCATCGGGCTTTCAAGCAGGTCCTGCAGAGGGAAAAGTAGACACACAGTGAATTACCGCTGCAGTGTAACTGCATGTGCAACATTTAACATTATAAATCAATCAATCGATTGGAATTTTAAAAATACCTCTTCAAGATATGCCGTAGCTATAGGTGGTGTTTTCGTTTTTTGAGCAACTCGAACCGAAATAATGTAAAAATGAAATTAATTGAACGGAGACGATACGAGAAGATCTAGGCCTACATTGTCTGGAGATGATGTGGGAGAACGCTGCGGGGGTGGCGGTGGAGAGATGGAGAAGCTGCGTTGCCCGATATATGCAGCCCTGCACGGGAAGGACTATAAGGTCATCTGTATGATCTGTATAATTATACATTATTAAAGTCTACATAACACGAGGTATAGCGTATGCCTCATATATACATTATAATATTATTATACAGATGTAATGCGAGTTATGAATCGGTTATAGAACTTCAGATTGAAAATGATTGACTGCATGGAAGACTGTGACATCTACTTTGTCCCTCACCGGAAATACCTTCCGACCTCACAGGAAATGCGCCTCTGTAATGGAGATTCACTTGCTTCGCATTGCCACAAACATGCCATACTCGCATAGCGATCTTAATCGTAGGAGGGGGGTTACTCGTATTGCTATTCTTCAGGAACTTCAACCAACCACCAGATCGGACTGGGAGCACAGCCATAAAAGGCGCTCCATATATTCTTGGAATGAACGAACAATTGAATGAACAACGTTGTCAAATTAGGCGTTTCGTTTGTTTAACGATGCCTTCGTAATACATCGAAAGCATCAGACAATCTGTTTATTCGTTCGTCTGTTCATCCATCCATCCATCGTTTATTCGTTCGTTCGTTCATTCATTCATTCATTCATTCGTTCGTTCGTTCACTCATTCATTCGTTCGTTCATTCATTCATTCATTCATTCATTAATTCACTCACACATCCATTCATCCATCCGTCCGTTTATTCATTCATTCATTCATTCATTTATTCATTCATTCATTCATTCGTTCACACATCCATTCGTTCATTCATCCATTCATTCATTCATTTATTCGTTCATCCAGTCATTCATTAATCTATTCATTCATTCGTTCACACATCCATTCGTTCATTCATCCATTCATTCATTCATCCATCCATTCATTTATCAATTCATTCATCCATTCATCACCCTGATTCACCCACCCACCCATCCATAAATCAACAGAAGAATGGACATAATAAATAAAACTTTCAGAATTAGGTAGCCTACAAGGACAGGCTTTGTATGCAATCAACAGCGGATGACTGTATTGTTAAACATCGTAAAGATTCCACACGCCGCACGTGTATAGCCTACACGCCTACGACATGCCTTGATTCTTCAGCAAGTCACGCACGAATGACTTTACTATAGACCTGTGTACAGCCAAGTAAGCCAAGTATAAGCCCAGGTACCTTTCGCAAACCTTTTGTTTTGGCAAAGACACTCAACAAAGAAACTCAACCTGAGTATACTCATGCACTCCCTTTGTTGCTCAGTGTATTTGCCGAAGTAATAGGTCGACTTTCTGAATCACAATGCTCATGCTCTGGCTCATGCTCTGGCTCATGCTCTGGCTCATGCTCTGGCTCATGCTCTGGCTCATGCTCTGGCTCATGATCTGGCAGTGCCAGACCAAAGCTTGGATAAAGGAGGAGGGCAATTCTAATCATCTCTGTTATGACGCAGTGTTATTAAACAGTCAATAACCTTGCAACGCCTCGTTCTCTTGTTATGCTCTAGACAGAAGCTTAACTGCTACAGTGTATACGACGACTATAATTATATTATATAGCGCCATTAAGCGGTTCTTTAAAATGCGCTAAACAAATTATTAAGAAATCACATACATAAGCATACATACAATGTAGTACATACAAGCAGTTAGATCCATCCGAACTTACATGTACATTTATGCCGAGACACGTTTGTAAGTGGCCTGTGTAGTGTGTAGTGTGTAATGTGTATGTAAAGTTGTAGGCTAATATTGCACGTGTGAGAATATAATGACTGCAGCAGCATCAGGACATCACCGGACATCTCGGCCGAATGTAGGCTTATACTGTACTGCATGGCTGCATGCGCATAAAGACGATCAGCCATTACAATATTCAAAATGAAATCTTCGCTCTAATAGTAGGCTATGTTCTGCGGTGATGTCTGCAGCCATCTTAATTATAAATCTGAATACATAAATATATGGGACTCGATGGCGTAGTGGCAAGATAGATCAATCCACATCTCAATTCTCAAAGAACCTTCGTGTAGTGGTGAGTTCATTGCCTTGGAGCCGGAGGGTTCCACTTTCAAATCCACCTCAAGCCGCCGCGTATGGACCTTGAACAAGTCCTTCACTTGCAAGTATTGCTCGTGCGCTTCGGCGTGAAACTCCGATGTCCGCGCTGTAGTCGGGAGCGTCTCTGAGTAGATGGACTGAAGGGGCGCTATACCAAATGCGAGAAATAAATAACTAAATAAATAACTGTGGCCAATGATAACACTGATAGATGCACAACAAGGTTACAAGGACCAATAGAGTTTCTTCCAACGTTGTAACAACTAGCAACGCTATTATTGCGTTGCAAAATGCCATTTCGACAACAAAAGTGCGAAAGAATGATGATAAAATTGCATGTATAGGCTATACTTACAGAGAAGAATCTAGTAGTCTGTTGAAAAACCGAAGGAGTCAACATATCCGAGAAGATTGCAATCGTGTCCGCCAGTCTCACAAAACACGTTTCGAAACGTTTTTCACGTATCAATGAAGGCCTATAATACTTGACCTCTGCTAAACAGATAAACACCGAGTAGATAATTATATAATTGTAATTAATCAAAAGATTTGCGATCAACTTTCGTATTGCTGTCGTCTTAAATGTGTTACAATGTTCCAATCCGTTGCATGCGTGTCTCCAATGTGATCGCAAACCTTCCACGCTTATTAGTATAACAGTTGTAGATGTCACGAACTTTTTGCCAACAGGCCGCTCGCCTGATTCAGCCTAAGCCCTACGATTGACAAGCTAAATTTACTCGTTTGTTACCAACGTGCGGTTCAAACGAGCGTTCTCAACGGGAGACCAGGGTTGTTGAAGTACCCGATCTTTTTATTAACTACTCCAAGCCTCAAATTGGCCTACCTGTGTGTGTCTTGCTCTGGGGGACAGGACGCTGGCGGGGCTACGCGAGTCGGCGCACGCTTGCAAAGCAAGGTGAGCCCTGAGCAGCCTCGTAGCTCGGGTCCAATAGGAGAGCAGACTGGGGGCGGTGAACGCTGTCAAATGGCTGGACCTTGTATATTATAAGTGCGATGTATAATTGTATTTGGACCGGGAGTACAGATTTACAGCTTGTAGGCGTAGAAATCTAATCGGAAATGGTTCTCAGAATTATAGACCATGGGTTTCTTCCTGATTTATCGCAGGTAGCCTATAGAGCATAGGCCTAAGAGGGATAGTCGACTGAACTATACGTCCCACCTCCAACCACAAAATGGGGCTATGGGTCACCCTGGAACATTGAATTTCGTCTGTTGCTGTCCACGTGCTCGTGCGATACACTATAATTATGTACATGTAAAAGAAATTATGCAAAAGTTCTGAGAATCGACAAAATCTAGCTCAAACGAACTTGACGTCAAGCCTGAAGCACATCTCAAGTCGTGCCAAACAATTTTTGAAATCGGTAAACACTTACTAGAAAGGGTCTCTCTCTAAATAGGCCTATATGAGCTCTTTCCTACATCTGCATAATAGCCTAATTCGATTCTTTACAGGAAACAACGTTTATTTTATTCGATCCGCGAGAGACCACGATATAGGCCTACAAGTAAGCGAGTCTCAGGGTGAGAATTGCCGGGGGAATGGGTTGAACCCCAGTCTTTCTTAGAGCTCCATAGTAAAATCTGTTTTCACAACCAAATTCCAAGTGCATCATAGTTCAATTCCAAACTTTTGCATCATAGTCCAACTCCCAAGCTATTTTTCCACAATTCTCACACTGGCGAGTCGTAAAAAGACAAGAGATAGGAAGCCTATAGCCTATATACTATTATAGGCCTAATCATAGTCTGGTATAGGCAGGGCCGTAAATCTGTTACTAAATGTGGGGAGGGAAAAATTTTCTTCTGGATTGTGTGCATAGTAAGCCTATAGGCCTACCTCCCTCAAAAAACCCACACCTAAAGTTAGTGTTAAAAATTGTTGGTTCTAACCTCGCACTATATAGGCCTAAGCCTACTGCACATAGCCTAAAATATGTTCGAACTACATGGAACAACACGACCAGTCACTATAGAGGTTCTCTTGCCAAACCGAAAGAGTTGAAAGTATTAGGCCTATTTAGTGGCTTATATTTCTCTTCATTTTAACTTCTCCGTCTGTATGGTTTAGCAGGCATAGCCTATACATTCGTAAAATTATTTATAGGTTCTGTGGGTGCTGAAGTACTCTGGAGATTGTCATTGCGATTACAAATACAAACTGCAACCAAAACAGATTTCTAAAGATATAAAATGAAAGAAATCTGAACATGATGATATAACGCTGTTATACGATGCTGTTAGTCACTTTTCTGGTGTACAGATTTTTAAGCAATGGCTAATTGTTTATGCATGTGAAAAGCTGTTCTTGACAGAGAAGTCTGTGCGCATTTGCACTATTTTCGTAGCACTTACCAGTTACGAGCACACCGGTCCTGCATGAAGTCATTTGGTGAAACGAAAGAGATGAGACTTCTTAAATCTATTCACGAATTTTATTTGCTCAAATTTATTTGTAATCCTCTGTAGGTCTTCAGTCGAATATGCGGAATAACGTGGTCTCGAAATGAACTGATAGACCTATCACTATTCTTCCTTTCAAAACTCAGAGCCCTCGCTTCCAATAAATTATGATTAGCCTATGTACTTAATATGTAGGCTACACATGTCATGTATGCATGAACCATGAGTGCACGTATGTATTGTAAACTTATATGACAATTTACAAAGCGTCTCTTACAGTACTATCTATTTAGATTCACTCTCGGTGTGAAAGCCGCAAGGAAAGAAGAAAGACTTGAAGCAATGAATGGCTGAAGATGTCACCCTCTAATTAGATCATAACAGGGATAGAGAGAGTGCACCATGGGTTGTCCGGTTAGGTTATTCCACATAGAAGGGTCTACAATGGCAAAAGCTTGGTGTTGGGCCATGGAAGTCCTTGCCCCGAGGGACTAGGAAATAAAGGTGATAAGCAGACCGATCAGCAGACCGGAGCGGGGGGAGGTACTGCGGAGAGGGTTTGTGCACCAAGTCACAAAGGTGTTTAGGAGCTTGTCCATTTTGGGTGCAAATGTGTGTATGTTATATATTGTATATATTTATATACACACTAAAGGAGAAGGCCTAGCGGAGGGAAGAGTGGCGACATTGGACAGCCGAACCTGCCTAGGGGCAGAGAACCAGAAGAGAAGACACACGTGTGTGTATGATTAGCTGTCTTCCTCCCTGCAGTCTTTCAGGATGATAGCCTATATTGGGCGCGTCAAGTCATAAATTTCTTTCTCTCTTTGTATTAATAAAGAAGAGATTCTAATCTGTCAATGGATACATTTAGTCTACACCTCTTTTAACTGTGCGGCTTTTGATTCCACAGACCAAAATCTTATATGATATATCCACGTTTCGAGTAACGTGCAGTCGCTCACAGCTTAGGCTACAGTTGTAACTGACTCTAACACATGTAAGTTATAATAATATGTAACGCAGGTGTGAAGAAATATTGTGGGAGGGGAATTCCTTAACGTTCCCTCCCCACCTTAAAAAGTGGAGGGGGAATTCCCTCCTTGCCCTCCCCGGGATTTACGGCCCTGGGTATAGGCCTGCAGAAATATCCTGTGCAGACACTAAATCGCTCTCTAGATGTTTAACTTTCTATTTAGGAAATCTTTAGAGTAGTGATAAGTCTTCAAGATGATTTATGCGTCCAATGCAAACAGCCACAAAAATAATTGAAATCAAGTCACAAAAAAGCGCCAAAATAATGACATTGCATGGCTCCCACCTTTCCCCCTCCCTCTTCTTCTGTACTCTGTCTGTCTGTCTGTCCGTCTGTCTGTCTGTCTGTCTGTCCGTCTGTCCGTCTGTCCGTCTGTCCGTCTGTCCGTCCGTCCGTCCGTCTGCCCATCTGTCTGTCTGTCTGTCTGTCTGTCTGTCTGTCTGTTTGTCTGTCTGTCTGTCTGTCTGTCTGTCTGTCTGTCTGTCTGTCTGTCTGTCTGACTGACTGTTATAATGAACCCAGACCGACCTATTGTTATCACGCAGTACGACATGGACATAAAGGCATATTGTTTTAGGCCAGTTTATACGAATAATATTATGACCTAACTGAAGCCTATATAAACTATGATTTTTAAAATTGCTTAAACTTTAGCCTTTAAGCTTCAAACGTGTCTATAAATCAGTTAATACATACTAGGTATATATATAATATATATATATAGGTATATATATAATATATATATATATATATATATATATAAATAGCAATAGCCCATATTCAAATACTAATATTATAGCCTCCATGCATAGTCTATTATACTACTTATGTAGGCCTATTATTATACTCATAGCCTATATTGCTTATCTTTTTTGACAGCATAGGCCCATATAGCATCATAGAGAATTTATGAACGCGCCTGCGTATACATGTACATTATTATAGTGTAGCCTGTGTATAGGCTTATAGGCCTACTGTTCCTGCCATATTATACATGCAGTTTCTATTTTAATAAAGGTTTACGCTGTGGATATACTTCAGAGCAAGCTATGTTTATGCCATGATGGAGGAGCACCCAATCGCTTCTACCGTTCGTAAAACTCCGTCGTACATGTAGGTTTCGTCGAAATAGACCGGAAATCAGGAAGCCAAGCGGCCAAATACGGCCAGCAAACAGTCGGTTATAAGATGTATACATAGGCCTATGAATACTAATTTATGCTAGATAAATATTAGTTTATGCCTCATAAATATTAATGAAGCTTGTATATACATATATATTTATATACCCTATGTAAACAGAGATCTGGATATATATCTGAACAAGTCGTTAAATAAATGTTATAATTCGTATCTGCGCATATGTTCGCTCGAGCGTTGTGTCCTTGAGCTTGGTGGCTTGTTAATGAGAAGGCAGCCTAAAGATAGGCCTATCAATGGGTGTACACACACAGGTAGGCCTATGGGCCTAAATCTTTAGTTGTGGCCAGGGGCTTCTATCCCATGTATAGGCGGGCGCGACTTGCGCCCAGTGAAAAACAGGGGGGGAAACAGAAGTAAGCCAAAACTCACGTCGATAAGGGGGGAAGGTCAGCCATGGAGGCAGTCTCTAGGAAGAAGTTTCCCCAGAAATTACTTTCCCCCATAAACATTTTTCAACATTGTATTAGTTATTACTTATTAGTTATAATAGTATTACTATCTACATTATTTCATCACATGAACTGTTTTAATACGCCACGATAAAATTCACTATTACCTAATTATAACAATATTATTTATGGCCTCTTATTTTAATAAATGATACAATCATATTATAATGATTTTATTTAATGACAATACTTGTACAAATACTGTATTTGTACAACTAAATGCAGTGTTTACTCTAGACATCTCTTGGAGGGAGTTCCTCAGGAATGAAAATTTTCCAGAAAAATCGATAGGTGTTGTGAACATGTACACCGTGAGTCAAAAAAGTAAGCCAAATTGTTTTTCATATATCTCTAATGCCTGATAACATATCATGCTAAAATTTTCCAAATATTTAGAGAATTGGACGAAGAATATGATTCCAAAATTTCGTGGGATAAAATTGAAAGGATAAAAAGATATGAATCTGTAAACTTCATATGCCGAAATTGCCGTTTACAAGCAATTTTTTGTCAGATTCAATAAAAAGTAAGCTAAACTGTTTTTTTATTATATCTCCAATGCCAGCTAATTAATCGTACTAAAACTTTCCAGATATTTAGCTAATTGAATCTAGAATAGGATTACAAAATATCATGTAATAAATTTGAACGGATAGAAAGATATGAATATTTGAACTTCATCTCCGAAATTTCAGTTTTCAGCAAATCTGTTATGGTATTCGCTGCAGTTTTGATGCCTGATAATTCCCAATTTTGGTCTTCAGTGATCCTGGAGTAAAATTTTACGGAATATAAAGTGTGGAGCGTGCATAATGAAAGACCGAGTCTACCAGACAACAATCCATGATATAAACGATCTGAAGCAACGCTTGTTGGAAGTGTGGGATGGCCTGGACCAGAGGATAATCGACGATGCTGTTGCCTAATGGCACCTGCGCCTCAAGGCTTGCGTGCAAGCTGAAGGATGACATTTTGAGCATCTTATTTAATGAAATAATCAAATCATACTGTTGGGGTCATATTGCTAGTTCAATTATCTACATATCTGAAAATTTTTAGAATGATTGATCATCAGGCATTAGAGATATGAGAAAAAGTTTGACTTACATTTTACTGAATCTGACAGAAAATTGCTTGTAAACGGCAATTTCGGCATATGAAGTTTAAAGATTCATATCTTTTTATCCGTTCAACTTTATCTCATGAAATTTTGGAATCATACTCTTGGTCCAATTCTCTAAATATTTGGAAAATTTTAGCATGATATGTTATCAGGCAATAGAGATATATGAAAAACAATTTGGCTTACTTTTTTTGACTCACGGTGTATATAGAATAATTTCCCCCTCCATAAAAAGTAAATAATGCAACATTGACCCTCCCCCCCATACAAATTTGACAGGTTTATACATGTGCAGTTATCCCGTCAGTAGAAGAATTTGACTGCAAAGCATCGAAGTATAGGCCCACTAAAAACAAGGTCATGCATCAGCATTTTGGGGAAGTAAATGTATGTTTCAAGGAGGAAAATCAGGCGAAAGACTAAAAAATGTTCTCAGAAAATTTCTGTCTGAGCGGTTTCCGTTCGCCCAAAACAGCCATTTACCCCTCCCCGAAACCTAAATTCCCCAAAGCAGTGGGACTAGGTAACACACTGATTAAACACTGTCCAGACTAAATGGCTTATCTCCAGTATTATCTTTCAAATTTCAGACTGTCAAATTTCAAAATATTTTGTTCCTTGAACACTTAGAAAAACAACATCATTATTATGTAGGCCCACATTGTATTTTATTGTAGGCCTATTTCAGAAATTGCAATGCGAAAAATGCATAAAATTTTTAATGGGGGGAGGGACGCATATCACACCCAACCCCACCACCCCGTCTTGGCGCGCTACGTGTTTCGGTGATCGTGTGCTGGATGCTTGCTTGTCTCTCCCCCCCCCAGAAACCTTCATTCCCTATAGTTAGGGGACAAGATTACATATTGCCGGGAGAGAAGGTCGGCTCAATAAGGGGGGAAAGAATATGTATTGCGCCCGGCTGCTTAGGGGGGATAGAAGCCCCTGGTTGTGGCCTGCATCTATAGTCACATAGGCTTGCCTGTGTCGACTTAATAATACATAAAAATATAAAGCCACAGGATTCGATGCATAAATGCACATCGAGGGTTTACAATTAAAAATTGCAGCGTAGTAAACACACTTGTCGTTCACATCCACTGCAGTGTCCAACAATAACTACAGTTGGCTAGGCCTACGTGGGCCCAGTTAGATCGACTACAACAATAATTATATAGGGCCAATAGGACTAGAAGCGCACCAATAATAATTGTAGGATGATCGGCGATTACGTGGAAACATTGAATGAACAAATAAAAACTTCAACGATTAATTACACAGTTTTATTTATCCTTTCACGCCTGGGTTAGCGATACTACTCGCAGCGATCATCATCATCATCAGTCCTTTGCGTGCAGTTCTGCACATCGGGCAATGCAGCTCCTCCATTCCTCCCTGTCCACCGCCAGTTGAATCACCTCGTCCCATGTCATGTCCATGCATTTCAGATCTCCCTTGATGGTTTCTGTCCAGTTTTTTCTTGGTCTGCCTCTTCCGCGCTTTCCCTCCGGAGTCCAGTTCATCACTTGTTTTGCTATCCTGGCTTCATCAATGCGTATCACAGCGATAGCATATAAATATAATTATATAGTGGTTAGGAACGTCTTCGTGGAAGTGAGAGCTTCAAGTTTTCACCAAAAGTTTGCTGCTCTTGTCCACACAACACCCCAAATGAAGATGTTGCTGTTTTGTTGTTGTTTAGTTGTTGATATGATTATTATGATGACGACGACGACGATGATGATGATGATGCTTTATCAATGATCGTAGTTAAATTGGGAGCGTTTCTGAGTGTGCTTCCTGAAGAAGCTATATGCAAATTCTTTAAATGAATGAACGAACAAAGAACGAATGAATGAAATGAAGGAACGAACGAATGAACGAACCAACGAATGAACGAATGAACGAATGAATGAATGAATGAATGAAGGAAGGAAGGAACGAACGAACGAACGAACGAATGAATGAATGAATGAACGAACGAACGAATGAATGAATGAATGAATGAATGAATAAATGAAGGAAGGAAGGAAGGAAGGAAGGAAGGAAGGAAGGAAGGAAGGAAGGAAGGAACGAACGAACGAACGAACGAATGAACGAACGAATGAATGAATGAATGAATGAAGGAACGAACGAACGAACGAACGAACGAACGAATGAATGAATGAAGGAACGAACGAACGAACGAACGAATGAATGAACGAATGAATGAATGAAGGAACGAACGAACGAACGAACGAACGAACGAACGAACGAACGAATGAATGAACGAATGAACGAATGAATGAATGAAGGAAGGAAGGAACGAACGAACGAACGAACGAACGACGAACGAACGAACGAACGAACGAATGAATGAATGTAGGAACGAACGAACGAACGAACGAACGAATGAACGAACGAACGAACGAATGAACAAATGAACGAACGAACGAACGAACGAATGAACGAATGAACGAATGAACGAATGAACGAATGAAACAATAAACGAAAGGATGAACGAATGAATGAATGAATTAATAGGCCACCTTGACCCACCAATAACTTATGTGCATAACTTCATAATATACTTGAACCCTAGTTCAATATAAGAACCACCCACCTAAGTGCAGTTCATGCGCATAGGTCATGCGTTGGGAAATTCCAGTTTGAACTGCGGTCGTGTAGTTCTGAAGCACTTACACCGTCACAACTATAATATATGACTATGCTCTTACACCTCTCGGAATATTATTAGCCGATCCGCCGCCCCCTCTATTTAATTGAGACATCACATCATCATAACCCCAGACGTCTTGTATCTTTATTATAATATCAATCATCTTGATAAGTCGACCGCCTGCAACTAAATTTATGTTAATTCATGAAAACAATCAACCTTATCTTAATAAACTACGGTGCACTATAGACCGACAGATAGATATGAGTCTAATAATTAGCCTAGCGGGATCAATCTACTAATTGGCGTTAGCCTATGTTAATTGTAGAGTATTCAGTTTGTATGCTCTATTACTCTGCCAGACGTGTTGGTGCTCAGCCAAGAGGGTCCAGATAGCATATAGTACTCAACGGCCTACAATATTTATCCTCAACTATAGTTGTCTCTGTAATGACCATTCATAAAGTTCATCTAGTTAATTAGTGGAAATGTTTTTCTGTCGTCCCAGATATAGGTAGTCTGTGGCATAATTATGTATGTATGTATAATGTATGTATGTATGTATGTATGTATGTATGTATGTATGTATGTATGTATGTATGTATGTATGTATGTATGTATGTATGTATGTATGTATGTATGTATGTATGTATGTGTGTGTGTGTGTGTGTGTGTGTGTGTGTGTATGTGTATGTGTATGTGTATGTATGTATGTATGTATGTATGTATGTATGTATGTATGTATGTATGTATGTATGTATGTATGTATGTATGTATGTATGTATGTATGTATGTATGTATGTATGTATGTATGTATGTATGTATGTATGTATGTATGTATGTATGTGTGTATGTATGTATGTATTATTGTGTATATATACTTACACACACGGACATATTTATAGACAAACAAAATCATTGACTCGCGTTCTGTCATCGTGATGCTAAATGTCCTTAGTGAACCTCATCATGTCTACTTAGACATAAATCTACTGTAGTGTTGACTTAGCGTTATTCCTAAATCGGGTAAAAACCCTACATGTGTAATTGTGTATTGAGTAAGTCACATTATTATCATAGGCAAGACTAAATTAATCGAGGGGGATTTCCAGATTTTCTGTCCTACCCTTCAATTCTTCAGTACCACATGCAGTGCGTCATAACGGCCGTTAGTCTTTGTTAGCGGAGGGTGTATAAAGATCTTAAGTCAATAGGAGACCTTCCATACAAGCACCTTTCTATAGCAGACCAGCGTCAGAAATTTACCTACCTGGTAATTATGTAAACGAACTTGGCTGAATAATTCTGAGTCGCTAAAACTTCCACCAACTCCCCTTTTAGGGCATACAAATAGGCCCCTGATATTTAGTAATTAATTATGAACAGAGACCTTAGGGTGATTTGGGAATTTTATAACACGCGTTGTAAAGTCTAACATTTTACAATGCGTGGCCTTACTACATAGACTTTTATTATAGCCTACATTAAGCATCTGAAAAATTGGGCTATCTACAGGCCTAAAAGTTGAT
Organism: Lumbricus rubellus; assembly: GCA_945859605.1. Taxonomy (NCBI): domain Eukaryota; kingdom Metazoa; phylum Annelida; class Clitellata; order Crassiclitellata; family Lumbricidae; genus Lumbricus; species Lumbricus rubellus. The sequence continues at coordinate 28,605,248 of OX243826.1, read as the reverse complement.
GCCTTGCCATTTGACGCCAATTGTCAGTAGGCCTAGCCGCCTATGTGCTCTTAGACTTAGACTATAGCCTAGGCTTTTGTTCGTTTGTGAGCTGCGGGTAGTGAATGCTAAGCAATCGTTAAGAATTGATTGATAAGCAAGAAAGTTATTCAACAGGTCGTAGAAATTAAATGTAAAGACGAAATGAACAATTCCGAAGAATTTTTGACAGGTCATAAGGGAAGCCAAGACAGGTGAAGTGACATGGCGCGACCTATGGCGGCGCCATTGTCTATAATTATTATAATATTACCGTATATTGCATATAATATAGTAGTAGTAGCAGCAGTAGCAGTAGTAGCAGTAGTAGCAGTAGCAGCAGTAGTAGCAGTAGCAGCAGTAGTAGTAGCAGTGATACAGCAGTAGTAGCAGTAGTAGTAGCAGCAGCAGCAGTAGTAGCAGTAGTAGCAGTAGTAGTAGCAGCAGCAGTAGTAGTAGCAGTAGTAGCAGTAGTAGTAGTAGCAGTAGCAGCAGTAGCAGTATCAGCAGCAGCAGTAGCAGTAGCAGCAGCAGTAGCAGCAGTAGCAGTAGTAGTAGTAGTATGCAGTAGATTAGTACTAGGCCTACTACTGGATTGCTCGGCTAATGACAGAAGTCAACGCCTTTGAGGGAAATGCATGGTTTGGGTGTGGCAAGAATGCTAATCTTAGAATATTTCACTCTAAAAGAGCCACGACACAATAATTAAACTAACAACAGCGCTCTGGTTATCTCTCTCGAACAGATGGTCTAAGTCCGATCTTAGCTTACGTGTCCCCGACTAGCCTAGACGTCCCCATTAGAAATATAGCTAAATGGTCTGCCCTTTTGGTCTAATCGAGCTGCAGGCCTAGCGGCTACCACTATTATTAATAGGTCTATAGACCTGCCTGCTGCTTGTTGCTTTGTAACGACACTGCCATTTCAAAGATGATTAGTGTCGCCATCCTCCTTTACCCATGCTTGGGACAGGCACTGGCAGAGTGCAACCAGTGGTGGAGTAGGCTCAAATATAGAGACCTATGTAGGTCTATGTGAAGTATGTAGCCTAAGTTTGCATGAAAGCCTACATCCGTTTAGTCAAATTTGATGCTTTCTCTAGTTAGGCCTAACTGAGATATAGTTTTGCCGCCTGTTTAAATACCATTTAGCTTAATAAATATAGGCCTACACGACGTAGGGAAAGAACCGCTGCCATATACATATAGGTTACTAGCATGTAGGCCTATATGCGCAACCACCCACCCTATGGGACCACTATTATTACTCATACTAAGAATATCCATTTGGTCCCCCAACTTTTAGGACGTGCACATGGTTGCGCCTACTACGTAGAATGCGACATATTCGCTGTCCTGAAACATAGCCTACATGGGACTACAGAAGCAGGCCTAATTAGGTATAACTTTAATGGAAATAGGCCTACATTTAACAACGATTGGAGATACAATCACTCTCCACTGATCACAAGCCGTTTCAACACGCATCTCATATATTTACTGCACTGAACCTGCATGAATAGTTTGCATAGAAGCTGGCAAATTGACCCGAACTTTAAAAGACTTGCCAGACATATTCGGTCGACAGCTGCTTTAATGCACTCTTGTGCTTTGGCAAGATGAGGAAATTGTTACCAGGCCAGTTCGCTTGCACCACAATGTGACCACATCCTGCATCTTAAATAAGCTTACATTGCGTAATGCAAGCGTAACACTTAGTCTAGGCTAATCGATTTATCAGATAAGCTGCGTAGGAAAACGATGTCGTTACGAATAATTGGCCATCATTTATAATTATAGTTGTCATCGGGTAAAAAAGCGTTTCGGTCTTTCGGAGCAACGCCAGGATTATTTTGCGTGCACTGAAACGGGCAACTCTTGCAATCGGGTCCATCAACAGCAAACTGTTGTAGCCTAGCCATTTATTCATTCATTCGGGCAAGGACCTAGGCTTAGTTATTACCATTATCATTACCATTATCATCACCATTATCCTTACCGTTATCACTATCATCATCATTATCATCACCATTACCCTTACCGATATCACTATCATTATCACTATCATTACCGTTATCATTACCACTATCATTACCAATATCATTACCATCATCATTACCGTTAACATTACAATTACCATTACCATTACAATTACCATTATCATTACCGTTACCATTACCATTATCATTACCATTATCATTACCATCATCATTACCGTTAACATTACAATTACCATTGCCATTACAATTACCATTATCATTACGATTACCATTATCATTACCATTATCATTATCGTTACCATTACATTTACAATTACCACCACTTCCATTGTTCAAGAAACTCATCAATACACAATTACACATCAACATTGTATTCAGTGCGTCACAGCTTACTAAATTAAAAGCAGCAAAATTTACGACAGAAATAATAATAATAGTAATAATGCTCATTGGTTATAATATAATTATATAACACAGAAATTAAAGTCTCACTGAACAGATCTCCTCCAGTAACTTAACAGCTTTCGTGACTCCCACACCACCACCACCCCCCCCCCCAGTTCCAAGTATTCCTAATACGAAACAGAAAGTGTGGCCAGTTCTGTAGACCAGCCATTAAAGAACAGCAACAGGCCACAGATTCAGATGATTCAAGCAGACAAAATAAGTCCCGCAAAATCCTCCCATCATCATCATCTTCATCATCATCATCATCATTATCATTCAAAACTTCTTCCAGTCCAAGTCTCCCGTAGTCTAATCCAGAGCTAGAAAACATACAAACACACAGACATAAACTCACAAACATCACAGTTAGCAAATATAGCATGGAATGCATGGATACTAGCAAAAGTAAATAATCTAAATTCACAAAAACTTATCAGCAACAATTCTTAAAAATAATCACAAAAGCTAAAAACTGTTTTTGGCCATGCTGGAGGCAGGAGCACCAGGGCTGTACACGAGGGTATACACTATACACGGGTATACAGAGTGTACTTACGTCTGGGAAAAATGGCATCGTGTACTCACCTCAAAAAACGAGGGTGTACAGCAGTATACTCACCTCACAAAGAACTGAGTGGGGAAAGTGTGCGATGGATGAAATTACAAGCAGAAAGCAGTGGAAAAAATTGCGGAAATCATGCAAATGGACAAAAGCAGGCACGGTAAAAGAGGTGACGACTAAAAAAATCGTCAGAAATTTTTCACGCAAAAAAAGTCGATTTTTTCCCCTGCCAGCATGTACTCACCTAAAAATTTACCAGTAAAGCCCTGAAGAGCACCTCCGAGTAGTTTCCTTGAAGAGGTGCTATATAAATACGTGAATTAATTAATAAATGTCAGTTAGGCACGTGTGCCCAAAAAACACTGTTTTAGACCCTCTAGCATGCGAAAGAAACCTTTGACAGTAAAGACGGTAGTCATACCATCGGCCAGAGTACTCTGTGACTCCATGTGCGGAGGAATAGAAGCGCGCGAATAGAGTCCAGGCGGAGGTAGTTGGGACGTGGGACGCAGGTTGGACGACGACATTCGTCCGTACGAATTGTAGTCTGGTCGAAATCCGTTCTGAATGCCCGTAAAACCATCGGAAAACTGTTGCAGTGAAGCTATCCACTGTCGACTCGCTTCCGCAGCTACACAGCGGAGGAAAAAACGTTCAATGTAATGCGTGAAAATTTCAAAATCCTACGAAAAATGTCTTGAATGAATTATTATATTATAGTTTATGCATGCGCTCATTTAATACTTAATTAGATCTATAGCATCCTTGCTATATGTACGTGTCTATGTGATGATGATGATGATGATAATAATAATAATAATAATAAAAATAATAATAATAATAATAATAATAATGTCGAAGATCTCTGGTGATTCACATGAAGCAGGCTTTCTGTTTCAGAGCATATCAGTCACCATCCAGCGCTACAACGCGGTTGCCTACCAAGGCACCTTGTCTGGTTTACCCGGAGCTATGGATCGGCCACTCTAAGCAAACTGAAATTGATCTGTTAACACTAAACCGAAACCTAACATTAACATTCCTGTTATAATAATAATAATAATAATAATAAAAATAATAATAATAATAATAATAATAATAAAAATAATAAAGTCGTCGACTTGTTTCTGCAGCTACACAGTGGAACAAAAAAAGTTCAAATGTAATGCATAAAAATCCAAAATCCTAAGAGAAAATGTCTTGAATGAATTATTGCACACAAAAGTCTAATGATACAATTATTGTGAATACACTAAGTAGATTGCAACAGGAGCCAAGAGGAGCTAATAGCTTCTAACTCCTCTTTCTCGATTATATTTCATGTATACGTTCATTTAATACTTAATTAGAACTTAACAGATAATAGCAATAGTGATAATAATAATTATCACCTGGTCACCTGGTGCCGTCAGCTACTGGAGCTCTGGCGAAAGCCCTGGTGCATCTTCTCCAGTTGATCCTCTCCCTAGTCGCCTCTCTTAGTTCCTCCAGTCTCATGCCAGACTTTTCCTGTACTTCATCCAACCATTTCTTCCTTGGTCTTCCGCATCTTCTCTTTCCCTCACCGCATGCCGTCATCAGCTCCTTTTCCAAACCGTTAGATCTCATCACATGGCCGAAGTAGCTCAATTTCCTCCAAGTTGCTGTTTGCTGCAGTGTCTCCTCCCTCTCTATTCCGAGCTCCTCGCGCACCGATTCGTTAGTTCTCTTCTCCGTCCATGAAATCCTTAGCATCTTTCTCCAAATCCACATCTCACACGCGTTGATTTTCTTTTCCATATCCCGTGTCTTTGTCCATGTCTCGCATCCATATAGGACGACTGGGAAGATCAGTGCTCTTACCAGTCTTTTCTTTGTTTCCCTGCTCACGTATTTGTCCTTCCAAATCTTTTCCAGACCGTTCATTGCCGTTTTCCCCATTGTTACCCTCCTCCTTATTTCCATATCACTTCTTCCCTCCTTCTCTATCATAGATCCCAGGAATGTGAAGCTCGATACTACCTCTATCGTTTCTCCATCCACCTCAAAGTTTTTCCATGTTGCAGTTGTCATAACCTTTGTTTTCTTTACATTGAAGTATAGTCCCGCCTTTTCGCTTTCCTTCCTGACTCTTCTTATTAACTCGACTAGGTCGTCCCTCTTACCCGCCAATAATGTCGTATCATCGGCGTACCTCAGATTATTCAGTATTTTCCCCGCTATCCTTACCCCTTCTGTTGCCTCCTCCAATCCAGCCCTCCTCATAATTCTCTCGGCATACAGATTGAACAGGAAAGGGGACAAAATAATAATTATATAGTAATAATATTAATAATAAAAATAATAATAATAACTATTCCAGAAAATCACCTCTTTACTTTTTATAAATCCTGATGGACCATTGATACCACGGGTAAAAAATAATAATATAAAAATAATAATAGTGACAATAATAATTTTTTTTAAATGGCAACAATACAAAAAATAGTTAAATACCGCAAATGAAAAGCGTCGTAAGAATATCACTAACAAAAATGGATCAAAAATCAAACAAGCACCAAAGAAACCACGAAAAAAAACCCACAGATCTGAATACCGCTGGTAAAACAAAATGGATTTTTAAAAGCTCATAAATACCAAGAGGTTAAAATCATCAACAAGGATATTATCCTCAGTACAGAAGAATATACACGTAGAAAAAAACAGAAATACTTAACCCATTTACCGCCGCTATGAGAAATAGCCATCGTATCAAGCTGCAGCTGATAGTATATCATCAAAATGATGCCAATAGACGTCTGAGAGTGCAATTTCATTTAAATTATTTGTTATGACCTAGTTTCAGGACGTTGCGTTTTCGCAACAACGGCAGGAAAGGTGATCTTTATCTATGCATGTAAAGGTGAATGTGACTATGAATGTATGTGTGTTTTCCAGTATGTAGATTATACAAAGGACAGAGAGCAGCAGTGAGAATAGCAGGTGTACTATCAGAGTGGTTTAAAATTGGTAGAGGGGTAAGACAGGGATGTGTACTATCCCCCTACCTATTTAACTTGGTGGCGGAAATGGCAATGCGAGAGGCTCTGGAACAATATAAGGGCGGTTTCAAGATAGGAGGAAGAAGGGTGTCAAACCTCAGGTATGCGGATGATATTGTGTTGGTTGCCACATCAGAGGAGGAGCTTCAGGAACTGATACAGAGGATGGTGGATGCAGGGAAGAACTATGGATTGATATTTAACAAAGGAAAAACGAAAGTGATGACTACAGATGGCAGTGCGATCGAAATTTATGTTGAGGGAGTTGTGTTGCAACAGGTAGATAAGATGCAGTATCTAGGAGCCCAAATAACTGTAGATGGAAGATGTGAGGAGGATATAAGGGCAAGACTGGGAATGGCGAAGGGAGTATTGTCAGGCATGAGTACGGTGTGGAAGAACAGAGGCATCACCATACCAACTAAACTGTGACTGCTGAGGACGCTAATATGGCCAATTGCAACATATGGAGCGGAGTCGTGGACATACAGGAAGAGTGAAGTGAGAAGAATAAAGGCTTTCGAAACGACATCTTACAAAAGAGTATTACGAATACCGTGGACGGCTAAGAGAAGGAATGAGGAGGTGCTACAGGAGGTGGGTGGCGAACGGCTGTGGGGAGAGGTGGTAGGGAGGAAGCTAAGTTACTTTGGTCACATCATGAGGAAGGAAAACTGTCTCGAGAAAGATATAATCACGGGAGAAACGGAGGGAAAGAGGAGACGTGGAAGACCGCGTAGGATGTGGATCGACGATGTGAAAGAATGGACCGGGATGACAATGGAGCAGGCGATTCGATCAGCGCAGCAGAGATCTACATGGAGACAAATCGTCCTTTGTGCCGCCAAAGTTCGGAACGAATAAGGCACCGACGACGACGACGCCCACAGTTTCGTTGCTATTGACCTGAAACCTTGCAACTGAGCAGAGGGTCGACAGGGCCATCCAGTGGAGGGCCTGGGTTTTACCCCTCACTGTTGGGGGGGGGGGGTCGGTGGGCGGCTGGAAAATAACACAAATATCGTTGTTTGCACATCTTCGACTTAGTTTCACATCGAATCCGAAGCTGACAGCTAGACCGAGTGTCCCCACGGCGACCTCTCGCCCACAAGGACACACCCCCACCCACCAGGGATGGGGTGGGCGCTGGGTTTCTGGGTGAACCAAAACTTCTGCCTCGAAATTTCATGGGTATCGCCGGTTACTTCAGAGGAGATAATGGGGACTCCGTGGAGTGGGAGCGAGTTAAGTGGCGACTGGTGAGGTGGGGTGTGGTGGGGTGGGTGGGGGTGGTGGCGAGGTGGGGATGGCGGTTGGTGTTAGTAGTCACAAACCTAAATTTACTGGATAACACTGGGGGACACCAGAGCGGTGGAAGCATGTTAGGGCGTGGCAGGCGTGGATGGGTAGGGGTGGGGCTGGATGGAATAGGTCTATAGAATGGGGTGGGGTGGGGTGGAAAGAGCGTGAAACCGGATGGGGTTGAGAGGGAGGGGTAGTGGGTAGTGGCAAGAATGGGAAAGCCGAAGCTTTCCGAGCTGCGTCAACGCCGGATACCCCATAGAGGTAGGGACTGTCTGGAAGCTGGTTGGGACACTCCGCCCCATAGTTGGTGCTGATGGGGACTGGTGGGGCGGAAACACAAAATTTCCTGGGAAACGCTGAGTACCCCCGGTAGTTTTTTGTAAGCAATCGTAAGTTCAAATAAGTTTATATGAGTTACTACATGTATTGTATACGTGCCATAATGCGTAAGTTTATAGCGTATTCCGCCGAAGTTGCGAAAACGCAACATAATTCGCATAGCGCATTCCGCCGATGTTGCGAAAACGCAACATTAAAATTTCGCAGATTACGGTTTCAGTATCCAATGAGATATATATTTAATAAACAAAAGACGTTAATTATTCACATTAGTGTTCCAATCGGACAGCTTCACTTCTCGGAAATATTGACGTGTTATGAGAAAAAATAATTATTGAACAAAATCTCTAAACAGACAGCAAAAAGACCAAATTTTGACAAATTCAAAAAATTTTAAGATGACAGCATATAATATTATATTTGGTAACAGCATACTTAGTAAACACCCATTAAGTAAGAAAAAATGGATTTGTGTAGGTTTCTCTTGTTTTTAATTTTTCCACAATTTTTAAGTAGTGCGTTGCGTTTTCGCAACGCCGGCGGTAAATGGGTTAATAATTCCTCAATTATCCACTCAAAACTTTCACACCATCAATGTTGACCATCTCCTTTACGTCGTAAATGGTCGATTGACATCACAAAAAGTAAACAAATTAGCCAAAAATTAGTCGAACAAGCAAACAAATAAATCAATCACAATTTTTAACGATTATTAGATTTAAAAATCGTCAAAAAGCAACCCTAGTTAGTAAACACAAATAAGAAGAGAAACAGCAAACGTGAACGAACACAAATTTCAATGCTAATGCTGGTAGGAAAGATTGAAACAACAGACGAAACACTGAAACTGAATCGAACAAAAAGAACGGCTATGCTAGAATGTTGATCACTCACTCCCTGCTTCGACTGGAGAAGGATGCCACAGGAAGGACGCAGGTCTGTGGTGCTGCCTCCTGTTCCAGTCTGGAAATCAGAAACCATGGGACTTGGTCAGACTTTCATTACCAACCAACAGCGTGGGGCATGGTGGTGTAGTGGTGGCGTCGTTGCCTTGGAGCCGGAAGGTTCGAGGTTCAAATCCACCTCGCCGTTTAAGGACCTTGGGCAAGTCCTTCACTCACAATTGCTCGGCCTTTCGGTGTGAAACTCCGATGCAGTGTCCGCTCTGCATTCGGGAGCGCCTCCGAGTAGTGAGAGCTTGAAGGGACGCTATAACAAGTGCACATACAAACAAAGCTGTCCATTTGGGACTTGGTATTACTATTGCCTTATAGAGCATTCAGCTTGTAATGTGAAGAGACCACAGGTTTGAGCCTCATCCAAAAGCACTGTTACTGTGCAGGGATCTTGACAGCAAGTCCTTCACTCGAAATTAATCTGCACTGTTGACAGTTTGTCGTACGGTCATGTGCACTCGTGAACTATGAAAGAAGGGCAATACCAAATACAGTTGTAGTCTACTGTGTTGTATTTAAACAGTTATAAAAAGTCTCCAGTAGGTTTAACCGTTCAGAGGTGCTTGCAGTGTGTGCAAGGCCACACGAGCAGAAGCAGGTTTTGAGAAGAGACAAGGCAGAAGAGAGACTGCGAGACAGAAGTGAAGAGCGAACAGAAGGAGAAAGTGAATTCCAAAGAGAAGGACCAATTGAGACCAGGGACGTAACTAGGATTTTTCGTTTGGGGGGGCTTAAGCCTGAAGTATATGACCAGTGCTTAAAGTGTCAAAAGGAAGTGCCAGGACGCTGTATTGTAATTGGTCGTGAGTGGCGGCGCCGAAGGCGCGAAGTTGCGAGTGCCGAAGGCACGAAGCCCGTTCCGACTAGGGGGTCTGGGGGAGCGTCGTAAGCTCCCCCAGCGGGGTCTGGGGCGGAGCCCCAGCGACCAGCGCATTTTTGGCTGTGTCGACCTCAAATGGAGCCATTTTAGGCTCTTGTTTGCCAGCTATTTGTGAACGGAAAAGTCGCGAAAACTTTAAGAAAAAGTCGTTTTTCAGTGTCGCAAGGCTCAAGCTACCAGGATAACAATAAAAAATGAAACTGCTACTGTAAAAGAGAAAGGTTTTGTCTTTACCGTAAGCTCCCCAGCGGGGTCTGGAGCGGAGCCCCAGCGACCAGCGCATTTTTGGCTGTGTCGATCTCAAATGGAGCCATTTTTAGGCAGTCATGGCCGGTCGTCCATTTATACGGTCCGTAACTGCATGTACGCCGTCCATGCGGTAGTCTATTTAAATTAGCCGTAAGCATACAACGGCTTGATTTCATTTGGGGGGGCTTCAGCTTCGTTTGGGGGGGCTTAAGCCCCCCAAGCCCAACGCTAGTTACGTCACTGATTGAGACAAATGATCGAGACTGAATTCTACAGCGAGGAAGCAAGAGGTCAAATCTGTTGGATGAACGCAATGGGCGGTGGGAGGAAACTGAGTGAGTCAGCCAGATACTGTATTATATGAAGATTACTGTAATTAAAAGAACATTAACTAACTAACAAAGCAAACAGGAAATCCCAGACAGATTGTAAAGAGAAGAACACAGCAAAGAAGAACAGGTGTGGGGACAGGCAGTGTTTATTCAAATTTCAGTTTACCTTTAAGTTTCACTTTCAGTTCTAGTTATTGTTTTCATATAATTTAAGTTTAAGTTTTAGTTTACGTAGCTTCCAAGCTTTAACTTAGTTCTGTAACAATTAAGTGTAATTTCTGATTAGTAAGAACAACAGACTGGTTGGTTAGATTCATGCTTTCATGCGACCACGCTGTAGTTTCAGGCAATAACCGCTAACTGTTGCAAACAAGTCCACCATTCATTTTTTGCACTACATAGAAAAAACTTATTCAACTTTAAAGTTTATTTATTTTTATTTTTTTACTTTTCAGTTTAGTTTCAGATACAGTTTTCAGACATTTTCAATTTCAGTTTTAATTAACTGAAATTTAACTTTTCCGTTAAAGCTATGTTCACTTTATTTACATTAAACCACACTCGGGACAGACGAATGTTAAATTAAAAACAGAATGAAAGCAAGCAAAACTGTGCAGAATGCAGAGAAAGCAGGCTGTCGATGAAAGAAAGCTGCCAATTGAAAAGCCATCCTCACCTTTCTCTAAGTCGCTGTAATTCATGTAGAGCTGTTGTGCTGTGGTGTGTTGGTGTTGTTGTTGGTGTTGTTGTTGTTGTTGTTGTGCAGTGTGATTGGTAGCGATCATGTGACCACCGGTCTGAGGCATCGCCTCACAGTTGGCATTTGATTTCGTCAAGACGTGTCGCAGACTATTATGCCAATCCTTCACATGAAAAAACAAAACATAATAATGGAAGAAAATATCTTCGTTCATACTGTATTTTTCTATTTGTGGTGCCATACAACAAAACCAGTATTATATTAAGGTGATTTTGCAGCATATTGAGTTTCATACATGTATCATTTCAAAGGTAGTTATCACGCTTCAAAAACACAACAACTATCACTTTAGCTTTATTCTAATCAAGATGTACAAGGCAAAAAGTTATGGAATTAAATTAATTAATTAAATAACCTAATTAAAATAACATATTATGCATATTAAGAACATTAAAATATCATTATAACCTGTTTTTAGCAATATAAAATAAATAAATTTTTAAACATATTATTAGATTAAATTCTGTGCAAAAACTAAAAAACACAAATATACTATTTCCCTAAATATCTCTGATGTGTAGCTTCTGACTTAATACCGATTTCGGTGTGGACCGCCGCATTTACTGCTTTGCGGCAGTTAAGATATTTGAGAGAGACTGCAAAGTCTAGATCTTTGCGATTCAAGCATAATTTATTCACAACAGCTTTTTAGACCACTAGGCATTCTGCCAACATATGCAGAGATTAATCTACACTTTTGTTCTCATGTTTTTGCTTTACATCTGCACTGACAAAATGAGCAGATTTTTCATGATAACCATATATGATAATGTATGATAATTTCAAGTTGTTTTATGCTGGCATTTCAGATATAGATATTAATCACAAAAAAACCAAGTGTATCAGCTAATCTAATTTAACATTTTGAACTGACAAGATTGTGGCTGCAAAATCTGAATTGCACTGCATCAGATCTCTTCACTTAAGATGTTATAGCTAATGAGATGATAATTTATGAAAATAAATGCAAATATATTCATGCAATTAACAACTCTCAGTTTCATTATAAGACAATCGTACCAGAAGACTTGGAGATATTCCATGAACTCCATTGCTTATTATATGCTTTACCTGATAGTCTGTGCTGTGTGTTGTTGAATTGCTTGGGGGCACAAAATTCAACTGACATCCACTGGTGCCATTGCGATTGGAGATGGGTAACTGCTTCACTCCAAGGGTTTTATTGCCAGCCATGATACCTAGACAGCACAAACACAGGATGCCATTATCAATCAATCAATCAATCAATCAATCAATCAATCAATCAATCAATCAATCAATTTATCAATCAATCAATCAATCAATCAATTGATCAATCGATCAATTGATCAATCAATCAATCAATTGATCAATCAATCAATCAATCTGATTGATGGATTGATTATCAATCAATCGACCAATCAATTAATCAATCAATCAATCAATCTTCAATAAATCAATCAATCAATCTGAAATTGATACATCCTTCAGAATTTCTACTCAAAGATGCTCCTGGCCCAGCTGACGCCAAAAGAACAGTTTTAAGAGATTAGTGAAGTCCGAGGAACTTATCCAACTGTAGTTCCGATGGCAGATCATTCCAAATGGTTAGGCCCATCATAGATCGTGCCCAATATTGCATGTTGGTAACACCAGTGTAATTGCATGCAAAGGGGAAAAGCATAGGCGTACGAGGTGGGGGTGCAGAGGGGCAAATGCTCCCCCCAACTTCCGGGCAAGTCTGGTTTTTCGGGCAAACATAGCGGCAAACGACTAAAAAAAAGGTCATCAACTTTTTCTGGATATATTTTTCGGGCAGAAGTTCAATCTTTGTCCCCCCCCCCACTGGTGAAAACTCCCGCACACCTATGGAGACAAGCAAGTCACCATGCACTGTAGAATGTAGAGACCAGTGGCCACTGCAGACCGCCAAAGCAGAACAACGATATAAACAAACACAAGTGTTAGTGTGTATCCACATCAAGTACATTTTTTGCGGGGCACGGAAGTGTAGAGGTGCCTTACAAATTCGAATCCGCCTCAAGCCGTCGCGCATGGACCTTGAGCAAGTCTTTTACTCGCAATTGCTCGTGTACTTTGGCATGAAACTCCGATGCAGTGTCCGCGCTGTAGTCGGAAGCACCTCTGAGTAGCGAGCGGTCTGAGAGCCTGAAAGTATGCCATAGCAAAGCGACAAATAAATAAATTTTACAAAATTAAATATTATAAGAAACTTAGAGAAAAGGCATGTGTTGTAAATATATCACACATCTGTATATTGTTACGAGTTTTTTTGGTTTCCATTTATCCTCACCGTGACAGCCGTTGTAGTAGCCATCCATTGGATTAATTCTGCAGTTGTTCAAGTAGTTGGCCTGCATGAAAGCATCTGGTCTTATCACTCTGTCTGAGAACTCATTCTCCTTCTCCATCATGTCGGCAAGACCCTTTGTTGACTCATTCCACGGATCAAACCCTACAGTTCATGTAATCAAAAGTACAATTTATGTGCTGAGGTTTTGCGACACACTGAAACGCTACAGACATACACACGGTGTATGCTTTTATATCTAATAATAACTACAGTAACAACAGCGATAGGAATAATAATAATAATAATAACAATAATAGCGATAACAATACTATCAATAATACTACTACTAATAAAGACACATCTTGATCTGGGATTTTAAAGTTTCCAGATATGACATATTGACTCTAACAATGAGTAAAAGTAAATACAACATAACAAAGTCTAACAAGGGTTTTAAGTGGTTCACAAGACATGCATAATCCATGTTAAAACCACGGCAAATTAACGCAAAATGTCTCATAACATAATTTTCTTAGCCTCATCTTAAAAGCTGTGACAAGGATCCACTTAGACAGTACTGTCATAAAACAAATCCACAAGTCTAAAACTCTTGCACTAGGGGGTGGGGCGCTTAGAGTAATGGTAAGCACTCTGGCAAGAAGAGTAGTGTACTGGTGCGGGATCATTTCCCGCAACATTCCCAAAAAAGGTCCACTCAGCCTTCCAATCGGCAGATGGTGTTGGAAAACTGAGCAGTAGGACGTGATGAGCGCCTTGCATGGCGGTGGACAATTAAATTCGACTTCTGTAATAACCTGTGATCATCCGTTCATTACTGATTGCAATCATATACTGCGTTGTGTCAGTCTGAAATTAAACAAAGATTATTATCATTATTATTATTATTATTATTATTACTATAACACACATTTATTTTTTCAAAAGAAACTGACCCACTGACATTATTATTATTATTATTATTTATACTTATTATACTGAAGAATTTCTGCGCTAGCGTTCCATTCGGCTTCAACAAATAATTTAAACCGGTGTCCCAGATTTCCATGATTTAAACAAATTCAAAATCCCAATTGAAACGAAGAATGACATTGAGAATCGACACAGTGACCTACCAAGGTCATCCTCGTGCGAGTCCGTCTTGTGCGAGAGATTTCCGAATGAATTCTGCTGAACTGGATCGTCGATCAACGAGTGAGTCGATATCTGTCCTTCCAACGGCTCATCGTTGCCTTTTCCTACAAGATAAAATGCATCCCAACTTCATCACAAATTGTGGGGCGCGGTGGTGTAGTGATGGCGTCGTTGCCTTGGAGCCGAAAGGTTCGAGGTTCGAATCCACCTCGCCACGTAAGGACCTTGGGCAAGTCCTTCACTCAGAATTGCTCAGAGCTTTGGCGTGAAACTCTGATGCAGTGTCCGCTCTGCATTCGGGAGTGCCTCTGAGTAGAGAAAAAGAGCTTGAAGGGGCACTCTAATAACAAGTGTGCATACAAACAAACAAAACCTGAAGGTTACCAACAAGACTACCTTAAAGCAGACGTTAAACTCAGCTGGATCCCACTCTCGTCTGAGATCGGACACCCCACGAGTATTCAGATCAAAGGTAACTAGGCCAAGGCAATCAGATCAAGACAATTGGGTCGATGTAACTAGGTCACAAAACTAGGTCAATTTAACCGGATCCTGGAGCCTCGGAACCCTGGGTCCACCAGAAGTGCCGCTATACTTACACTAACTCCCAAGCCCACCTGGTAGCACCTCCTCTGGAAGGGGTACATGGTAATGGTAAATGAAGAACATACGAATGTCGTACCACTTCCCGCTACCGACTAAAAAAGGTCCACTCAGCCTTCCATTCGGCAGATGGCATTGGAAAAACTGAGCAATAGAACTGATGAGCACCTTGCATGGCTGCCAAACAGTTAAATTCGACTCCTACAACAACCTGCAATCATCCATTCATACTATGTATTGCAATCATACTGCGCTGTGCCAGTTCAAAATCAAACGAAGATAACAACTATCACTGTTGCGACGCTCTCAAACCTGATTGGTAGCTGGCAGAATTTTCGTTACGCGGCAGACGAGACTTGCCATCTATTTCATCACAGTCTGTGGAACATGACGTGACGGCTTGCGACTGCGACGCCCTCGCGACAACCGTCGGCAACGATGACGTGACGCCTCTGTCACTGATCACCAGTGACATTGCTGGGACTGAGCGCCGGTCGCTTGGCAGAGGATTGGCAACGTTCTTGGAGTCCGAGGGCAGACGACTCTGTTGACTGGCTCTCTGCTTTGCGGAACTGCAAGACAAACGCAATTGTATTGTATTGTACATCAATGGCATTTATAAAGCGCCTCTTAACTCCACCAAAGCCGGTCCCAAGCCCAGTTGAAAAAGGAGGAGGGTTGGGACATGGGGTTAGCAGCCCCATTCCTGTAAAAGACCTAACGCTACAGAAACGACAAGTAGGACTTGTTGACCAATGCTCCGATCCGAACAGGAGGAACTAAGTCTAAGTAAGTCTTACAGACTAGCTATTCAGAGGCGCTCTCAGCATGTCAGCCCCAAGGAAATAAGAAAGACTCCAAGAAGCGACGGACTGAAGATGCCATCGCCAATAAGATCTTACTACAATTAGAGGGAGGTCATTCCACATCAAAAGAAGGGTCTACAATGGCAAAGGTGCTGTGTTGGACCATGGCAGTCCTTGACTTGGAACTAAGAGATCAAGTCAGTCAGCAGACCGGAGAAGGCGGAAAGACGCTGCGAAGAGGGTTTGTGCGTCAAGTCACAACTTATGTGTATAGGAGCTTGTCCATTTTGAGTGTGTTCTTGAGACTTGGGCAGAAATGTAACCAGTATGTGCATGCGTTGGGTGCGGTGGTGATGAGGTATGCTGCGTGCCTTGGAGCCGGAAGATGCGGGTTTGAATCCACCACGTAGAGACCCTGGGCAAGTCTTTCACTCGCAATTGTTCATGCACGAAACTCCGATTCAGTGTCCGTGCTGTAGTCAGGAGTGCCTGTAATTAAAAATCTTCAAGGGGCACCATAACAAGTGCACAGACAAACATCAATCCTCACACAACAAACAATTCAGCAAAAACCTGACGTACCAAGAATTATTTCCAATTGTTGATGGCTGCACATCGAACGCAAGTTTCTCGGTCGCGGTTGTTGAATTTGCTCTGTGTGCCGACCGTGACTGCAACCCATTGATGGTGCTGAATGGTCGGCCGCCGCCCCCACCCTCCGTCGATTTTGTGCCCCCCGAATGTCTCGAAATTTGGTGTCGTACTGAAGATGCAGGCTTTTTCTGGCTACACACAACAAAAATTTCTAAGTAGGCATATCTAAATTCCACGGCACAGTTAGTGCATGCGCACAAATACACACGTACGCAAATGTATACAACGACATGTGGCATAGTTTATTAATAATTGTTCCATTTGTTGATAGCTGTGCATAAAATTCAAGTTTCTCAGCAACTTCTGTTGAATCTTACTGATCACAACAATAAGCTATAGATCTATGAACGGAACCACTAGACTTCTCAAAGCAATGAATAGAAACTTCTCCAATTCGATGCACCAGAACATCAATAATGCATTTGTTTTATGTATACTTGTTATTTCTTTGTTTGCATGTGCACTTGTTATGGCGCCCCTTCCAGCTCTCTACTCAGGAGGCTCTCCCGACTACAGAACGGACACTGCAACAGAGTTTCCACACCAAAGCGCTGAGCAATTGCGAGCACAGGACTTCTTCCCTACACGGTGGCTTGAGGAGGATTCGAACCTCGAACCTTCCGTCTTCCAGGCAACGAACATACCCACTACACCACTATGCCCCACAAATTTGACTATAGCACCAATCTGCTCGAATACCTCTACTAGACTTCTCAAATGTAGACATGGGCCCAATAGGACCGCTTAAATATAGCACTGGACTGAGTGGACTCGGACTGTTGAATGCAGGGAATGGATTTGATAAAACTAGTATGCATGTATGCAGCAATCGTACAGTTTGACAACAGCAACTGTTTGGTTAGTGTCTATCAGTGCAAAGATATAGTAAGACGGACTGTATAGTGTATACCTTGACGCTGATGACTTGGTATTCTGATTCTTTACAACACTGGTATGAACTAATGGAGTTGGTGCGCATGTGGTTGGGGGAGCTACTACTGGAGTCGGAATCGTCGTCGTCGTAGGATTTCCCTTCGCGTTTTGATTGAACTCGTCGTACAACAGCTGCTCATACTCGAGATGCTTACTGAAATATCAGAAAAAATGGTCGAAATCAGAAAAAATGGTCGAAATCAGAAACAATGGCTGAAAACAGAAACAATGGCTGAATACAGAAACAAATGTTTTCTGACTATACTTATTTATTTAATGGAGTCCTGAATATTTTTTTAATCGTAATTGAAATTGTAATCACAGGTATGCATGCATAGTAATTTCTCTTTCTACAGTATCTCTTCATGAAGATTGCTTAAACCGAATATTGCAAGAATCACCGTCGTACCTTTGTATTGATCAAATTTGTTGGTCAAAGAACATACACACACCTAAGCACAAACTAGAGATTATCGTAATCACAATCGAGAATTTCTACAGCGCCACTTCAAGAGAAACTCATCATAGGCGCTCCCGACCTGACAGCACCAAACCACAATCAAAGAGAATGGTTTTCAAACGCTTGCAGAAAAGGGGCAAAGACAGACCAAGAAGTTAATTACGAAGACTGCTCTACGTAATTTATTCCAGAACGATGAACCGACCATAGCAAAAACATTTATGCAGCACGAGACTTTGTTTGTTTGTTTGTATGTGCACTTGTTATAGCGCCCCTTCAGGCTCTTTCTACTCAGAGGCACTCAAGTCATGGGGGAACCTGATCCCCTTACGTGGCAGAGCAAAGGAATCTACAACCTGGAATGTATATAAGCTCCTTAAGATAAATCACGGCTTGGTCTGCTAGGCAATAATCTTAAGCTCAAACTGTTTTTGCTAAACCTATTTCGAACTTGACGTGAAACTGATTTCACTCACCTGTCCATCAATTATGTTTTGACTAAGCGCCTATGAATACACTGTTTTCCCTTTCAGAGAGTCGTTGAAATTCAAAAATTACCATGACACAGAATTATTTCGTGAATATTATAAGAAAAACAGTTTGAACTAAGTATTTATGCCTCAACATTTAATACCAAGAAACGAACATTGTTGCTATTGAGGAGGCCAATGTGCAGACGGATACCACCTACCCCTGTTGCATTTGATCCTTTGTGAAGCTGGCCAACTCATCTCCTGGCTCATGTAGATACATGCAGTCCTTACATAAATCATAACATCGATAGGTCAAGGCACTTAAACGTTACCAGCAGTCAGCATTACAACATTGCTCATTTTAAAAGAAGCTGCGTATCTACACATGCATGTATGATTGTACGCACACATGTAAACACACCTTGACACATTAAAACGCAAATGATTAGAGCAATACAAACTCACTGCAACCTTTCTAGTCTAGTCTAATCTAATCTAATCTAGGAATTTCTATATGGCCACACTCATAACACAAGAAACTTCAATGGTTTTTGAGCAAGACTCCATTATCATTATAATCATAACCATCACAAATGTTTTTACTTGTGCCTACACAGAAATGCAAATCTAAGGTGAAGTGCAATTAGAAATATATATAACCGCTTGCTCTAACCAATCAGTACCAGTGACCCATTTGCTCTAACCAATCAGTACCAGTGACCCATTTGCTCTAACCAATCAGTACCAGTGACCCATTTGCTCTAACCAATCAGCTAGAGTGACCCATTTGCTCTAACCAATCAGCTAGAGTGACCCATTTGCATCAACCAATCAGCTAGAGTGACCCACTTGCTCTAACCAATCAGTACCAGTGACCCACTTGCTCTAGCCAATCAGTACCAGTGACCCACTTGCTCTAACCAATCATGCAAAGTGACCTATTTGCTCTAGCCAATCAGTACCAGTGACCTATTTGCTCTAGCCAATCAGTACCAGTGACCCATTTGCTCTAGCCAATCAGTACCAGTGGCCCATTTGCTCTAGCCAATCAGTACCCGTGATCCATTTGCTCTAACCAATCACCACTCTACCCACTCAGCTACTGCAATCTACGAAAATAATACCAACCTTCGCAACCTCAGCATATTCACAAAATAAAAACAACATTTAACAACTATTCAGGTTAAAAGATTTGAGAAACAGTTGCACATTATACCCTTACAGGTTTCAAGCATGAAAGACCGCGCAGGAAGTAGCTGCAGTACTTTGTTGTTCCTAGCGACGCCTTTATCGTCCGACCGTCCACCGTTACGTTGTTTACGACTTGAATTGCGCGAATTGCGTCTTCAGAACGATAGTACGTTACGTATGCGCTTGCGCTAGGACCCTGAACGCAATACAGCAAAACACGTTTTGATCATTAAACAGCATGGGTGCTCGCAGATATTTCTGCAGGATGGGCAAAACACAATGGTCTTGTTTGTATGTTTGTATGTGCACGTGTTATAGCACCCCTTCAAGCTCTCTCTACTCAGAGGCGCTCCCGAATGCAAAGCGGACACTGCATCAAAGTTTCACCCCGAAGCGCTGAGCAATTGTGAGTGAAAGACTTGCCTAAGGTCAATACGTGGCAAGGTGGATTCGAACCTCGAACCTTCCGGCTCCAAGGCAACGATGCCACCACTACACCACCGCGCCCCACATCGGGGTAAACAGCATGGGTGCTCGCAGATATTTCTGTAGGATGGAGCAAAACACAGTGGTCATGGTAAAATATGTTAGCAAGAACTTAAAAAATACAAAAGAGGATCTTCAAAACATTGGTGTTTGTCAAAGAGCATTTTGAAATGTAAATATCAGTCTCGTCGATGTGTGTATTGTTAACATAATTATTAGTGCTTCAGTGGAAGAAATCTGCCAAAAAACCAAAAAGTAGCAGTTACAATCAGGTGTAAACTTTCCAGGAAGGGGGCAAGTGTCCCTATGTGTGGGTGTCCATGGTAAATAGCCATCTTAAATGTTCAACTGTAGTAAATTCATTTATTTATTAATTCAGAGCGTTGAGGTATTGTCCTTCCAAGATACCCACTCCAGCCCAACTCCGGCGATAAAGGAGTTTCCACATGCTTGCAAAAGGTGCATCTAAATTTGAATGTATTGTAATTAGTAATTACCATAGCACCGCTAACAGCCATTGCCACTCAGCAGCACTCCAAATATTGCACGCACCTTTTGCAAGCATATGGAAACTTCTCTACCACCGGAGTTTGACTCAAATAGGTATCTATTGGAAGGCGAAGTTATCTATTACATGCGGCAAACCCAACCGTCAAAAGCATGACGTTTCCTCTTAAAAGTGCAACCAAAGGAACCAAAACTTTCACCTCTAATGCAAACAAGGTTGCTTAAAAATATAACAGCTATATCATATTTAACTCCCTTGTTACCTTAGGACATGTTGAAGAAGACACGTTTACGTTGGTTGTGTCACCTACATAGATCGGGAGAGAGAATTCTAAAGCAGGCACTGGATTGGAATCCACTGGGATGGAGAAGGGGTCGAGGAAGATCCAGAAAGACTTGGCGAAGCACGGTTAGTCGGTTACTCAGGATTTTGAAGGCGGCGGAATGACATGGGAAGATGCTAAGATGGCTGTGGAAGACAGGATAACGTGGAGAGGCTGTGTCGCCCGATGCGCTACCAGCACGAGGAAGGACTAAGTGCTAAAGTAAGTGTTAGTTCAAACATATCAGCAGCCGCACAAAGTTCAGACCAACCTGCACGCCAGCATACGAAGTACTCTGGTTTATCACAATTTTGTGTATTTTGCCGAATCTACCGAAATACTCGTGTTTCTTAAGAGTGTCCACTTCAGCGAGACGGTGCGTCAAGCCAACGACAAAGACGAGGTTCTTCTGGACAACCCTGCGAAACAAATCAAATCAAATCCAATGATTAGTCAGTCGTTGATCAAGTCCAATTATTAACCAATCAAATCCAATGATTAGTCAATCATCAATATGACAGTAATTGCAAACAGAGAGACAGAATATATTATCGTGGATAGGCAATTTGGAAAAGTTTTAAGCTGAGAAAAAAATGACAAGCAAGCGACTAAGCAAACATAATGACCAAATGTCATAATGACCAAATGGCATAATGACCAAATGTCATAATGACAAAATGTCATAATGACAAATGTCATAATGACAAAATGTCAAAATGTCATAACGACAAATGTCATAACGACAAATGTCATAATGACAAAATGTCATAATGACAAAATGTCATAATGACAAAATGTCATAATGACAAAATGTCATAAGAATAAATGTATATAAAAGTGTCTATTTAAATAACTGATTATCTCAAAATTGACTGAGAAGTGATTGTAACAAAACATCTTTGGTGGCAAAAAAACCATGAGGAAAGCAAAATCTGACAACCTAGCTACTTAGTACTAGGTCTGCTACAATTCTGAATAAAGTTGGTGTTTATAGTGTTTGTACAATATTGAAACTAATATTTTCCAACTAAACACTTTTCAGTCGATTTGATTTTGAGATCATCATTTACTACGATAGACACTTATTTACTCGCTCATACTTGTGACATTTTGTCCGTGCTATTGTGCCCACGACAATATGTCGCACGACATTTTGTCAGGCCTCAAAAGAAAATCACTTACTAAATAAGGAACTTCAAAACCCACAAATCAAGTCAACTAGTCACAACATTTCAATCAAAATTCAGAATAAAGCATGCAAATCTCTAATGGCAATGGCAATTTTTGTGTAAATTGGGAACCAAGATAACATGCACACAACAATCATTTGATGAAGAATATACAATAACAGAAAAGCGTCTTTCAATAAACTATATCTGAAGTTTAATATGACGGATGACAACAACCTAACGTTGGAAAGATGTTTTCGATTTTCTGCTGCTTTTTGTTTCTTCTGCGAATCTTTCTGACGTTTTTCTTTCTTTAGCCTCTGCAAACTGTGCACGTGAAAGACAAAATACATTTAAAACTACACAGCACAATCAGAGAACAGTAAGACTTCATTGATGACACCAAGAAATTTTACATTTACTCACTCAAAATTCCCAGTTAGTGGTTTCCACCTATTTGGCCACACTGCAAATATATGGACTACTGTAACAGTAAATACTACATGACATGAAACACTTCACCTTGAGCAATTAGTCCATCTCTTTGAAATGCACTGTCTTAAAATAATTATTCACTCTTAACCCTTTAATGCCGGAGGGTATAGAATTTTCATGCCATTTACTACCATCTCGGCGTTAAAGGGTTAAATGCAAGCTGGCAACCCATACTCAGTTACTCCGCTTTTCCTTTTCTCAAACTCTATTTCTTCCCTCTCGGCCTTGCACAACACAATACAATACAATACAGTTATGTAATTTGATAATGTCCTCTTTATAAAGCTCAAAAGTGCACATCGAAGTGTGACCAACCATTCAAAACTATACATGTAGGTAGACTGGAAAAGGAAAGTTTTCAGCTTAGAGCGAAAAACAGACTCACTAAGAGAGTTACGAACATGAGGAGGCACAGAGCAAGAGACCAGCAAAAGTAAACACACTTTCCAGCATAAGTAAACACACTTTCCAGCAGCATAAGTAAACACACTTTCCAGCAGATGCTGATTGAAGATATGGTCGACCTTTAACTGCAGTTGCATTGCAAAGATGATCCAGAAATTCAATTCCCAGAGATGAAAATAAATACTAACTCTGTTTCGGCAAGAGGTTTGAACTCCGCTGGATCTTCCGTATACGACTAGAAAACAACATAACACATTGAGAGAAAAAAAACATATGCACCATACTACTTCTGGTAATCTGCTTCTCTACAAAAGACCATCAACCATAAAAGCATGAATTTAATATCAGGAAGCCTGCATATAGGACATCACCCTTTGTCTGGTGCTGCTCACAGGACCTTGCGTTTGCCGCCGACCTTCGCAAGCTGTATTACCTTGTTCCCAGTGCCAGAGGTTCTTGATTGCTCCAAACATTTAAACAGAGCTGTTGCTCATTCTAGCTGTACCTCCACAAAGCTCAATTGTTCTTTCTCGGTTTAATCTATGAATCAAAGTAAATTTTTAAAGATTAATTGATAAGTTTATTTTCAATACTCACCAGCCCATATTAATGTGTAACCACCATAGCACAGTGAAACCAGCTGATACACTGCTAGTATGTTCTTCATATGTCAGAATTGACTGATTCACAATTTCACATAGGTTAAAGAGGTCTTAATCAAGAAGTGGATACAAAGAATTTTCATCTGTCATTGGTCCAGCAGTATGAAATGGCCTACCTCTCGAGCTGCGCTTGTTACCCAGGTCACTCTCTGACACATTCTACGAGCATTTGAGAACTGTTCTTTTTTTGCGCCCCTGGAATCGGGAGCACCTCTGAGTAGTTTCCTTGAAGAGGTGCTACATAAATACTTGAATGATTGAGCGAATGAATAAATGAATGAATGAATGAATGAACGAACGAATGAATGAATGAGCGAATGAATGAATGATTGAATGAATAAATGAACGAGTGAGTGAGTGAGCGAATGAATGAATGAATGATTGAATGAATAAATGAACGAGTGAATGAATGAATGAATGAATGAATGAATGAATAAATGAACGAGTGAATGAATGAATGAATGAATGAATGAATGAATGAATGAATGAATGAATGAATGAATGAATGAATGAATGAATGAATGAATGAATGAATGAACTTACTCTTCTGCAAGCTGGACACAGGCCGTTCTCATCCGTTCTTATCCGATGCCAGCAAAACCTACAGATCTGTCAACCGAAACAAAATTTTGAAAGAACTTCAATTACTTTAGAGAAAAACAAAGAATTAAACAATTAAAGCAAGGTCAGAAGATGAGAAAACTCAGCTAAAATGTCTTCCACATACATGGAAATGGATGAAACAGACCCTTAAAATACAAGGATATAAAAAATACAGAAAAAAGCACAGAATAGACAAGAATGGTGTCGTTGGAATCTTGGAACTGCCTAAGGTGATTTTAAAATTACTTAGTGTTCTCACTAAAGAGAAGAATGTAGTTAGATAACTGTATCACATCAATATCATGAGCTTAACTATGGAAACTGAGGAAGTGTTAGGCTGCATACAGATACACTTTATAAGAACTATCAGTTAAGTACTATCAGCTAATTAGGTAGTGATAAATCAGATCAGAGTGTGATTGATATTACATAAGCATACCTGATAACCACAGGTGCATGGAAAAAAACTGATGTCATCTAGTTCCAAAGGGTCCATGCACAGGGGACACTGCAACACAGTCAAAAAAAACCAACACACATAGAACCTACAATTGTTTCTCTCGTAGCTTCGTACCAATGTACAAGTCATTTTACAACCAATTTATCTGTACAATTTATCAAGCGTGTTACACAGTTCCTACACTTGTGCATGCACTACAATGTTCGTATATACTGCATGAATTGTCTATGACTGTTTACATTTACTGCATTATATATCAATCTCGCAAGGAGCCTTAAGCTCCCAGTAAAATCCTGTCGACACTTTATAATATACGACTGTCTGATGATTTATTATTAAATTGTGACCATCAATGTATATAATAAATTATGTAATTACTGATAGGGCAACCCTAGCTAGCGAAACCATATGTTCCTTCGGGTTTACCTATTGACAACCTGCAAACGAATTTTGCAAACTGTGTGGAGTGTGTGCTTGTATTACATCATGGTGTTCAGTAAATATTGATTCAGTATGCTTAGGACTCTCGAATGTAACTGGACAACTTATATAGATTGTTCCAACTGCCACAGTATATGATAAGATCATAGATCTACACAAACTGGAGTCTGTTCCACATGTATCGTTAGTCAGTAAGGACACTTTGGCATTGCAAATGTTCTGTCAATTCAAAGAATTTAAAATGTATTTAATAGAAGCCTATTATCTGCTGCTGACTGAAAACCAGTTCTGCAGGCATCGCACTTTTTTGCAACGATTCAGTTAAACTGTAGTGATATCCTCAATGTATCAGGAATATTTCAGAAAAGAAAATTTCAATTTTGGTTGGAAATAAAATCAAAGCCAAATTTTTGATAAGTGACTGTCTCTATCGCTGATGCTACATCCAGATGTCCTAAAAATGTTATTAAAAAAATATAGAAAAGTAAATGAGTACATATGCCTACCAAAGTCACTCACTCTCAAGATTGGACTTAAGAATATTCTTGCTGCATAATCCATACATAATCATGACAGCAAACCTGTTTTTAAGATTGCTGAAAATGTATTCATGGAACTTACTTCAGCTTGGCTTCCTGTTGACATGATGATGTCTTTTCTGCAATCAGTAATAAAAAGATATGATTGAAATATTTTTATCATCATCATTATTATCACCTCCTTACCACCAGCATCATCTCAGTCGTCACCATTTCCATACTAACCTTCAACACAACCGTCTGACATGTTCCGTGTTTTCATCGTTTGTACACTCTTCTTCCTAAAGTTTGTCTACAGTGGAATTTCTCAAAATGTGTGTATAGACTAATGTGATTGATTCATAATTTTGGCATCACAGACATGTATGAGTGTCTTGTCAGTGTTTACTTTTTTGTTCAAGATAAATTCCCCCATGTCTCTGGAGTATTCCCCTCAACTTGAATATACCTGTTAAATGTAAAGATACAATACAATACAATACAATTATTACAAGAGTTCATTTTTCGTTACCACTATGATACTGTAGAACATCAGATTCATTCTTGTGGGTTAATTGGTTAAAGAAATTTACTAGGTATTCTTTTCAGAGTCAAATGCTTTGTGTGTTTTTGTCAAGGCTGTCCTGGGGTTTCATTCAGTGTGTCTCAAGTTTCATGTAATCCTTAAGTTGCTACAATTTTGATTTTTGAATGAGATTACGGTAACAAGTTTGTAAACAAGGTAATTTGGTTTTTTTAGTATCGTAATGGCATTTGGCATCCAATCAGAGAGTGGAGTGACCAGAGAACGAAAAGACCGAAGTACAGTAGGTCTTGAGGTCTGAAGAAGCTACCCCATACAAACAGAAGCACACAAGAGTTTAGTCTACATGGATGTGTGGAACACAGGAAGCCAGAGAAAAGCGTTAAAAAACTGAAGGCAGATAATTATGTGGGCAAACCTCTGATGACCACCAATGAATGGGTAGCAGCATTGCGCATTGAATGAAGTTTTGAATGGTTTAATGAGGAGAGGTAAGACCAGCATAGATAGAATTGCCTGGATGAACATTGCGATACCTATGAAAAGGAATACATAGATTTAGCGATGCCACAGTCAACAAGTTCAAGTCCGAGCGACAATGCCCAGTTTCAGCAAAGTATTTCCAGACTATCCGTCAGTTCATGCATGAATGGCCCCCAAACTTGACCAGTGACCCTCTTCGCAGAAGATATTGATATAATGATATAGCTTTCAATTACAATCAATCAGTCTAGCAACGAGGGTAGTGTTTGTGTGGCTAAACATTTTGACTCTGCTTAGACTTTCAGAACATATGTTAACTAGACACCTACATTAGACAGTTTTCGAGAAGAAGTAATTCGTATGCTGCAATTTTCAAATGCATAAATTACAACCCTAGTTATATCTTACATTTATTTATCAAAAACAAAAAAGTCCGACTTCCGAAAGCAAACGTCCAAACGACTAAATTCCAGACCAGTATGTCGTGCGTTATAACACAGACATTCTAACTCTACTTAAAACCATGCAAAAGGTTTTTAGACAGCAAAATCTTCAAAATGCACAAGTCACATTAGTTGGCATAGGAAATTAAATAGCGCAATATAAATAGATGTCAAAGTTTGAGGACAAATTGAGCCGACTATTGCACAACATAAACAAACTGCATAGCCTTATGTCAAATTTCTCTTCGTTCATTATCATTACTGTTAGCCTTCGAGTCATCTTGACCGTCTGAAATTCACCTCGAATATTAGCTGGAAATTCGAGAATTTTGCAGATATATCAGCTGAAACCAACGTAAACAGATTATTTTTGTCCCTTTAAATCTCCGATGTCTCCAATCGACTGCAACTGCGTATTGTTATTGCCAGCTTCTTTATGCTTTACTCGAACACAGACGACATATCGCAAAGATGAACTTAGTGACGTCGTACTTGCACCAGACTTCCAATGCGACAAGGAGGTGTCGATTTATTAATTAAGCTTAAAACATTAATTGGCTGTTTTTCAGCGGGCCAGCGTCGCTCAGCTACCACGCATTGTTGTCTGCAGATTCTTCCATGATATACTCTAGCTTCTGCTATCCAGATATAGGCAGTGGCGTAGCAATAGGTTTTGCAGCTTGTGCAGTGCACAAGGGTCTCCGCGGCTGTCAAGGGCACCCGACTGTCAAGAGCCCCGGGGTCAAATTTAGTACTTTTAAGGATATGCTGAATGTATTAAAACCTACATGTAGGCCTACAGCGTACGCAGTGCACTCAATAATTTTTTGGGTTTACCTGGAAATTGTGTACTTTTGGCGCTGCTAAGCGTCAAGCACGAGAAGAACGTGTAAAGAAGACCGCCAAAATAAAATTAAAAATCCGGATTTATGCCTGCGGAGAGCGAGCTTGCAGTGCCTTGTACCGAGGACTACATGGGGGCAGTAGCGTAGCAATAGGTCGTGCAGCAAACATGGAACAGCCCCTCATGTTGTTCACCAATCACCACCTCTGTCCATCTTTCCCACCTTATTAGGCCTAAATACCTAATTAACATTCAAGCCACGCTTGACGTGTACAACAGTAGGCTACTGCGAACGTTCTGTTCACAAAAGTACATATACGTACACTCCTTCACTTACAAAATTAAATTCAAAATCTCGTTTAAAACCTACCACGGCTTTTAAAATTTCTTCGGACCTCCAAAACATATTTTATTTAGTATCTTAAACGTCCTCGACAAGTTTTCACCCTTAAATAATCCTGCTTTATTAATTTAGGAAATACATCTGCGTTAGAAGCGTTCTTCGCATTCGCTAGACGGCAGAGCAGTTTCTTAAACTGTCCACAAAACGACCTGAAATTAATCTAACTGTATTCGCTAGATGGCGATGGTGAGACTGAAAAACACCGTAAACTGACAAAATCTGTTCAAAGTGAATCTTACACAGCACGTGTTTATCACGATTTCAACAAATTTAATCGAAAATAAGACTCGATATGAACTTATCGCTTTAGGGAAACATCTACCGTCGTCGGAAATAAGGTAATCCATAACTTTACCGTCTTACGTTCAACGTTATCTCCATTCATTGACCAACTGTTTGCATGTGTCCAACCCTATGTAACGTGAAATGCCAACTCAGCCAAAAACGTCTTGCTGAAATCGAATTCGCATTTTGGACAAACATCTACATTTTCCAAAATTTTCCATCCTCACCACAAAACTTTAATGATAATTTCAACAACTCGAAACTACATGGGAAAATGTGTTTTGGAGGTCTGGGGTTGAGAAATAACTGAGAAATTTTGAACGAAATTTGTGAAAGAAAGTACCACGGAGTCTATATTAAATGACTTGTTACTCATTATTAAAGCGAGCGTCGCGTCACCTGTCGTTGCGAATGAGGTAAACGAAAGTGCCAGAAATAGAAAACGAGCAATATAACCAGGATTTTATTAATTTTCTATAGGCCTAATCCTATTTAGTTTCGCACAGCAGATAGAAAGGAGGTTTTGTAATGAATTATAGGCCTATGACCAGAGTATAGCATGTTTAGAATTATTAGAGAAATAATAAAAATATAATATACTAAATAATAAGGAAATGCTTCCTTTGCATTCGCAAGGTAGAGGAATAGTTCTTAAAAGCAAAGATATTAGAGTCGTAGACTACTCTAATATCTTTGTTAAAAGTTCATACTGTTTCACTCTGCAAAAGTCAGGCGCTTTTGCACAGACTTATTATTGGAAATCTTGAGGTTCATGCATTGAAGGGCCCACCATGAAAACCATGCACAAGGGCCCCCAAAATCTTGCTTCGCCACTGGGCGCTTTATAAATGTTCTGATAGGCTACAATAAAAAAAAACAGGTTGGCAAACCGCAACTTGGTAGCCTACATTGAGACATACAAAAATCACATTGAAATAATCATATTAAAGGGAGCAATCAGTTTTGGAATTGAAACGATAGCCTATTTAAAGATAATATAGACTATGTTTTAGTATATTATGTTGGAAAAGAACTCTAGGCCTAGAGCAGTGATTCCCAACCTTTTTTCGCTTGCGGCACACTAAGAAAGTTTTAAAAAATTCGCGGCACACTTAATTATAATTATTAATGTATTAGTCTATTTGTCACTATTATTTAATAATATTCTAATTTTAATGTTCCTCTCGTCTAATAATGCTCTAGCGAGTCTAGTCGGTCAGCAAATCAAATTGAAATGAGGCTCCAGAGACGACAGTCATGCTCGCAAAGAGGGTCATCAACTTTTTGGGGGGCGAGAAAAAAATTAGAGTCTTCGCTCAGAACAAAGCACAAGACTTTAGCCCCCCCATAAATTCCGCAACTCCGCACATGTTACCCAGTCAAAATTGTCGATTGCAAGCGAAGAGAAGTGATGCTGTAGTGCTGGTTGTAGGCCTATCAATGTGTTTAGTATTTTAGGTGCAACTTACTTTTTAACTGAGATTCAATGATTGTGGGAAAACAATCAAGATTTCTCTTGGAGATCTTAACCTGCTTCAGTGTGAGAGATTAAGACCAACTGACTTAAGTTTTGATGTTGCAGTAATGATGTTTTCGGATCTTTTGCTCGGAATCATTATTAATTAATAACATTAAATGCCACAGGAATTTTTTTAAAAATTTAGACTTTTCCCGCGGCACACCTGCAAAGTTCTCGCGGCACACTGGTGTGCCGCGGCACACAGGTTGGGAATCACTGGCCTAGAGACAAAGTTCTGGTCATCTTTGCTAGAAAGTTCAAAATTGTGCATACGGGCACTGAGACCTGGATGACGGTTGTTCTTTGGCGGGAAAAGACCTCGAAGGACATAATATCATTAATATGGAACTTCGATGGAAGTCGTTTCTGACCACCGCATGCAGCAGTCTGATCAGTGGAAAGTTCAGACAGTGAGGGAGATGTGCGTGCCACCCACCATCATATGCCAAGGATGAGAAAAATGAAATCGCTAATATTTCTTACCCATGATTAGTTTCAGAGGCTGTTTTTATTCGAGTCGGTATCTCTAAGCGGCTTTGATGTTGAGTAAAAAATGCGCTGAGCGTTGTCAATTGCCAGAGGGCAGCACGTAATTATTATTTCGCGGCAAAATTCTGCTCTAGGTTATAATTTTCGTGGCAGCTGCGGAGGAAGCCAGATTGAAACTGGACGGAGTTGGCCGAAAATAGCTTAATTAATAATTATTACTAAAATTTCGTAAGAGGTTTCGTCAAAGTTAGCAAACACTGAAACTACAAATTGTGGGAACAAAGTAGAGTCTACAGTCGTCAAGAATTTGGCGATTTTAAAGCGGGCTTTTCGTCCCGAAAATTTTAAGACATATGCTACTTTGTGCGCAGCAAGGCGCGTTACTGTGAGAGCACGCGCGGTTAACAGGTTATATGACACGTTATTTGAAATAATTCATGGCGCTTTTTGTCTTGTTAAAAGTGAAGATAATTTACGACTGTAAAGTACACGGACTTTGGTGTAAATTTGCAAGCAGTCTTAATGACCTTTGACCTTGAGGTGGATTCGAATTTGTAACCTTTTGGCTCCAAGGCACCGTGCATGTAGACCCCTACAGGCTTACTCCACCTCGTCTCCACAATGTACATGAAGAAGAGGAGAAGCAGGACAGTCCCTTTAATATTCTTAAGCAAGTCCTCAGGCCGCCATTTGTATGAAATGAATGAATTGATGGTGAAGTGTTGGCGACTTAAGGAAATTCTTAGCCTCGGCATGAGGATGGTTGGCCAGTCCTCTCCCTCACCGTCTCATCTTCCCACCGACATGTGCAATCAGTGTCCCCATTACAGTTGATTTGGCTGTACAGGCATTGTAGCAGAATTCTCTATAGGAACAGAAAGCTGAAGTGTTCTTTCAAGCGCATCAACTAGTTGAAGCGGTACTTGTCGGTTAATTCACCCCCACAGGTTTCGTCTGTCTACCTTGTCGGTTAGTTCACCCCCATAGTTTGCGTGTATTTACGCACAGCATATATTATATTTACGCACTGGTTTTCAGTGACGTCATGTAATGGTGACATCCGATTAACTTATAGCACGTGTTTATTTCTTGGACGCCGTCTTGAGCGCCATGAATTTTTTAAGAATTTCGGCTTTAGTTCACGATAAACAAAGCAGCGTTAACTTCTTGCAGCAGCATGGCATCCTACATGCTGCAAGACAGTGTGCGAACAACCACCACTATCATTATATCGGACCAATGGCGAGCTTACAATGCAATTGCCAACAATCCTGGATTCACTCATTATACAGTTAATCACTCTGTTCACTTCGTTGACCCTAATTCTGGAGCACACACTCAAAACATCGAGCGGTCATGGAAGTCAGCGAAGGAAAGAAACAAACGACATAACGGCACTCACAGGCATATGCTGGATTCGTATATGTGTGAGTTTATGTGGAGGAGAAGAGTGAAGGTGAATGGACTGGATGTGTTCACTGCCATTCTGAATGACATCGCACAATTTTGGCCACCACAGTAGGATAGTTACATTGCAAGTTGTAGGGCTGTAGGCTATTAGTCCCCCCATCAACAGTCATGTTTACGATTATTTCTTTCGTCTTTTATGCAACCTACATGTAATTTGAACAGTTCTAATTTGAACAGTTTATTTTCAATGCCAATGGCGTAATTAAATTTCTATTAAAGTTCACATGTAACCGGAGGTTAATTAATTTCTGGTTGTAAAATTTCGTATATACGGTTTCTGTGAGTGGCGGTGAATTAATATCTGCATGTAAAATTTCGTATATAGGGTTTCTGTGTGTGGGGGTGAATTAACCGACAAGTACCGTTGAAGCTTGTCAGTGACAGTCAACTTTATAAGAGTTCATGTGAAAGCTAAACTATTTATACATAGATTTGCTGGTTCGAGTCCACCTCAAGCCACTGCGTAGGGACCCTGAACAAGTCCTTTCACAGTTGCTCTTGTGCTTCGGCGTGAAACTCCGATTCAGTGTTCGTGCTGTGGTCGAGAGCGCCTCTGACTAGAAATCTTGAAGGGGCGATATAATGAGTGTTCATACATACATGCACAAATTATTGCTCATGAATAATGGATGGACTATATTTTAACGTTGAGGCTACAAGGGTCTTAGGTGGTGGTGATTTTCTTAAATGGGTAAATCATAGCAAACAAATTCCTTAATTGCACCATCTATGTGCCGCTGCCGCATTTTAGTGAGAAAATGCAAGAAATGCGCTGTTTCTCCATAGGTATTGATCTTACTTGGGTTTTGCTTTAAAATGCTTTTGCAATTCCATGAGTCCATCCACCCTGCCTCATCGTTTCCTGCATAGGTCCCTTCCTAGAGAATGAACTTCCCCGCCCCATAAATTTGCTTTGTCATCCTCACTGTTAGTCTTTGGTGTAAGATATTCGGTATTTTGGTAACAGTGCCTATGCACACTTTGTATAATCTAGCGATGCAGTGATACATTTTTCTTGCAGGAAATGAAATGATACTTTGTGTAATGTACTGGACTGTTTGCTACAAGGGTCTTATTTAGTACTTGGTCTTTCCCGTGCATTTCTGCACATTGGCCAATGCATCTCGTCCCTGTCCATCGCCAGTTCTTCAGTCTCCTCCCAAGATATATCCAAACACTCCCAAGTCGTCTAGTGGTATACATGTCTACTGTGGTACTATAAAATTGCTATATTGCTAATTCTTGGTCATTGCGGCAGATGTGTTGCTGTATTTTGTTTACAATAGTTTTTTGTTTTTCTAGATTCTGTGTTGTGGTGTCTTCTCAATCACATTGGTCCATGATGAAATGTCCAAGACAACATGAAAATTTCAACATGAGATGTCCAACATGAGATGTCCAAGACTGCTCATTGGCATTCAGCACCAACTTTGAGAAGCAGCAACAAAGGTAGGCCTGCAATATTTCTTACTTAATTTTACTTGTTTATTTTGCGTGCGGAATTTAAATCTAATGCATTGCCTTTGCTTGTTTAACCTTACTTGAGTCATATGCTGGAATGAAATTGCAATTCTGCATGGATAATAATTCCAGCATCTTGAAGAGCAATCCAGGATGCAAAGCTGAAAAATTGTCCGTTCGCGAGTTCTGTCATCTGTTTTAACGTTAAATCCAGTGGGACGATTGCAATAACTCACTCGGATGAGATATCATGTTATGCTTTGTTTTGACCACTGAGTCAATCGTATATCCGTGACGGTAGAGCGGTTCTATCGAATATACCTAGTCGAGTGAATAGCCGTCGTGAGTTGGACCGAGGAATTCAGCTCTAAGAACAAGAGCAAGGAGGGCCTATGACGGTAGATTGTTGAAGTTCCCGGCGATAATAACAGCAGGTGACTTCTTCCAAAGTTTCTTCAAGATTTTACATGAGACTGGAAACGGTGCAAGGCTTAGGAGGGTGTCCAAATTCCAATGAGGACAGGAATGGGATTAGCAGCACAATCGTTAATATGACACTCAACCAATGTTCCCTCTAATTTTTTCTAGTCTGTGTGCGCATAAAATTTATCTTGTGCAACAATTTATAAGGAAAGTTACATTTTGTGCACATGTGTATTGGTGAATGGTGAGTGACTGAGGAGTTGGCAGTTGGCAGATAATTGTTTCTTATTTGCAGTGTCTTCAACCCACTAGGCCTAGTAGTCATAGTCATGACTAAGTAACTAACTAAGTACACTACAAGTACAACTAACTAGAAAAGGCTGCTTCGTATGTCGCATTTGACGATTTAATAAATTTTACATGTAAAAAAGACTACTTTGCTTATTAAAACTAGTATCTTTCAGAGACCTAATGTCTATTAGTACATTATGAATAAATCCCCTCGTAAAGTCTCCTGCAGTTCTTGCATCACGGCACACCAAACAAACGACACCAACGTCCTCCTCAAAAGAAAAAATTTCATCAAGTGTCAATCGCGACTTACTATGCGATTGTGTTGACTCTGTTTCATTGAAACGACCTTGTTCAACCATTCACTTTTAAATGCGGTCGCAGTTCGTTTTCGTTTCAAGGACTGCGACATTGTTTATAAACTAGACCTGAAGCGAGCTCGATTTAATATTTAATAGATGTATTCACAATCTGAACTTCAGAAGTCAGAACTCATAACCACGTGGCTTCGAAGTTGATACGGAAGACCGGAAGTTGGTATTAGCATAGATCTATTAATGAATTCAGAGTCACAGGAAGAATGCGCCGTAGAATAACATGGCGCCATTTGTATTTAGCATGACATGTATGAAAATAAAATTATGTGTTATGGAACTGTAAAAAAAATTTGTGTGCGCTCCATATTTTTTTCTGTGCGCTCGTCTCATGGCCTGTGTGCGCGCGCACACGTGCGCAGCTTAGAGGGAACATTGCACTCAACAGGTACATGTCAGGATCTTTTTCCACATGAGACCTGTGCGTTGGATGAGATGCTTCAGGCCATCGGCAAAGTTGTGCCTTCGAGGTTATGCATCCAGTGATATTTTAGTTCAGGGAATAATTTTAGTTATTATTTTTATTCTATTCTAACTTTTTATTTATTATTATTATTCTATTTTAGTTAATGAAATAATTTTAGTTTTTATTATTATTCAGTTCAATGAAAATAATTTTAGTTTTTATTTAGTTCAAGTTCAGTTTGCATGATTAATACAATACATAGGAAAACAACAGAAGTTACAGAACAAAAGAACGCCTATATTTAATTAACGTGGTGTGTTCACTGTGTTGGAAGAGTATTAATGAAGAATGCAACTGAAGTTAAACAAGAATATGGTTATTTAATTTGTGGAAGACCCTCATCTCGAAAGATTTTCTAATTATGTTGCGACGACCTGCAGTGAGGATACAGCACACTGAAAAAATCCGCTCAACGTAGGCCTATGCCTGAGAGGCTGAGGCAGTTACCAAATCCTGACCAAGCATGGACAGTTTGCTATAGCAACTTTTTTTATCTTGCCAGAAGTCAAGTGCATTGTCACACACAACATTGTCAGTATCCATTATATATCGATTCAGCTGATCCAGAATAGTGTCATTATTGTTCGATGTTGCCGGTAACTCAGCAGCCTTACATTTGGATTTATTTGTTATAGCATCGTAAAAACGAAGAATTTCCAAACCGGACTATCCTTTTTTCGCCCAGCGAGCAATTTTGCAAGCGAACTCATTATTATTTACTTTCTAAACAAAATAAATATTTCAGTATGAATAACAACCACACTTCGCTGCTTTTTCTGAAATAAAGGAAGCGGAAGTTGATAGAATTGCGGAAGTTGATAATGGGCGCGTTTTTTGACATCGGAGCGTTCACCCAGTGCATTCCAAAACGTGATCGAAAAAAATTTACACGACTTTCAACAATTTTCGTTTGGCTAATAATTTTAGTTATTATTATTATTCAGTTCGGTACTTTTAAATATAGTTTTTATTCTATTTTCGTTAGTGAAATAATTATAGTTATGATTTCGTTACTATTAACGATTCCGCCAAAAAATTTAGTTTTTATTTAGTTCTCGTTAACGAAAATATCACTGTATGCATCACAAGTTTTTCATAAACTGTGGCCTTGGCTTCATAGTCAGTCTCGACAAAACAGATGCCTTGCTCTGATTCTGACCAAAATAACATTGTGAATGTACTCTCCGATTGTGACTAACTTTCACTTCAGTGAAACCTTGTATTGTCTTACTGGCAACGGTCTGAAATTCCGCTTCTAGTGGAATGCACTCGCTTAGCGGTTCTGCATCTTCATTCTTACGATGTTCAATTACCCATTGCTGGTAACTCACAAACTTGTATGTTCTCATTCATTTTTTTAAGAAGCTTAAGATATAATGACCCATATCGCAGTTCATAATGATCAGAATCCTTCAAGTTGAACATGTGCAGTGATGTCTTAAAGAAATGTGGCTGAGCATGAGAAACCCCCCCCCCCCCCACCCTGCAGTCGAAAATTTTCAAAAATGAATTTATTTTTGTTTTAAATACTACAGCTTAAAAGTTAAGAATTTGTAAAGATTTGAAGTATTGGCATTTTTAAAATCGCTGTTAAAGAGAAATCACAAGTTAAAAACAGCCTACATTCTGTGAACTATGCAAAAGTGAATAGATTTTTCCATGTAATTTAGAGGTGTGTTCTAAATTCAGAAACGTCTGCCCAATGCCCATTCCAATGGTGTCATTGTTCTTATTTTGGCCAGTGCAATTGTCAGCATGTAGATGACGCACAGAACTTTCTTTCAACCCATAGTGTGTGAAGAAAAAGTTCAGCATGCTGATCACGCAGTTCGCACCCTTTGAGACCGAGAGTGCTTCATCAATGAGAAAAATCACCATCTACGGAAGTCACCCCGTCATCACCCCAGATAGACCAGACTTTTGTGGCGTTTGAAGTATATCGGTCCTGACTGCTGTGGGTTGAACCTGCTGAGCAAAATCGAAGTTGCAACGAGCTGTAATTTCTCTACTGGAGTCGAGCAGATTTTCCCCACGTTCTTCCAAAGTGGTCAATGACAAATTGGCTACAGCCGACTTGCATAGCGCAACTGCAGAAGTTTAGAGTGATCGTTCAGCATACGCCTGTGCTAGATGGAGCTGGGCACATTTTAGCACCTCTGATTTCTCATTGTCAGACAAGTTTGTTGATCGAATTATGCTTGTGCTGTTTTGCTGACATGTCCAGCATTGATCTGAGTGTAGCTTCATTGGCATAATGTAGGGAACAATAATTCCACCACAGTTGATAGAACGCCCGATGAGCAGTCTGATCGCTAATCGACATGCTTCCTGGTAGAGTCGAAAGATGGACTCTTTTAAAAACTGAAGACGGAAGGAGCTTCAAATCATCTCATAGATTTGTATCCAGAAATGCGACCAGGAAGCAAAACAGCGTTGACTCCTGCATAGTTGACAATAAAGTCGACGACTGCTTGACTGTCCTCAGGTGTAAGTGAGTGATTTGGTTGTTTGCCTTTGTTCTCATGAATTCGTAGCATCATTCCATATTGTTTGTAATTAATGCTTCCCTCACCAGGGCATCAAATTGGTTCTTGAATACTGCATGCATAAACATGAACCAAGAGCAACATACTTTCTGTACTTCATGATAGTAGTCGGTGCGATCTCTTTCACGCTCTCTCTGCTCATTCCTTCTCGATTAAGCGGTCACTGCAGTTGTATGCAAACCCATCGAACGTTTAGCCAAGACATCTAGGTCCAACTGATCGCGTTTCATCTCGTCATGGTTCATTCTAATGTCAAGCAGCGGCTCGTAACGTGACAAGCTTGGTTGACTATCATTGAATTGGCAAGTACGGCTCAAATTACCGGCCAGCAGTTTAGAATCCTCTTATCCACTTGTTTTCTTGTTTAAAAATTTAGTTCATACTGAGGACTTGAGTTACACAGTGCAGAGGACGTATTTTTTAACAGTTTTATTATTAAAAGAAAACAGTAGCAGAGATTATGTAGAAATGTAAACTAGTAGGCTCCGCCAGCAATGTTAAAATAGTTTCAGACACCTGTAAAATCGTACTACGACGCGCATGTTCCTTGGTGGAAGAAAACTCCCCTCCCTTCCATCGTATCCATTTCAGTACACATTTTCTGAATATTGTCCTGATCCCGATTTTCATTATAGATCGTTACTAGTTGTTCCATAATGTTCATGGCCATTTCCATGGTCTCTGACAACAGTTTCTGGTGTGCCAGAATTTCTTTTATATCGATTGGCGATTCATCCAGTAATTTTAACAGGCTATGCCAACTCTGAGTGAATTTAGCTTTTGCCCATGACTTTGATAGTTTCACGATGTCAAACGCTTACCGTTTTGTCTTCGATAATGTCTGAATGCATCGTGTCCGCCATTTTAACGTACATCCTAAGTCTGTGTTTCTCAATAAGTTGCATACTTTTTCCGATACTGAACTTGCAAACTATTAGTCTATTTGAAACCACGCTCTGCTACCAGAGTTTGTTCTATATATTCTTTAGGCCCATTCGATTTGAATAGTTTTGAAACATTTTTTGAACTTTGGAAAACACACCTTTCTTGGATTGTCTTCTTGAGAATTCTTCTTCCTTACGAAGATCGGGCCACCCACTGACCGAGTAGAGAGGAGCTTTTTTTTCTCTAACCATTTTCTTGTCAGCGAATAGATTTGTGCGTTTTTTAGTGAGGTGTTCACTGTTCATTGTTCAACACTGTTCATTAATGTACGAGTATATATGTAGTGATGTAGCTTTTCCGGAAAGATATTTTTTTGGAAACTTTCCGGAAACTTTCCAGGAAGTTTCCGTAGACCGAAAAATACATCTAACACATAATGTCACATTTTTCCTATCAGAAAACATAGGAAAATTTGAGTTTTTAAAGTTCCTTTTATTGGCAATGTGGGATATGTTCACCTTAAAGAATTAAAATGACCATTAAATGCTTTCATTAGCAGTTCAGAATATCTGACAATTTGACATTTTGGCAGCTGCTTTGAGCCTGCTCATTTATTTCTTTCACTGTGCTATTTAGGATTATTTTGCAACAGTTAAATGGTGATGTAAATTAGCTGAATCCTTGAAAGTAAGGAAAGAATGTAAGGGATTTCAGAAGTAATAAATTAAAGAAAATAATTATGGACAGTAAATAAATAAATAAGGTTACATAAGATAATAAAAAAGGCTTTCCTTAGTCCGTACGCCACTTACTCAAGGCAACAACTCATAGATAGAAAATTTAGACCAAAACATATTCTTTGCTGCTTACCAAGAAAAGCAGATTTGAAAACAGATTAGTCTCACACTGCAATGGCATTGCCAATAACATCATATTTCAAGCATACAATAATTGTATGTAGGAATTAATCTGTTGCAGTACTTATTAAAACATTTGGTTCTATAGTGTAGGCCTACTGAATCAATTGCTGTTCTTGTTTCATATTTTCAGAAGTAAAAAAATAAGAAGAGTTAGGTGACCAAATCATAAAAAAATTTCGTCATAATAACAGTGAAGTCTTATTGCAATTAATTCTTAAATGTATTGTCGGTGTGTACACTAATCAGTAAGCAATAAGTGTTGTTTATTGATTGAAAAAATCAGCAATGACTAAATAATATAGCTTACAGTGATTGATGTTTAAGCATATTTATGGATATAAATTGTTATTTTGTAATATTGTATTGATGGAAAAATATCGGAAATTTTTCGGAAAGTTTCCGGAAAGATACGTCGGAAAGTTTCCGAAAGTTTCCGGAAAGATATGAAACTTTCCGTGAAAGATTTCCGCCTCACAACACTATATATATGTATTCTGGATTTGAGAGTGATGGCATAGTATGTATGCATCAAAGTTGTTTTCTTTTAGGCTGTGACTAGCGGACCGCCAGGCGGCCCTCGAATTTCAAATACTAGCAAGCCGCCTCCATATTGCTTCTGTAGGCATCCTCGTCAACAGCATAAGTGAGATCCTGTAGAATGCGTAAACACTGCTCACGTTGTGATGAAGTGATTCCCATTTTCTCACACGTCACCTCACACCGAAATGTACGCAATGTGTGATGCAGACATATCGGCAACAGTGCATTTAAAACGTTCAAACATTTGTTCAGATGTTTTGGTGATAAACAAGAAATATAAATCCCGAAGTAAACATTACAAGCAGAAATGGGTTGATTAGTTGAAATTGCTAATTTTGGTTGGCATTACATAATGAGATTTGCAAATGGATTAGAATTAGCTTCAGCAGTAGGTAATCGTTAGAATTAGATAACAACCAACATATAGCCTGATATAACCTTCATCAAAGCAACCCAATACACCCTTCTTTCCCATCCCTCTGACCGGATAATCACACGCATGCAAGGTAACAAAAAATCTAAGCAATGATGCTGACATAGACTGATATAACCTTCATCAAAGCAACCCAATACACCCTTCTTTCCCATCCCTCTGACCGGATAATGACACGCATGCAAGGTAACAAAAATCTAAGCAATGATGCTGACATAGACTGATATAACCTTCATCAAAGCAACCCAATACACCCTTCTTTCCCATCCCTCTGACCGGATAATCACACCCAGCCAAGTTAGCCAACAGCCTGATGCGCTAAAATTTCTCTTGTGGACAAGATTCTTGAACAGAGTTGCCACTTGTCCTTGATGTAGTGAACAGTAACACTGATAAGGCCGGAAAAAAATAATGTTGTGTTTCCGATGAAGTACCTAAAGCTGTAATCTGACACATGGTCAATCTGAACATCCTACTAACCCTTGAGGAAGAAAACTGCTCATTTATTTTGCTCATGTAATATTCAGCTATGTCTTTGCGTATCACCCCGGTCACTACAAGCGTAGGTGGCAACGCCTGCAAACAGCAAAATGTTCTAAGAAATCGTACAGAAGTAAATCTCACTAAAATAAAGTAATTTCAAATTTATATAGCCCTACTCACTGCAGTGACCATTCTACTGACAAAGCATCAACATGAAGCATCACACAACCTAGTGCATGTTGGACTGTCAATACAGAGATGGAGGTTTCAAAACCCTACCAGAACAGAAAGATTTTTAACGATGTCTGTTTCAACTGCATTGAAGAGACTCGGCCAGGAATGAGGACAGTGACTGTACACCATGAATGAGGAACCTGGGGTGGGCTGATCAAGGACTGGCCACTTGCCTTCATCTGCAGAGTTAGAGAAAGCGAGGCCGCTAAACGGTTCACAGTCGTGTATGGTTCTGGAAGGGGGTACTCTGAGTACATGCTTCAACCTGTTCTGCAATGATCTGACAACTCAACTAGTTCCATGATCTACAAGACATTATAAACTCTACACTGTTTGGATCCTTCTGTCTGTGTCAGTCTTTCAGTGCATCTGTCTCTGTTTCCCTGTTTCTCTTCTCCATGCCTAACAACCATATGAGTAAGCTGCCACAATAAACCCCACACAGGCACAATCCTGTCATAACAAACATACCCCTTTGACGACTTCCACTGAACCCGGCATTCTAATGGCATGCAGATCTGTCAGTCTTCTCGTTCCCCATTCTATTCCGGAGCTCGGACTGTTGGTTGCTTTCTTCATGATGAAGTCCATTACTATTACAAAAAGGAAGGCGGACAGTACACAACCTTGCCACTCTCGTCGTGATGTTGAACATGCGTGTGTTTCCATTCCCAATTCGGATGCAACATGCAGAGTCTCGGTAAAGAGCTTTAAAGATGTTGATGTATTTTCCTGTCTGGGGTTCTGTATAGGCCCGTTCCAGCTGTATTTGCCGTAGTGGTTCGAGTCTCAGTCTCATCATTGCGTGTATGTCCCCCGTCGAAGTCCCTGTGGTGTGGGCCTGCTATGTAATACTTACCACCTGAAATATGCTGCACTAGAGGCTGTATTTCACTTGTGCGTGCTGTTTTAAGTAGTGTGCTAGTGTGCGGGGATCTTTTGGTAAATCACCATGTCGTTTCCTTAAAATCTGAGGCAAGGTTGCTAATGCATTCATTGGAATAGAGTGAGCAATTGCAGAGAAAGACAGCGTTCTCACTAGCTAAGTCACCATTAATGGGGCATTCATCTTCACTTCCACTACATGAGTAAGTATATACATTGTTGTATTGAGTAGACAACTGGTTAGAATAGAACTCTAAAATAAAATGCATAAAATGGTACAACCTGTATCCAACGGTCTTCGATGCATCGGTCAGAAAACGATGACTAGACTACTTAACTAAACTTATAGTTTTGACTAAAACAACTCAAGTTTTGGTCCGAAAAAAATAAACAACGGCAACAGGCCGACACAAAAATTGCCAAAACTCGACAACACTCTGAGCGCAGACTTCACACTCAATCGAGCATAACGCTAGCGATTCGTAGACAGTTATTCATTATAAACTATCCCCCGTGATGTAACAACAGTTCATCAATGACCTCGTCTATGTCACAAGATTTCTTATGTTGTGAGATTTGTCAACCATGTCATTATCTGAATCTAATTCATGCAACATTCTCTGAATCTAATTCATGCAAAATTTGCTCAGAAACCTATTAAAACATATCCTTTTATTCACAAAGTGTAAAGGTGTTTCAAATGCTGAACCATGTTCTGCACTTGTCGAAGAGCAAGGTTCTAACAAAATGTCATGGCCTACAGCTTTCCACTCATCATTAAATCTCTGTCATTGCCTTATCATCCGCCGTACATATTATTACGGCGCCTAGTCCTATTTGACAACTTAGTGTAATGACATACAATTGTGGTCAGACAACTTTCGGGAGGCATTCGCTGGCTTGTAATTTAATAGACCTTGCTGTGTGGCAAATGTATCAAGATTCCGGGTGTAGTTCGACCTGGTGATATCCAGTGCACGAAGATCCAGCTTAATGACGACATTTACCCCCTTTAAAGGGCAAAAATGATGTCAATGCTCCTCAGCACACTCTAGATTTGATAGTCAACTGGATTTAGGTCTGGACTGTTGGGTGGCCAGAGCTGTGGAATATGAAGTCTGGTGTGTCCCGGGACGGCTACTAAACTACTACGTCTACAGTTGCCACTGCTTGTCGGACTCTGCTCGCCGCTTCTGAATAGTTGAGCAGTATTCACATTTAAAACAGTCACAAGTTCTACGCATTACAATAAAGTATCTCATTCATGTAACTTAGTTCAGCAGTACATTACAATGAAGTACTAAATCCACTGAATTTTTTTCAATTAACACGAATTCATATCTGGGATATGTGTACACAAATAACATGGAGGTGATAAGGAGAGTCCACAAGTACGTACAAATGATAATTATCCATGTCGTACTCACAACAATGTTTCATTAGATTTCAATTGTTCAATTGTATGTATCGATAAAATTACAGAAATCGTTTCTCATCATTAATCGAGGGAGGCACGCAATTATGAGTGTTAAACATACATAACCATGGCAAAAGGTGTCAATTACATAAATTTGTCACAGCTGTGAAAGTAATGTAAAATCAAATTTGGAATAAAACGTAATAGATTCAATTCTGAAGCGGAAAAAATTAGTATGAAACATAACGCGACCCATATTATTTGTGCACACATCCTTGTCTGCTGGGCATACAAAGTAACGCTTGTGACACACACGTTTATGTGCCCTAAGGC
Organism: Lumbricus rubellus; assembly: GCA_945859605.1. Lineage (NCBI taxonomy): Eukaryota > Metazoa > Annelida > Clitellata > Crassiclitellata > Lumbricidae > Lumbricus > Lumbricus rubellus. The sequence goes on along the minus strand of OX243826.1, from coordinate 28,561,576 downwards.
TGAACCGCTCGCAGCCTTTTTAAATTTGGGCGAAGTCAGTGACAATGGTGAGCACTGCGTTTATCCACAAAAGTCAAATGTAGCGGCATAATAGTACTGCGTTTCCTATCGGGAACACTCACAATTCGACACTGCTTAGTTTCCCGGCAGTAGCAACCGAGAAGCCACTGGTCCTCCCACTTGGTTTTCCTTCCAACATTATACTTACGGCGAAATAGGTGCGATTCGTCCACCTCAACCGTCATGCCTTCACCACCAATCTTGCCAAGAAATTCGTTAGATAACATAATCTCGCAAACCTCTCGACAAAATACATACCAATCAATAACTGTTTGGTTTGTGAAGCCGAGTTGCATGACAACTTGCTTAATCGTTAGCTCGGAAACGAAACACATTATCAGTTTAAACACAGCGTGAATAGTCAAGTGAGTCCCCTCGAAAAAAGGGTTCTCAAGAGGAGACACTGTTGCGAGACATATTGCTTTTCTGTGGGGTATCCTGTTGATGCACCTGTACCTGTACCCCACCTTAGTGCCTTGGTCTTTGCGGATTCTACAGAATTTACCTGTGCAATGAAGAACCTTACTGTGCTCACCGGGTATGAGACCAAGTCCTACAGCGAACGTGACGCATGTTTCTTCGGTTGGGAAGTGGTCTGGTGAAACGAAATTTAAAATGTGGACGCATCTCAACTGCCTGGTTACGTCATCCGGAAGACTTTCCTTCAATTCCGATAGACTCAGTTGTTCTTCCATCTGTAAGTAAAGAAAAGTGTCGTGATTTTCAATAAGTGCAGTGTGCTATAGCCATGATTTCCAATATTTGGAAAAAATGCAATTTTGAATCGGTCAGCTACCTTGTGCAGTGTGCTGTAATAATAGAAATCCATTAAAGACAACTGCCATAGACCTTACGCCACATGAAGATGAACAGCCAGACAAACACGCATGAAACCAGTGTTGAAATATGTGCATTGACCTGCTTGTCGGACTCTGCTCGCCGCTTCTGAAACTGATTTTGCTGTCAGACAGTGGGGCTGCAGCGCCTGCTAAGTTGATTGCAATACCCTGCAGTTATTTTTAGTCAGGGCCAATAATGTGATACACCATCTTAGAATATGCATGCATGAAATACCTCGTTTGTCCTGCAGTTTCGCCTTCAGCAGAGCAGCCTGTGGATTGTTGCATCGTCGTACGCTGGTTCAGACAGATGTGAAAGGGGCTTGTAGAACGTAAGTGTATCTTGGCAAAACGGTATCTACAATAGCCTCCGGAATATTCCGTCGTGCTGTCGAAACGCGTTTCAACTGCGGTGTCTGCCCTTCCTATAGTGTCCAGTCAGTATATTAAATACTACCATTGACCTGACCTTACATCAACCAATGAGCGTCGGCTATTCAAATGAAAACAACGTCACACCTATTTAGTATACAGACAACACGCTATCTACAATGCACGTAAGTCTAAACTAATTTCTATCGTAACTAAAGTTCGCACTCTAATGAATCTTATATCCCTTGGATTAAAAATCTAAAATTGTTATATATCCTACGGACGATGCCCCAAGTTTTTTGTAACGGGATACGAAACCACACTAGGGCTCAATAGTCTAGTGGAGACGTCTCCCAGATTTCAGAGCTGAAATCCAGTTACTAAATATGGGTGGGACCAAGGATATCGTTACAGTGAGTGTATCTGGACAAAACGGTATCTACAGTGGCCTCCGAAATATTCCGTCGTGTTGTCGAAACGCGTTTCAACTGCGGTGTCTGCCCTTCCTATAGTGTCCTACAAAAGCATTGGAGATGTATCCCATACATTAGATGGTGGCACAGACGCAAGTCTCATCAACCGCACGTCCTAAATGCACCAGTTAAAACAAAACTACAACTACTGTAGAAAATCAGTTTAACTATTTTGTGATTTAATCCTTCAAATTCAACATTTTCAATGCACCCACTTTAGTTATTGTTTCGAGTCTTACTTTACAGCATACTATTGCTAGAGTTCTTCCTTATGTGCTACGTCATAGTCAGACACTACACTTTCAAGGCACTTTGCTTCTTAATAAACACGTAATTTCTTTTGTGTCCACACATGAGGACATACAACTTCCCTAAAAGTCCCAAAGTGTTCTTGACGTCATGGCTGCACACACCTATGGCATTAACTACTAGGTTGAGTCTGTGTGCATGACACCATATGTAGAGTAGACTGCTTTACTGCAGTGAGCTTGTATCTTTATGGTCGTGCCGCTGTATTTGCTAAGCTTGCATGTACCCAGCTCCATCATGCACGGACCTATGATCCATCATCATAATTCCTCCGTCAAATGCCCATCGTCACTTAACACCTCCAGCATCCCAGCTATATCTTTATATTTAATAGTTTTATATCGATTTCTCACACTCACGATATTTCGCTTATCGTCTCGGTCCGCCATCTTCGTTACTTCTTATAATTAGAGTAAACATAGAACTACAAGCCTGTTTATCTATAGGTCACGTGTGAAAATTGCAGACGCCTATTGGCTCTGTACTTAGAACCTTGTAATACTGGCAGAAATTTATTTTCGTACTTAGAACTTTGTAATTCTGTCAAATACTGGTCAATATGAATCCAATTCAGTACAAGCGTCTATTACTATGGTAAAGGGGTGCAGTTAGAACTCCGTCACATTGAAATCTCCGATTTGACAAAAATGTTAGTTACAACCGTGTAATTCTAAGGTCACGATTTGTGGATTGCACAAATGAGATGATGTCGTGATTGCCCAATGACAGAAAGGTCACAAATAGGCAAAAAGTCAAAAAAGTAAAGTAAATATCTCCTAACCAGTTCATTGTTAAATATCACGCGTTCATTTTCAGCCTTGTTTCGACGCTCCATTTCCAGCTTAGCATTTTGAATTAATTTTATATTTATCTGATCGAGTTGGATAAGATCGCTTCATACTCCTGTACAAATAACATATTTAGACGTAAATTATTTGTCCCGTACTTTACATGATATCATAATTATCATTTTAATGTATTCAATGTCGTACTTGAAGTTGGTATGCAACCTACTTATGTCAATAACTTTCAGTAATCTACCTAGCTATGATTGGTTGGGTTAAAATTATCAATAAAAATTATGCTTAAGCAGGATTTATGGCCATAATAGAATAGAAGTGCCATTAGTGTATATGGGGGAGTAGTCAGAGTGGAGCTAACACTTCTGCCCAGTTGACCACAAACGCAATTGGTGCTTAAAGGAATTTAGATTAGGATTACTACGAAGATTTTGAGGAATGCTATTCCACTCCTTTGGACATTTAATCGAAAATTTCCTATAGTTGGTATGAGCGGGTGCACTTCTGTGCACTTTTGCTTATACGTACCGTCTATTCTAGGAGCAGCATCGCTTCTGTCGCCTAAAATGTAGAGTATCAGTTCCTTGAAAAACGGGTTTCCTTCATGGGACCATCGCTGCCTGTCTTTGTTTGGAACGTTTGTTCCTTAATTACAGCAGACTTCATATCTCTCCATTTCTTCATGATATCCTCTGGCGTCCTAGCTGCCGCTTTTCCAACAGAGTTGACTCTTGTGCACACGCGTGCCTATGCTTCTTTCTTTCTGCGTGCGGTCATAGTTCACAGGTCCTCTGAGTTGATCACAATTGCCAGCAACTGCAGATGAAGAGCGTTGAAGCTTCGCATTCGACAGCACAACGCCCATCAACATCATCCAAGCGATCACCAGCCTGAGGTTACGACCAATAATAGACTAAATATATGAATTTAGTGGGAGATATTTTGGCACTGTCTATGCAAACATACTGCTGCACTTGGATCCCGTTTTGCTAGCAATCGGAGTAGGCCATTTCCAGGAGTAGATGTCTGTCATAAATTGTCATAGTCAACAGCTGCATTCGGAGACAAATTGAGGCGTTGTATTGTTGTTTATCTGAATTAAGGTCACTCTTATCAACTTACAGAACTGTTACAGACGGCTTGCAATACAAATCTGATCACACAGCATTTACCTTTGATCAGCGTTGACGCGATGCCCTGCAAACGGACGAGTTGTTCTTCTATGCTGGACAGTCGTCGTTCAGCGTTGACGCGATGCCCTGCAAACGGACGAGTTGTTCTTCTATGCTGGACAGTCGTCGTTCAGCGTTGACGCGATGCCCTGCAAACGGACGAGTTGTTCTTCTATGCTGGACAGTCGTCGTTCAGCGTTGACGCGATGCCCTGCAAACGGACGAGTTGTTCTTCTATGCTGGACAGTCGTCGTTCAGCGTTGACGCGATGCCCTGCAAACGGACGAGTTGTTCTTCTATGCTGGACAGTCGTCGTTCAGCGTTGACGCGATGCCCTGCGAACGGACGAGGTGTTCTTCTATGCTGGACAGTTGCGATTCGATTGTCTTTACTTCACAATCGCCAGCAACGGCTGCAGATGAAGAGCGTTGAAGCCTCGCATTCGACAGCACAACGCCCATCAACATCATCCAAGCGACGGATCGCCTGATATTACAGAAACCCAGCACCATTCTTTAGCACTTCAACTGCGACAAAGATCATACTTTAAAACTGAGCACTACTCAGTAGCAGAACTTCCGGAGCAACATATTGGATGATGTACGTTTATTTTAATAAAACTCAATCTTAATAACTCACAGAACAGACGGCTTGCAATGCAAATCTGATCACACAGCATTTACCTTTGATCAGAGGGTTGTTCAGCGTTGACGCGATGCCCTGCAAACGGACGAGTTCTTCTTCTATGCTGGACAGTCGCGATTCGATGGTCATTGCTTCACAATTGCCAGCAACTGCAGATGAAGAGCGTTGAAGCCTCGCATTTGACAGCACAACGCCCATCAACATCATCCAAGCGAACACCAGCCTGAGGTTACGACCAATAATAGACTAAATATATGGATTTAGTGGTAGATATTTTGGCACTGTCTCTGCAAACGGACGAGTTCTTCTATGCTGGACAGTCGCGATTCGATTGTCTTTACTTCACAATTGCCAGCAACTGCAGATGAAGAGCGTTGAAGCTTCGCATTCGACAGCACAACGCCCATCAACATCATCCAAGCGATCACCAGCCTGAGGTTACGACCAATAATAGACTAAATATATGAATTTAGTGGGAGATATTTTTTTCACTGTCTATGAAGCTGTCTTTCGAAACAGATTGCTTCTAACGACGGCCACTGCATCTCCAAACATACCTACACAGTTTGGACGAATCCTTTATGAGACTGTAGTTTTTTGGCATACATCACAATATACAGCTGAATGTAAGATTTTATGGTCTTGCAGATACTGCAAAACAGTCAGATTGTCTTTGTCTGTTGAGACTTTTTACATGGCCACTTGCCCTGCTTCAAATGTTTTTGTTCAGTTTAAGAAATACTCTGACTTCTAAAGACTTATTGCTTCGTCCAGAAGTTAATGCCCGGCACAAAGAAAAAAATCTCTGCACATGAGCTTGCAAGGCCGGTGCGGATAGAAAGTCTTCGGCTGTAGGAGCAATCTTTCACCGTCTATTCCAGGAGCAATATCGCTTCTGTCGCCTAAAATGTACAGTATCAGTTCCTTGAAAACGGGTTTCTTTCATGGGACCACCGCCGCCTGTCTTTGTTTGGATCGTTTGTTCCTTAAGAACAGCTGACTTCATGTCTCTCCATTTCTTCATGATATCCTCTGGCGTCCTAGCTGCCTCTTTTCCAACAGAGTTGACTCTTGCGCACACGCGTGCCCATGCTTCTTTCTTTCTGTGTGTGGTCATAGTTCCCTGTGACTTGCAGATTATGGTCTCCGTTTCATGCCCTATACCTTCCAACAAGCAACGCACCTCATCGTCGAGTTGAACTGGAACATTTTCAAGAGATTATAAATAAATAAAATTAGTAATAGTGAACAGCAGTATTTGGAGACAAATCGAGGCGCTGGATTGTTGTTTCTGAGTCGACTGATAATAGACTAAATATACGAATTTAGTGTGAGATACTTTGGTGCTGTTTAGTGTCTTTCAAAACAGATTGCTTCACACGATGGCCTCTGCTTTTCCAAACATACCCGCACAGTCCTTTACGAGACTAGTTTTTTTTTACATTCACCACATTATACAGCTGAGCGTAAGATTTTATGGTCTTTCAGATGCTGCAAAACAGTCAGATTGTCTTTGTCTGTTTGGACTTTTTACATGGCCACATGCCCTGCTTAATATTTAGTCACTTTCTTCTTTTGGTTAGAACTATCTTCACAATTGCAGCATTTTCAAAGTCAGATTCAGGCATCGGTGGTGGTGTTTGTAGCTGGCCCGTTATCCATTTCAAAATTGAAATCTTGTAGAACTTTGTTTTCCTCTCTATGCCCAGATGTATATATCTCATGAGGGTGGATAGCATTTCCGCCGCTCTTTCCGCGACTTCCATCACTTGCCTCAACGATGCGCAGCGTCCAAAATTGATATAAATTTAATAACATATTTAAAGAGTCATAAGTAAATAACAAATGCGTTCTATGCTACTCGCCAGCGTTCCATGTTCCAGTAGCGTTGTTACCAGCAGGTGTCATGTTTCGATTCCTGAATCAAGCACCAACGCAGAGAATCGTTGCAGAATATATATGCACACATGTGTATTGTTCAAAGAATCAGTTTAACAATTAGAAGAAAAATAGACAACAATTAAGCGTCTATTAAGGACACCTAACCTCTTAATAAAATTTATAATTTATAAATTTTCCAGCAGTAAAGCTACTAGATTACGTATGTTTTCGGTGTCTAACGGTTCCCTTTTATGTTTTTCCTTTTGGTCATAATACCAAGGTGCCGGAAATTTGGAACTTATCAGTGTTTTCTTAATATTTTCCAGTAGCGTCGTTACCAGCAGGTGCCATGTTTCGATTTCTGAATCAAGCACTAACGCAGAGAATCGTTGCAGAATATATATGCACACATGTGTATTGTTCAAAGAATCAGTTTAACAATTGAATTGCCTTCAGTAATTATTATCGAGCCACCAAACAGCACAAATGTAACTGGCAATTCTGAAATCTGTTATTACAAACAGAAAGATTTAAACAAAAATTTAAAGCTCTTCAACCAGACATTGAATTTTATTAAAGTTTAACTTGCTCTGACGCAGCCAAGCCTCGCGTTACGATAGACGCATGGCTGCAAATTCTGCGGAGCCTTGCGCTTGTGTGCTAGCAGTTTCCCTACATACGATGTTTAGTCATGTTGCTCAAGAGCTGGTGGAACAGTGACTTTGCCAGCCTGTCCAACCGACCTGGACCAAGTCGTCCCCGACCTGAAAGGCAAAGCTTTCGGCGACTGATTGCGGTCGGCTGGACTCTGATCCTGGCACAGAAATGGCAACGATGAGCCGCTGGTACTCCACTGTACTTTCGAAAAGTATTTGTGGTACTGACTAGACCTGCTTCTGTTGCAGCGTGGTGATCAAAGTTTGTCAGCAATTTTTGCACTGCTGGAACAAAGACATTGGTAGTCTTTCGGAATTCATATGGTTTGCTCTTCAAAAGAAAATAATTATTATTGTGCAGTTTGAATATTATTAATGGCCTTATATTAACGCAGTTAACACTTGAATAACCTGCTTGAGAGTCCACACTGAACCATAAAGAAAAATTAAAATGGTAGTGGAAATATTTATATGTACTCCATATATTTTTGACAGTGTCGGCGTTGGCGCGCTGGTAATTTTTGGTCGGCGGTAAGTCGGTAACTGTGGACTGAGCTTAAAGCTCGCTGAGATGGATCAAGCATTGCTGTCACAACATTCAAGTCAGTCAGAGGTTTGATCAAGTGCCGCATGCATTGATGCCTTCATTGACTTCACAGTCGCCAGACAAATCGGTCAAAGCAGTGACAATCTCTGCCTGACTTGCAAAACTAAGCTGATTGTCGGATATTTTGCGCCGCTTAGAACCTCGGTAGTTGAACAGAAGACATTTAAGAATTGCACTAAGTTGTCGGTAGTTTTCCATTCACTGTTGAGCATTTTTCAATATGCACGGGGTCTGGAAAGACATCTTTCCATCACTTTCTTGATTGCTCTGAAGACTTTTTAGCATAATTAGTAAACCGTTCCATCTCGTTCGTAATCCTGTAAGTCTGCAAGCCACCCTTTTGGAACTGTAGAGCCAAGTGCAACCTCAAACAGCTTGCTTCTTGTGTACATAATGACAATGTTATATGCCGAGCCTATATACCTGTCAAGGTGCTGTAACACTGCAGATGCACGGCGAATCTCGTCACTTGACTCCGGTCTTCGAGAAAGCAGACGATGCATTCAATCTTGCCGTAAACATAAGTGTATGTCTCTTCTGCCGTTTTCTTGGCATCTTAAAATCTTGATCTATAATCTCTCGCTGTCAATTTAAATTCTTTTGGTAAATGTTCAGCAAAAGACAATCTGTGTAACACTGTTCTCGCTCTTGGTGTCATTAAGGGTAACGGCAATTTGACCCAGAACTGCTTTTCTAAGTGACGACCGGAGTGCTTTCGACAGGTTATTTTGTCTCGTCGGTGGGGTGTTAAAAATAAGGAAAGTATAAACTGATACATTTCGCATCGAAGCTTTCTTTGATTACAGGTGTTAGTCTTCTGGTCAGACAGGTTATTAATATGTCCATTAAGTTATCACGTCTGGAATGAGCTGTTAGAGAAATTCCTCGACTTTATGCCCCCTTTTTATTTCCCTGTTGTGTCACAAAGGATGTCTGACCCCAGCTACAACTGGCATTCAGGGATAGAGGTCTGAACTGGTCTGAGACCAAAATTTAATGTCCATTAAGAGTGTTGGTTTGACAGCATCTCTACATTGCAATCATATTTTTCAGAACCACATTAAGCATCGAGTGTTCAAGCTAATAAACAGCCATCATTGAAATATCCAAGGTGCATCAAAGTCAATTTGCATAAACAGTTTTTGTATGCAGCACCATAATTACAGAGTTGTCAGCTGATTACAACAATCTTGTATTGAGAGTGGCTGTTATCAAATAACAACCCATTACAGGTGTTTGAGAAAAATAAATTCTTAAAACACTGCAGGTAAACGCTGCCTTTTATTGAACCGTTCTTATTATGCAGTAGGAATATTACCGTGTATTAATGGCCTTACATTAATGCAGTCAACACTTTAATAACCATAAAGAAAAACAATGTTTTTCTTTTCTCACTTGAACTCTGCTACGACAATATTTGAGTGTATCTTTTCGAACCTGTAGAACCAAGTTTTGACGTAGGCATCAAGGTATTCTGGCAACATTTTAACCAGACAACATCCAGTCTGAACTGGTCAATAATTACTGGGTAGTATTGCTCACCAAAAAGCATCATGCAGAGCAGTGTGTGTAGTAAATGTACAAGGCATCCAACCAAAAATAATTTAATTAGTTCTGTTGCTCACACAAGAGAATGTAGAAATCTGTGACAAAACTACAATTTTTTTAATGCATGCTCAATGCTTTCAAAATGCTACAGCTCAGAAGTTCTGAGGCCCACGGCACATCTTAGACTTATATTTGTTGATCTGTGTGTTTACATAAAATTTTATACTTTTCCATGTGCGATTGGCAAGCGCTGGTTACATGACTTTTGCATTTAAGCAATGCAATTGTCTAGGGCACTTCATTTTATATGAATGTAGAAAACTGTCTGTTAACTGCATCTTTTTCTTCTTTAGACCATATCTTGTATTCTCTGCTCGTATTCTCCATTTTATTTTCATGAAATGTCTCGTTCTGTGAATGTGACATATGGTGTCGCTTGAGATAGTCTACAGCAGCCTGAACTTGTCCGGCTAGATTGCTGCTACCCAGACATGCTGAAAGCACTATACAATACTGCTATGGACATTTCGCATAATTAGAATGATGGTGGAAATATATTTTACATACATGTCTTGTCTTGTCTTGTCTTTAACCTTCCTCGATTCGAGGGTTGGTCGCTTCATGGACATGCCTTCGCCACTTTCTCCTGTCCTCCGTCTCCTTCAATATCTGCTCGAATGGTAGTTCCATCCATGTGATGACATTAGCGATCCATCCCATCCTCGGTCTTCCCATTGCCCTTGATCCCGACATCGTACCCTGTATTATTTCCTTCTCCATACAGCCCCCCGGTTTTCTCATCAAATGACCGAAGTAAATGAGTTTCCTTCTTTTCATCGAGTTCAATAAGGTTCTTTCTGTTCCAGTTTTCTCCAATACCCATTCGTTTGTTCTTTTTTTCCGTCCATTGTGCTCTCAAGATCTTTCTTAGGCATTTCATTTCAAAAGCATTTATTCTGTCTTCTTCTCTTTTTCTGATCGTCCAACTTTCACACCCATAAGTCGCCACTGGCCATACCAACGCCTTCATAAGTCTGATCTTGGTAATCATATAGGCTAAGTTCTTTCGCAGCGAGGCAGGTAGTGTGGTCCAGTTCTGTCGATGATGCTCAAGTTGAATTATTTTGAAGATACATGTACTTATTCAAAAAGGAAATCAAGTCTTACATATGACTTCAGTTCCTCTGCTTCAGATTGTAACCTTTCAAGTTGATCCGACAGTCTGTCAATATCCAATTCCCTTTGTGCCATGTCAACTTTCAATCCAAAAACTTTGCTCTGTAGCTCAAAGATGAGCTCGGTCTTTCTTTCAACTTAAAGTACCATGATCAATAAACTAATAGAACAAAAGCACACATGGCTGGATCCAAAAGCTCTTGAAAGCTTAAAACGGAAACAGAACAAATGGTCTAAAGTTGTCTGACAGATTGACCACCTTGATTATCTATACACTGCTACGACAGCAGAGAAAAATAATACAACTCTGCTTCATAAAAAATGCAAGAGTGAAGTCGGTATGCATCTTGATGATGCATAAATAACAACCAGTCAACAACCCTTGCTTCAATGCTTTGATTTTAAATGGTCCGCTTATGCATTTAGAACTATGGCTGAAGGGACCTACCTATAACAGTTAATATGTGGTAATGTTGTCCCATCGAATACACAAATCATGCAGCAGCCCTCATGTTTTGCAAGTAAATAGTGCATGCTTGCCTCAAGTAATGTAATAGCATTTATGAGAAAACATTAGCAATTGTTTCATGACACCAATCCGTTCAAGCTGCTCTGATTCCTAAATTCTTTGCAGCCAGCACTTCACGATGGATGAAACTGTGATAAGCCACAGCAGCAATTATGGGCTACAGTTTTTATGCGTGCCACCCATCCAGATCGTTTTCCTGTCATTGCTGCTACCCATCTGTTGTTACACCAACACGGTTTATCCAAATTAAGTCATTTCCTTGTGTATATTCATCCGTAAGACTGAAAATCACGTCTTCTGTTGTTCGATTTGGTGAGTCCTAACTGAAAAAAACTCTTCTTGCACAGTCTTATCTGACATTCTAATAAACAGCACAAAATAAAAGTATCCAAAAGTTGGCAACATCAGTTGACTCGTCCATTTGCAATGAAAACGTTTTGCTATTTCTGAACATATCCACCAACTGTTTGTTAACATCCGTTGACATATCAGTGATGCGTCCACTTATGCTGCTGTTGGAAAGTGGAATGGCTCGCAACTTGTTAGCTGGCGCCTCATTTAAAACCGCTTTCACCATATCAACAGTGGTTGGAAGAATTAGTTCTTCAGCTATTGTGTGTGGCTTTTTACATTGCACAATTCGTAAAGCAACTTCAAAATATGCTTTCAAAACTGCTACATTAAGTGTTGTAATCTCCTTGAAACCACGTACTTGCTTCCTCAAATCGGTGCTCTTACGTTGAAAAAAATTCTGCGCAATTTTCGGGTGCTTTTTCTGCTGATGGTGCAACAGCATTGGGTTTGAAGGAGCGCAAGTTGTGAGTATGACAGCAAGGAGATTTCTGACTTTATAGGAAGAGTTTGCTTCAGTTGCTTCATGCAGTGTCGAGTCCCAATGCTCATCATTTTGTAGGTGGGATAGCCTTTGGCCTTCTTCATGGAATGAAGCACAAAGGGTGTTGTTGACTGTGCGGAGATATGTGAAAGATGTTGGTCCATGGATGTTGTGTAGAAGAAGCCGAAGATAAAAGCATTCCGAGTTGCTCGGATGGTCATCGACTGGCTTCCCTCTTTTCCTGCGCTGCCAAGTTTGATTAGTTTGGAAGGTGTAGTATCTGGGAACATTGCAGTACAGAAGTCCTTTGGCAAATTCGTCACTGTTGCAAAGTTGGAAGAAGGCAGTGTGAGTTGTTGCTTCATATTGGCATTTGCCAACACCTTGCAACAGATAACACACTGGATGTGATCCGGATCTGCTGCATTGTTTTGTTGTTTCTGTTGCACATGATGTTTTACCTGGGCTGGTTGCAAGTCCACCACGGAACCCTCCCCCATTTATCCTGGCTTGGGACAGGCGCAGGTCACCCAAGAGGTGGCCTGTGGCGGAGTTGCAACGAAACAGAATTTCAGATGATTTTCAGTGTATTTGGGACTTGTCTTGTCGCGTTCCCAACCATATGGATTGCGTCTTTAAATACTTGAATGAATAAATACCTTCTGGTGTCCATTTATCTCCTAAAGTTTGTATACAAAATATTGTACATAATTTTATGCGTGCATGCACCAGTTAAACGATGCCTTTAAGAACATGTACAAGTCACTGGTGCCTTCTGATATCTCACCTAGGATCCAGTTTTTCGATCCACTCTTCGTACGTTTTCTGGTTTTCTCACTTGGCACAAACACTTGAATGTTAGGAATAGCGAGAAGAAGTCTGTTCCAGCATCGAGGACCAGTGGCCGAGATGAATTCGATTTGACTAAAGTGAAGTAGTAAGGGTGTCAGGCACAGACCATAAGGCAGACAGTTTTGGCTGCGTCTTCAGCAAAGCAATGGGCATATGATTGGACATCATCAGCATAGGAGTGACTTCGCAGAGAGCAAGAAGGAAGCAAAGAGCTAATGTCCGCGGTGAAAAGGACATAGAGCAAGGGCCTTGGAACAGAGCCCTGTGGAAGGCCGACTGGAACGGGAATACAAGGGGAATTAGTCTGAGGGCCAGTCACTAAGTATCGCTCTTGTACATTTTATGGGTACTTGATTGTCTTTCGGCATTTTATCAGCAGATTTTTGTAGTGGACACTGAACTGGCAGGATTCGATAGCCCACTTCAGCACAGTTTGTGCATTAGCTGAACAATGTGTCAAATGGATAATTTAATTACAATAGCTATCTCCCCAATGTCATCATAAGTCTAGTAATCAACATAACTTAGATTAGAGCTCATCTCCACTGTGCAGAGTGAATTTTGGGATTGGGTTAATGTTCAAAGGGCGTAATTAAACGTTTACTGTAGCCATGACATGCACAACCGCTGAGTAGTGACATTTGTGCAGGAACAATCTGCAGGAATTATGATTAAGAAACTCCTGTGACCAACAATCATCGGACCACCTAGGTCCGACCGTTTATCTACTTCATCCAACTTTATATTAATTGGATGTCTCCAATAATGTCTCTTGGAATTCCTGAAGCTGTTGTACACAGGCAAGCGATAGAGCAAGCATTGTAATATTATTTGCCCAACAGATATCATCGCTACGCCTTTCCCACCCTTTGCTCTTATTCAACTGCAATAACCGTTTAACATGGATAGGAGGTGTCGTATATCCAACAGTAATACAGTGCATGGGATCGATCATACTGAAATCATCTTTGAGACATATATCGACAATTGCACTGAAAAGCACGTCACCGTAAAAAGTTAACATTACAGCAGCGCATAGACAAACAAGTTTCATGAACATCGCATTGGTTATTGTAAAGGGAAGGTGTAGTGTAGGTAGCATGGCGGTTGTTGTCTGCTATTCTTTCCGAGCACTTCAACTGATGAAGGTCAACCGGAGTAGTAGTGTTGATAGTAGACAGTGTGTAGTGTAGGTAGCATGGCGGTTGTTGTCTGCTATTCTTTCCGAGCACTTCAACTGATGAAGGTCAACCGGAGTAGTAGTGTTGATAGTAGACAGTGTGTAGTGTAGGTAGCATGGCGGTTGTTGTCTGCTATTCTTTCCGAGCACTTCAACTGATGAAGGTCAACCGGAGTAGTAGTGTTGATAGTAGAGGCAACTCCATAGCCTACACGTACAAGGCCATTCATGATAAGCATCACCACACTATTAGACACAGTCCACCCTGAAGCAGGGATGTTAACAAGGACCTGACCCCCAAGGACCAGGACCAGGACAAGGACCTGACCCCCAAGGACCAGGACCAGGACAAGGACTTGACTCCCAAGGACCAGGACCAGGACAAGGACCTGACCCCCAAGGACCAGGACAAGGACCTGACCCCAAGGACCAGGACAAGGACCTGACCCCAAGGGCCAGGAACAGGGCTAGACAAACAATAATAAATAATAATGTCACAATGTGCATTTGGAAGTAATGACTAATTGTACTGTGAAAGTACGAGACAGTGAAAATTAGTAACTTGTAATGTACTGACTCAGTATAAGTTTATTGATTGCATTTTAAATAAACCAGAGTCTCCAGCAGCTTGTCGGTCATGCGTGCACGATTAGGTCGCAGAATCAGTCCACTTTGCGAAAAGACACGCTCCACTGGTGCTGATGTTGCTGGAGAGCACAATACTCGACTGAATAGTTCTTTGAGCTTAGTGAATTTATCAGATGTCAGCAAAGTGGTGAGTGATAGCTCATCTGCAGGTGACACATTGATCAGCTGCAAATACTCGGTCAGTTGGCGTTCTGGGCTCACTTCAGTGATCTGATCTGCTGAAATTAAAGAAATGTCAAAGTTGGTTACAACCTTTAATTAGTAATGAGTAAAATAATCCAAAAAGTGAACTAATTTACACACAAGGTACTTACGAATGTGTAAATACCAAATTTCACAGAAAAGGAGTGTGATGTTAATTTACAATGAATTGAAATGAATACGACTGTACGGCATGACAGACAAGGCTAGTAATATAATACTATTATTAGTATTAGCATCTCAAATGAGGAACAATAAATTTCAAATTTAATTAATTTTAAGTCAGTAGGTGGCTGCTGAAGAAATGAACTGAAAGAAATGACAATGCATCATGCTAATGCTGGAACTTTATTGAGCATGAGAGCGATTAAAATTTAAAAGATTAATATGTAAGTTTCCTCCTTGGTCTTACAGTTTGTTTCAGACTTTCAGCGTTGTCAACATGCAACCTACAAGTTAAGTGAATGTTGTAATATTAAAAACTGTTGTCAAGCTACCTGGAACCGGTGCCTTCTGTTTGTTGTAGTGAGCAAACAGAGTGCTATGTCGTTTTTTAGGTGGCGGCTCGTCACACTGCACGTCCTGTAGGGGTTTAGATGTGGAACAATCAGCAACAGCACCCGTTGGATCCGTAATGCCTGAGCGGCTTAAACTCTTGCTCAGCTCAGCAAACAGGAGTCCTGAGAAGGACATGGACATGATGAAACACGGTCTTATTTGACTTAGCATTACATTAAGAGACTATTAGCCATTTCAATCAGTCAATCAATCAATCAATCAATCAATCAATCAAGTCCTTTTATTTCTTTTATTTCTCACTTTATAACAACATATCGAACAATTAAAATAAGGTACATATCACATAATAACTCTGGTTTGTTAAAAGACTTTAAATGACAAAACAAAATTTTTAGATCAAACATCAGATTAGTAAAATCAGACTCCAAAATAGGCAGACACACTACCTGGTAAACAAGATAAAGTATTAAGTTACACACGCTAAATGGGGATTAGCCAATTACAAGAAATACGGTACATAGCGGACTAAATAATACGATATTAGTAGATTTAGTACAATAGATGTTGAAGTATCACCACCTTCCCCCACAATATATTGTTAGTACGAGGATATCAGCAGTTTGAGAGAATCTCTAGTCTAGATAATAAAAGTAAACAATGTAAACAAACGAGGAGAAACAGTTAAACAACAATAAATGCTTTTGAATGTCATGAAGTGTTATAATTAAAAATTGATAAGTGTTCACACATTATGTACATATATTATATATCTGTATATTTAAAATACAGGAATGAGAATTTGCTATTGATTAATTATATTCAGACTGACCATTTATCCTGCATCTTGTGGCTTCTTTCACTTCATTGGTGCCAGGGTAGTCTTGAAGCCAATGGTAGGCATAGGACGGGTCAAGTGCTGGTGCCATTATGAAAACGTTGCTATGGAATTTCAGTTGATTGAAATGTTTCCTGGGTTCCGATGACCTTTGGATTTCAATACCCAGCAACTGAAAAATCCCGGAAAACCTGTCACACAGGCTATTGAGAAGAGTTTTCACAAGACAAGTGAAAGAGCCTACTGATTGAAGACGGGCTTCAAGTGTGACCTTCAGAGACAAAATGATGGGTACGACACAGCTAATTGTAACGACTTCATCTCTCTGAGTGAGATCCGTGGCCTCAGAAAACGGTGAAAGGATTTCGACCAACTCTTTCAACTGAGTTACATCTTTTGGTAGCAAAATAAGATTTTCATGCTTATTAGCACTCAGAACCTTATTCAGTAGGGTTATATCAAGCGACACAAACGAATGTAGCTGTCTGAACGTGCTGTTCCATCTAGTGTTGTTTGTTGCTGGAATAGACTTGCCTCGAGTGCCCATCACTCTCTCAAACTCACTTCTAAACAAGGCACTCTGGTGAACAATGTTAGCAATCTTACTGCACTTAGACATGAATGGTCGACCTGAAGATACTACATCTAAACCGTCTCGAACCACAAGCTGCAATGAATGAGCGAAACAAGATATGTGCTCCTGGTTTCGAACAAGCCCCTCAATATTGACTTCAGTGACATCTTGCCAAAACGAAGGATCATCAATCGTAGTTCGTCCATCCGTATGATCTGCATCGTCCATAGAATCAGACCTCTCATCATCTTGCAGTTGCACACGGAACATCACATCAATAGCTTTACGCATGTTCGATGCGTTGTCTGTCACAACGTATTTCACTTTCTGCTTTACTTCAAACTCATCTATGACATCAGTGATGGCCTCAGAAATTCTCCCTGCAGTGTGGCTTCCAGGAAAAGCCTTGAATGACAGGAGAGCACGCTGTGACTTTCCATCAATAAATGCATGTGCAGTTATGGCAAGAAAAGCATGCGAGCGTCTGTCTGTCCAGATATCTGTGGTCAAAGAGATATCAGTGCAGCGTTGCATAAGTGCTTTGACGTAGTCTGTCTTGGTAGTGAGCATCTTAGGCAAGATGGAGTACGTGATTGTTTGACGACAAGGAGGAGTGTACTTTGGGTCCAGATCAGACAAAAATGAACAAAATGAAGCATTGTCAACAATTGAGATAGGAAGACAGCAATCAATGATAAGTTTGTTAACCAGAGAAGAACTAATAGACCGTTGACGAGGATTGGTTTGACCGTATGCTGCTGCAGAGTTTGACTGAACAAATGACAACATTGACTGCTGTGGTGCACTCATATTTGATTGGACATGCCGACGGTACTCAGTATATAGCTCCGCATGTCGGGTTTTCAGATGCCTATAAAGCAGAATAGGAAAGATTTCACTAGTTTTGACATCTAACAAATACTCTGTTAATAATTACTAATTTAGTAATTTTAGTTTCAGTAATGAACTTCATCGTTTAAAACTTTACTTTAAATCAACATTTTCATCAGTATCCTGCTTCTAATTTGTGATCAACGTGTTTAAACCGTACGTTATCCCGCTTCATGGTTCACGTTCAACATTTTCGTCTTTCATCCCGTTTCTATTAAAAAAATAATGTTTTCATCAGTGTCCGAATGAGTTCGCAACATGGCACAAGAATAAATTACGCTAAAGCGATAGATTACACAGTAATGAATAGTTACTATTGACAAATGGTTTACAGTTTACAGTACACTTGGTCACTTATTGACACTTACTTTGTGAAAGCACTTGTGACGTTCACTTTGTCCTGAATGCGCTTGTTGCAGTTTCTACACGCTGCATGCCATCGCTGACCTTTCACTGCAAATTCTTTATATCCGAACTTTATAACACGAGGTCTGGTGACTCCAGTCGGCCCTGTTACTGTTACTGATGCACTATTACTATTACTATAACTATTACTGTTTTGTGACATATCTTTTTCTTCTTCGTCTATCTCACTCTCATTTGAGTCACTCGACTCCATAATTAATTCAATTTTCAACTGCAAGTTTCAAGATGGAAGACCAACGACGTATTATTATTAATAGAAGAATGCGCAAGACCATAGACGCCATATTTTTAGACGCCTTGAATGCACTGTAAATTATATAATATTATGCGAATAAGTTTAAGAACCACTGGAATAATGGAATTGGAAAGAAGTCCTTGCAAGGACTAAAGACAAGGACAAGGACAAGGACCTGACCCCAAGGACCAGGATAAGGACAAGGACCTGACCCCCAAGGACCAGGATAAGGACAAGGACCTGACCCCCAAGGACCAGGACCAGGACAAGGACTTCAAAAATGTCCTTAAGGAGTCCTTAAGGACAAGGACAAGGACAAGGATTAACATCACTGCCCTGAAGTAGAGACAACCACACCAAAACCACCGTAAGGCTTGAAAATAATGTTCGTTCATACCCATAAACACAAGCGGAATGGTTGAGTTTCACTTTTATACATTATTCGACGACATTGAAGCACATTTGTAAAAACGAAGTAACATAAACTGCGCCAGCAGCCATTTTGGACCGCTTCCACTAGGTTCAGCATTGCTTTAGTGCCTTTTTTAACACTGAAACTTGGTATGTCCGGCCCAAAAAAGGAGATGGTAATGGAGATATCGAGACCAGAAAAGACAGATACCATAGCATCGCCAAATTTTTGTTCTGACTGGAACGATTGTCTGCGTTTAGTATCATGGTCTTCTCACCCAATCCGTAGCTCCTGATCAAGGTGATGGATTAGACTTATGATGGTGTTTGCACCTTTCCCACACGTCGCAGCTTCATCAATCAAGTAATTCACTTGTCTCTGCAGTCCTTCGGCCATTATTCCAAAAACACCGCATTTTCTTGGTGTTCTAAAATATATAGGGCCAAGCTGAATTCGATCCGACGGGTAGTTGATTTGTTGTGCAAAGTCAAAGCTGTAATGGAATTCAATTTTTCGGGTGTTTGGGACATTTTCTCCTAGCCTTTCAACAGCAAAAGTTTGACCCCTCGAGCAAAGTTCGAGAATTGGAGGAGGTGCGTCGGCAGTTGAAGCACGAAGGCTGTCAATCTTTGTTGTCAGTGCTTCAAGAAATTCGCCTTTGGTGAATGCAGGTGTTTCAGTGGAATGAGATGCATATAACCATCGTGTTTGCTGACGAAGCCGATGGCAGTCAGCATCAATCCAAACTGCCAGTGGACGAAGATGTGTGCAGACCTTGAGACGAGGAAGCATATTGTCAACGATATTCGTGGTGGTGGAGATGTAGAGGTCAAATAGTTGAGCGACCGTGAGCGTGTCGAGAGTAGGAGACAGTGAAGAGTGTCATGCAGAGCGTTGTTAAAGGCACCTCGTGGTAAACCATACGATTACAGGTCTTGCAGGTCGCATCTTTTCCTTTTTTCCTTATGCAAAGACGATTGACAGTATTGATGAGATATCTTGCTTGTTGACTGTGACCCCCATACATTTGTTACAACAGTGCATGACCAGATGCAGATAAAGTGTTACATATATATAAAATGTCAACTCTAATACAGCAGAGAATGGTACATGCATTAAAAAAGGAAACTACGAAAAAAGTAGTGAATTTAAAATGTCAACTATGATAAAGTAAGAATGGTGCGTGCATTAAAAAAGGGAAACTATGATAAAGTAGCGAATATTACATGTAATTAAAATGTCAACTATGATAAACTAAACTTCCACTACATTGAAAACAGAAAAAAATCATTCATGGTCCATCGTTAATATGTTGTGTGCGGTTCTATGTAGATAACCCAAACGTCTGTATTGGCAAATTCGATGACAATGTTGGCAGTCCGGGTAGCACAGTCGCGATATTTTTTCCGTTTTGGTTCTGGTTGATGGCCACCAAGTCGTTGAGCAATACCGACGTTCGTAAGGGAATGCTCGCGATGAATTATGGTCTGAAACGTCAGAAGTTTGGATGGTGAGCAGCGACTGCAGCTTGTATTTTTCGGTGCCAGCCTTCGACTGTATTGTTGGTGCGCGGCAATTCAGTTTCCACATGGTTATGTACATTCCATATGTTGTGAGCGAAAAGAGGCGATGCTCAATGGACAATCGAGTTGACTTGAAGTCTGATCGAAATCCCAAGTCTTTTGCTGCATAATTCCACGATCAGATCATATCAGATCAGATCTCTTTGTATGATTCGTCCATTATTCCTTTAGCAGATGTAGCCTCCCAATCAGTCACCTCATGTACACCATGGAACACAAGGTTGTCAGATCTGGAATATCTCAGGTCATCGAAACTTTCATGTAGCTCCCAAAGTCCAGACTAACTGGTTTACAGATCCTTTCAGATGCAAACAGCATTTTAGCCAATCCAATTTATCATTTTCTGTCGAAACATTATGATTATGAGACGGAACAAACTTCACACTGTTTGAGAAAGCTTTCAATTTGTGATGCCCCATCATTTGTCTGGACGCATTGCCTGCAGTCAAGAAGAGTATAAACTTCAGTTCCTTATCTAGGCATTTCCGCCCTGCCGTGTTGCTTTGCAGACATTTTTCTTTAACACCCTGTCACCTACGGAAACAGTTGTTGATGATCTTCCTTTTCTTTTCCATGCATTGTATTCAGCAGTCTGTTTCTGCTGGGCAACTTTCATCCTACCACTAACAGTTTCTTCAACTTGGCTGCATTGGGCAACAACCTCTGCCACAGACACTTACGAAATCGTGGAATAAATGTTCTACGTAATGAGCGTCAGGAATAAATGTTCTACGTAATGAGCGTTAGGAATAAATGTTCTACGTAATGAGCGTTAGGAATAAATGTTTTCTACGTAGTTCCTACATAACCGTGCAACATAATTATGTTTGTGCGAGTTTGTTAATTGTGTTCATTAGCAAATTGCAAAGTTATGCATGATCCCTATGAGATATTCCAACAACGGTATGTGGCCGTAAGTTGGAACCAAAGCTTGCAGGCGTCGATTGAGTCTCATGTACTTGTTCTTCGACGTCTCAGGCCGTCGAAATCCTGCCCGAAAGCGTTCGATCAGTATCTCAACGTGGTCCTGCTCTTTACGAATGTGGCCAACGAGCTTGTAAACAGATGGATGGTGACAATCTACTGTCTTCTGAAATGCCCGATG
Source organism: Lumbricus rubellus (assembly GCA_945859605.1). Classification (NCBI taxonomy): domain Eukaryota; kingdom Metazoa; phylum Annelida; class Clitellata; order Crassiclitellata; family Lumbricidae; genus Lumbricus; species Lumbricus rubellus. Next base: position 28,540,213 of record OX243826.1, on the reverse strand, counting down.
CTATGCCTCCACGAAATTGTTGGTGCATGGCAAACTGTCGTTTAAACTGTCAGGCATGTTCCACAGGCTGATAGCAAATCTCAGAGTTCCTCGGCAGCCTCCTCTTCTTCTGCCCACGTAGTTGTCTTCCCAGTAATCATTGACTTGAGTAAGTAATGGAGTGCTGCTTTCAAACAACTCGTCAAAAGCTTCTGCAACGTCTGCCACTGGAACAAAGCTGAGGGATAAAAGCATTTTTACATGCATTTGCACATTGTCGTCATCGCGATAGGCTTCCGCTAAATGACACTCTTGTACTTTTTTCTCCATAGACTTTGGCCTAGATGGAAGAAGCATCCCGCTAAGAGAGCCCCAGGAGTGCTAGGTGTTCTTCTCAATGGTAGCAGATTTGTCAGGAATTGCCCGCAGTAAGATGTATTTGGTAAACAGGTCAGTCACAGTAAACAAAAATTTGTTTCCTGAAGACATCCGAGGCAATGACACCAAATCCATTCTGAGAACTTCCCATCTTCCTTTTGTCTCAATTGACTGGAGCGACGGTGGCATAACAGTCAATGGATTATTCATCTGGCATGCAGGATACCGTTTGATCTGCACAGAAAAAATTTAAATTTCTGTTAGCATTTACCTAAGTACAAATCTGAGCACTTGTGCTATCGCATTATTATGGATAATGTACAATTGTACACATTATCTATTATTGCTGGGTGCAGTTTGCAAGTTGAATGGTTGCAGGGGATGGTAACCCCTATGGACGATAATATCGGAAGTGATTGAAGACTTGAACCTACCAAACTGTAGTTTTTGTATCGCAGCCAACGGTAGTCTCGTCCTTTCAAGGAAGCAAACTAAACGAATTCCTGCCATAAGCGTCTACAATGTGAATGGTTCTCTGCAGCACGCTATACGGTTGTCAACTGATTTAACCGGGTTCTATGAGATGATTCCCAATGGAAACCTTGTCTTGAGAAGCTCACGTGTAGGCTTATCATATGACGAGGACACTACGACTGGTACGCAAAATTAATGGAGATCGACATGAATGGCACTATGATACGCCAGTGTTCCCTAGGCGATTCTTCAGGTATTGTAGACAGTCATGGCCGCATGTTGGCTTTGTCTTATAGGAACGGAATGCAGCTTTTAGATTCTGAATTTAATCTCGTGGATCTTACAGCCTTCCAGCTAATTGACTTAGATCATACCCATGTATTCCATTACCACAGCGAAAGGAATGAGACGATAATGACTGATAAGGATATCTTTACGGAGCAGACCAATTAGACTACTGTCTTTCATTTGGAAGAACTGTGAAGAAACTACTGAAATGAATGTTGATGAAAGGGACACTTATTTATTTGCGTTTTGAATAGTTTTCATAAATATTGTAACGTGTCGTCTAGGGGCTTGACTCTCGCCATCGTCTTTTAATCAACTTTTCGAACAAACTTTATTTAATTCAAATGAAAATCGTAACGTAACATTCTTTTTGTCACAACAGAGTTCCTATTCGGTCGATAACGAGACGTCAACAGACTCTGTCTAGCCTTACAGTTAAGGAGGATTGTCCTTCCCTAAACTAGTTTCAAACCAGTTCAGACTAGACTTTAATCCATTACTCAACCTAGCGAATACTTCTAGAACCACTAGCATCAAAGTAGCAATTAGTAGTGAATGTGTAGTGAATGTAGGCTATCAATTCCCACTACATCTCCTAACTAACAATAATGTAGCCTACATGTCACAATATCTCCTATGTATATTTTTCGGTGGTCATGTCTAACCTGCATATTTTAATATTACTGTCTCATGAACTGCGCATTGTAGCCCTGAGAGCATAGATCTAGCATTCACATATTCCAAATATTAAGATTTGCAAAAATTCACGAATATTAGCAAATATTAAACTGCCCGCGAAAACTTATTTTCATTGTTTCATTCAAGAAATTCTTGTTATTATTCATAAAATCGTTTAACATTTTAGTGAATAAATGTTAAAAATTGAAAAATTCATGACAATTAATTTTTAGTGCAATTTCAGGACGAATTTCAAATATCAGTACGAGTGGGACCCTGTTGCACTAAGTCACTGTAAGGTCAACAGATAAAACTACAACTAAGCCATGAAATATAATAACTGAAAGGCAAAAGCTTTAGTTATTATTAGCATAACTAAAACTCTTGAGATAATGACGACTAATTAAAGGTAAAACTATTGGTTTTGATAATATATACAATTAAAACTAAAGACACCACTAAAACTTTGCGCTTCTGAAAGGCTCTTGCTGCAAGAGGCTCTTTATAAATGGTCAAATACAATACAATAAAACTTCACTACTCGACCATTAAACACAAAGAAAACAATGAAGTAACTTCCAGCGCAACCCATTTCCTGCAGATTGTCTAAGTAGTGCTCGGACACCTTGAATGACTGTCCTTCCAATGTTACAACTCTTTTGCATGGCCGCTGATATCAGAATCTGAGGCAAAGTACATGGCAAAAATATTGCACTCCAATGTCACCGACATCAACAAAACCTAAAGAGACAGATTTTGGTTGCTGACATACAATGTTTCAAAACTATGTAGACACTACTGATAATTATAACAGTTTAAAATATATTAAAATGACTATCAAAGCTCGGACATGGTACAATCAGTTATTCTTTCATTTACTCATTCATTCAAATCTGGCCTAATTTTAAAATTTCTTTAGTACCATTCACGGATGCACTTAAGCATCAGTTGTGGCTACTTCATTTCAAATAAATTTATTTTGTGAAACTGACAGAATGCAATTACGGCACTGGACAGGATTCGACCCGCTCCGTCCACAACCACACCACACTCCGACCTCCGCCTTCATGCCACCCGAGAAAGTTGGGTTGTCGGAAAACTTTCCTCCTCCCGTCAATTTGATTTAATTTTTCAGATATTCCATCAGTTTTCTCGTGTCTTCCGTCAATGGTCGATGTTTCGTTGCATTTCTTTCCCTCTCGTGTAGATCTTTTCTTGCTTCTGACCACTCAGAGTTTTAACTTTTTAGCTTGTGGTGCAAAATGTCATTTGTGTGGCAGTGGAAGTCTTGTTTTTCAATCCAATTTGGAAGATCCAATACCCATTAAGCAAAAAAAAAAGAATGGCGTGTTTCCGGTCACAGAAGTTTAAGAAATTGGTTAGGTAGGTAGGAAAATATTTTTGTACAGTGACTACCCAAAAAATTAAGCCACTGCCCTATTTTGCACAAAGGCACGCGCTGCAATGAAGTACGTATTCTAAGCAAGTACAAACTGCTATTACTGCAAAACGTGTTTAACGTGTCTATGAAAGAAGTCCATAAGGCTGTTCTACAAGCGCATGTTGTGACCCAGTCCTCAGAGTGTTTCCTCTGGATTTCAAGCCATTACCACGGTCCTGGCAGGGCTGGCGTTAACGTTTTTGCAGCTGAAAGGTGCTTCATTTCACCCTCTTTTGGCGGTAGACCACGGGGGTGTCCGCTGTATGGCCGTGTTTGCCATGGCCTTGTCTTCCTGCAGTGCTCCTATGAAAGCACCCATACTGACGAGTGTGAGTGGTCTATAAGCTGTGGAGAAAACATTATTCCACGACTCGCAACGATTGTTTGTTGTGGAGTTGCCGACCATGGTGACATCGTGCACGTTCCAGACAGCAGGAGGGAAAAGTGGAGTTATTCTTCTGATAGGTAGTAGTTGAATGCCATTTGTATGATTCGGTCGTTTGATAGTTTTAACAGTTCTACTGACGTATCGCATGTTGCATTGAAATAGTCAACAAACTGATATATGCTCTCCAAACTGTCTCGTATCGGAATGGACTCGCGTACAAATGCCAGCGGCAACCTCAGTAACTGGAAAATGTGCAAGGCCGTCAAGCATGCCGCAAAAATGTTTGAATTCGTCGTTTTCAAAGTAGTGAATAGAAAGGCCTAGTTCCTGAATCTTCCTTCAGATGCTTTGCGTGAGGTGGAAGAAACACCTCTGCATGGTGACATGCTGGCCTAATGTTGCAGTGGCAGAGTTAATCACCGCTTTTTCGAAGTCGCAGATGACAGTTGTAGGGTCGACACTCGCGCCAATAGCTTCACATTTGTCGACCACAGTCTGTTGTGTTTTTCTATATTTCTCAAGACGATGTTCACCACAAATGGAAAAAATGGAATTTTTTTGTGTGCTCTCCAACTGCCATTAAGAACAATACATGTTGTGCTTCCATCAAGTCATCACTGCCTGAACCCTTTGTTATTTCTTTTGCAAGCAGCGACTTGTTTGCCTTCGTTAAACAACCATCTTCGAACAATGCAGTTGGCATTGCCATCAATTCATAGCTGAAGAAGTTCTCGATATCAGAACAACGCTGCATTATAAAAAGAGGTTTTGTCAATTTCTTGTGTTCACTTTGCTGTTGAAGTGTATTCTAATGTTGAGTTGAATCTCTTTGGTCCATTCCTTTCCTTGGCTGGACTCATCACACCAATTCAGCCGACGGCAACTAGCACATGCGAGACCCTTTGTCTAACTGCAGACCCATTTAATCGGCAGGCAGCCAACACGAGCGAGACCCTTCGTCAGACTGCCCTGCATTCTCTCTCCCTGTGGTCTATATTCTTACTCATAGTGGCTGCACAGTCTTTCCTTCATTCTGTGCTAAAAGTGCCGGATTATGAAAACCACCCAAAAAGGCATTAGGAATTATTTGGGGGATCTCAGAAACTTTATCCGAGCAATGCTCAGGCAAATTATCTTCCAACAGGCCAACTGTCCTTACCTCAACTTTGATTCTGCTTCCATCGACAAGCTTCCTGTTAAGCGCATTTATGGCCTCGAGTGCTTCTTCTTCCTTATACATGCGCTAAAGTTTTAAAAAAAATCAAAGAACATTTAAAACACCTTAAATATAGAATATCTACGACCGAACAAGTAGTGATCTGTGCTGACAGGTGACATTCGTCCCCCCACTAGATGTCTCGGTACATAAGCATAAACAAATGGCCACCCAGTCGATAATGGTGATACCATGTAGCGGAGTAATTAATTCGTAACATATATCCACAATCTGCAGCAGTATACGATCCCATTTAACTCTTCATGCGCAATGGCTTTGAGAGATGAAGTATTCGTGCTCTGTCGATGGTACCGTGAAGATGATTGCATCAATGTGTTATCAATGTTTACGACGGCAACAATATGGCAGAGGTGAAACATTTCATCCCACTACCAGAATCGAATGCAGAGAGAATTGTTGGTTGCACCGTGTCAAACTGAGTGTATATTTTAAATCGAAAGAAATGTTGTCACTATTCAATTCTGCGAATTACAGGGGATAGTAACTTCCGATAGACGATAGTATCAGAAGTGATTGAAGACTTAAACCTGCCCGAATGTAGTTTTTGTATCGTAGCCAACGGTAGTTTCGTATTTTCAAGGAAGCAAAATGTACGAATCCCTGCCATAAGCGTCTACGACAGTGGTTCCCAAACTTCAGCAGGCCGCGGACCGGCAATAATCTTTGGTAAAGCTCGCGGACCACTAGCTTATGCCTAAATGGCGATGGCAAACAAAAGCGACCTAAATATAAAAAGTCAAAAATATAAGGCTATTTACAATTAGCCTACATTTACATGTCATTGAAGCCTTATTTGTTTAAGATTTATTATGAGTATTTTCGCTTGAACGGTCGGTTATTTTTCACCTTGGACGTTTTTTTTTCGAGCAAAAAATCGCTTATGAATCATTAACATCTTCGCTCTGAGTTTCTGAACAATCACGTTCATTCGCTGTTTTTATTTATTAAAAAATCTGTGCAGATTTGTTTGCTTGCGTTTGCTAATTTTTTAAAATTCGAAGACGTTTTTTGTATTTAAACTAAAAGTTTTATACCATGTTAGAATTTTTTACTTCAGCATCTGGCGTTTGCAAGATTAGCCTATCGCTAACCAAATATAGGCCTAAGATCGAAACTGACTGCAGTCATCAATGTAGTAAATTTAGAAGAAATCTATAGGCTTATTGTTTGAATTCAGGCAAGTCAAAATAAGACACGTTGATTAATTTCTAATTTTAAATAGTAAGACAGAAATTTGAATAAATTTTGGACAACAAATCGAATAATTTTACAATTTCAATCAAATAAACTAATAATTACAGTTTATTTCATTTATTTTTAACTCTTCTCCGCGGACCGGCAATCATACCTCCGCGGACCGGCGCCGGTCCGCGGACCACCACTTTGGGAACCACTGGTCTACGATGCGAATGGTTCTCTGCAGCAGACTATACGGTTGTGATCAGTGAGATGATTCCAAAGTTAAATGGGAACCTTGTCTTGAGAGGTTCGCATCATACGACGACTACGACTGGCATGCAAAATTAACGGAGATAGAAGTTCAGATTTGGTGCCTGCAAAGCTGTCAAATGGTGCAGTTGTAACTTTAGCATCGTCATATTTTACCCAATGATCCTGATACAAATCAGAAAAACGACTATTTATTTACTGTTTTGAGAGGTTCACGTGTAGGCCTATCGTACGACGATGACTTCGACTGGCACGCAAAATTATCGGAGATAGACATGAACGGCACTATGAAGCAATACACCGCGTTGTCCAGCAGTATGAAAAGGTTCAACAAGCAGAGTCACAAAGACGGTTTTGTTTATCTAATTTGCACGAAATGCTGACTGCGTGCTTTCTTCTTTTCCCTCAGGCTTGGTTTAGTCCCTTGCTGGGGGAGGGGTCAGCCTCCCGGATCCTTTGTCCCCATATGGTTATTTCCATATGTAGTCGGATACATCGATAAGATTTGGAGCATGTTTTTATCAACCAGATGTCCCTCCTGACGTCAACCACAATTTGTAGGAATATTAACCGTATTGTCGGACTGGTAACGCCTGCCATTATTGTGGGCAGGGTTCCAGTTCAAAGTTCTCGTTGCATTCCAGGTGTTGTTGAAATTGAGCATTTTTGTTCTAGTTTAGAAATAAACTCAGAAACTTTAAAAAATTTATTACAAAGCATTCGACGTTTCGATCCGATGGGATCTTTTTCAGGAATGAAATGCCTGGTATTTCAACAATGTTATAGCAATTGTGTTATATCAGTAGTACATTAAACCACGCATACAAGAGTTCATATTTTAAGCCACATATAGACAGCACTTCACAAGGTACATGGAATAGAATGGGGGCTAAACACTGGTTTCTCATCATCAACTAACACAGATCTGGAGCTGCCAAATGTCCCAAATAATTGCCACTTAACCCGATGGTAATGGGTGAGGTTTGCATGTGAGTGCATGCTCGTTACACTAAGAGCATGCATGTCATAGCAGCAATACCAGAGGACAGACCAAGCAATCTACAATCTGCAACTGCAAATGGGTTGTGTGAATGAAACCATGTGTTTCAGTTTTGTAACATCATTGAAATTACGAAGTAGCCGAGATTTGAACATAATGCGACTGCTGATCAAGGTTTGAAAGGCACGTTAAAGCCGAATAGGCAGTTGCACAGCTATGCATGCTCTTCAATCACAAAAGTCTAACATGAGGTCGCTGCATTTCGACTCCTCGGCATCTGAAATCGTTTCCACCTGTGGTAAATATGTTTTTCTTCCATCATACCTCGGTCGTGTATAAGACCACCTCTGCTCTTTACTGCTCTCATCATTACCTGCTCTATGGTGAAGTTCGAAACAATGAGCAGCATGCGTGTGCTACTTAATTGTTCATGTAACCAAGGATGTGTGCGAGGCAAATCAATCATAAGCTGCAAATACTGCAAATACAGATGACCTCGAGTAATGATGGTGACCGGTTACTTCTATTACTATTACTTTATTGAAGACTCGTTGACACAAACGCAACAAGGTACAAAAAAGCTGCAGTTTAGCGTTGGGATAATGAAGAATGATCACCAATAAAGAGGCGCGAGGAGTTTAGTGTCCTACAACTACTGTAGAAAGCCAGTTTAACTGTTTTATCATTTAATCCTTCAACTCTGACATTTCAAATCCACCCACTTTGGTTCGGAGTCTTACTTCTAGCATGCTAAGGATTAAGTGTAATATTATATGAGTATAAAATGCATATTGAGTTTAAAAGTACATCTTGAAGCGCCGTGGGATGAAGTTTTATCATTGCTGAAAAAAATTAAGCATTTGTGCGAGGGACTGCAAATAAAGATACCAGTCAGATGTTCGTTGAGCTCGAATGAATGCCTTGAATGAACTAACATAATACATGTACTGCACCCATAATGCAGTATGACTCTGTCTGTAGAAATGCAGCTTATTGGCACAGATTGCCTTACTGAGCTTTGTCAGGTATTCAGACTGTAGAAGACTCGTTAAGTTGTGTGTAATGATCGCTTGTGCTGCAAAACAGAATTTTGGCCAACTCGGTGTAAGCCATACCTGTGTGAAGTGATGTCTGAAAATGTGGCCCACCAAAGTGAGTAGCGTGAACCTCTGTTAAGAGATTTTGAGGACCATTTCTCGGTTAAGTCTATGTGCAGCCAAAGATCTTCCACTTTCAAATTCTTTTCCCGTTTCTTGATGCTTTACATTGAACACGTGTTGGGACAACTTGTCCATACTGGAATTGTGGTCATCTTTCAACGAAGCTACAACACCATTAATTTGCATTTTTTCACTTTTTTGATAGCCTTGCTTTGTGACAGAGTGCCATTGCCTCCACCAAACTTTATTTCTTGCTTCTTCATCTGTCAATGTTGAAATTATTGCTTCTGTTCCCATGCATTGGAAACACTCGTGATACATTGTAGTAAGTCGATAGGTTGTCATTGTCCTTGAATGGGGAATTCCCGAGTTCAACTTACTATAACTAAAGTGTTGCATCAAAACTTTGTTTTTCTTTTCCAAAGTAGCTCTCTTTAATGTTCGGTTAAAGTCAAACACGAGATAATGTTCCGTAATGTTTCCTAAAGCAAACTAGTCAAAGTCGTTTAACAAAATGAACCAAACGATTCTTTTATGACGTAGCTACAAACGTTTCACAGTCTGCACGTTTCAAATCAGAAGAGCATCGACCAGCTCGGAGAAACGCTGGAGACAGACTACCTCTCTTCCACCTACCATCCTTACCACCACACCTCAGACACTCCTACCAGACAGCACACCATCCTAAGTTCATACATAGGCAGCAGGTAAAAACATGCAGTCCTTCTTTTTGGTTTGGTCACATATCATATTTTTGAATAGCATTTCTGGAGATGCTTTATTCACTATAATAGTCAGTTGTTTCTTGTTCAAGAGAGTCTTGAATTTCAGAACCAATTTTGGTTCTAAAATTAGTTTTGATAGAAGCTTCTATTATATCATTAATAGAGGTGGACAGATAGATGGGCGGTAATAATTTCTAAAACCTTTACGTCTATCAGCGCTTCGAAAAGATTTTCTTCAAGCATTTTTCTCTCGGTGTCCAGGTGGGACTCGTTATGTAGAGACGGATGGTAGGTGTAGTCGAGACCGGTTGGAACGACGAAGTTATGGAGGTACGACAGTTGGATGCTTTTGGAGAATGTCTTCACCATTGAGCAGGCTATCATCTCATCAGTTCACTAAATCTGATGTTCCACAACTGCAGAGAATGCATCGTGTTGATAAAATGATCGGTGATTGAGGCATACGGGAATGCCTTATCCACAATTAGCTTTTAACGCCATGTCAACACGGATTCTTCTTTACCCAGTTGCACAGACTTGTCTTACATGCCATAACAAACAACTTCGCAAGTAACCGATATGCCTGTGGACTCTTATAATACAGTGACAATGCTAGCAACTTACATTCGTCATTCCATCTTCTAACGCTAGGTTATATGCAGGACCGTTTATATGTACTCTAATAGATTGTGGTGCGAGTGTAACCGTTGATGCATCGAGAATACGATCATCTTCAAGCAAGTCATCGAACTTTGGAGACTTCTTTGGCATGATTATGCTTTTAGGTTTATTGTTTATTGCACGTTCAATTCTGGTGAAATACAATCATGACAACTATGTACAGTACAATGCAATGGAAGCCAGTAACAGCTAGTAGCTTATATTATTCTGACCCCTTTTTCCAAATAATGTTCATGAATGAACGTTTTTAGTATAAAATAATGATGTACATGTATGTTCAATAATCATGTTAAGGCACGAAATAGCCAATTCTGTGCTGAAGTGCCGTTAAACCCAACCAATCAATCATGAATGATACATATAACTTAACTAGAATTTAACTAGCAACGTAATTGTATGAATAACAATGTTACTAATACCCATACTCCTACCAAAATTCTTTGAGTCTGGAATGACGGGAGTGAGATGGGAAACGAGTACTAGTAGAATCTTTCCGATTTATCCAAAATGTCTATGGTGTACAGGCAAAGATGACGGACGATGACTGATGATGATGACGCCTCACGCGTCAAGTCATGTTGTCATGATTATGTGTTTAAATTTCAAGTTTGGGATTAACCATGGCGTACAAAGATGAGTCCTGATAGGAGCCTTTCGATTTATCCAAACTACAAGCGCAGGAAACGAAAATAACGGCTAGAAAACACAATAAATGGTTAGGCAACACACTTTGTGTATCCACGCTTTACAGGCTTCATATCATGTACTCTTTCAGCGTTGATCAGCCTTTGAAAGAAATAATTCACTCATCTGTGGAAAATGATCCGGGTGGTTTATAGATAGCAATCCAATTAAAACCACGCTTGTTCAAAAGTGTTCTGACCGTGTGCAGTTTCTGATACAGTAGTTTCTCGCGTACAAAGCCGTACATCCCACTGCATCTACCACAGATGGCAATGCAATGCCGTACATCCCACTGCATCTACCATAGATGACGATGCAATGCCGTACATCCCACTGCATCTACCATAGATGACGATGCAATGCCATACATCCCACTGCATCTACCACAGATGGCAATGCAATGCCGTACATCCAACTGCATCTACCACAGATGGCAATGCAATGCCGTACATCCCACTGCATCTACCACAGATGGCAATGCAATGCCGTACATCCCACTGCATCTACCACAGATGACAATGCAATGCCGTACATCCCACTGCATCTACCACAGATGACAATGCAATGCCGTACATCCCACTGCATCTACCACAGATGACAATGCAATGCCGTACATCCCACTGCATCTACCATAGATGACGATGCAATGCCATACATCCCACTGCATCTACCACAGACGACAATACCCTGGTCAGGTCCCAGATTTTCTGTTCCTTGTTGTGCACGCTCACGCTCAAACGTCGGCTTTTTCTTCAGCTATGGCAACAATGTGATGCATCTCATTCTCGACAGAACTCTGGCGATCACTATACCATTTGTCTGTTATAATATGAGAGGTCATATCACGAAAACATACAACATTCTTCTGTTTGAAGAATTCAGCAAAAATGTATGATTGCCATTCATTTCCTCAAGTTTTCTCTTCAAGTGACGAATTGAGTATTCCACTTCTCCTGTCTCATCTATGGCCGGTAGAATCTGTAGAAGATCACTAACTGCATACAGTTGATCATCAGCAACTTCTAAATGAGCACACATTTTCTTAAATGAATCACATTCATCTGAAGCGTCTGGTCTATCAGCAAAATCTGATTCAGCATTAATTAGTATGCTTCACACGTCAAGAAGACCTGTGGCATGTTGCCTGATACATGGCTTCGAAAGCTTCTAAATCTGACCATGTTTAGAGCCGACCTTGCCTTCATGTGCCCAAAAGTCATTTCTCTCTCTCTACAAACTTGTTAGCACGAATAGTAAGAGTCTTTGCTGTTCAAACAGCACGTTTTTCCAGATGATGGATGAAAACATCCACTTTCAGATTGATGTATCCTGCTTTGATTACCTTTGGTGGTACATGGTTTTCATATATTAGAATAGTAGTGTTAGTTGGTTTTACTTGTCCATCTCTTTTAATGGTTATTCTCTTTGCTTTTGAGACACCCTGCTCCCTCTGTCCATAGCATTCTCTCAAGTCAAGTGCTCATACAACTCCCTGACTGGTATTCATTCAATATCCTAAGTAGGTCACCATTATTGCTATGGGATAAGAAGACCTTAGAGTCGTCAGCAAAAAGTGCAAATTCTGATAATGAAGATACAGTGTTCTCTGATCAATGCTTGTGCATAATGACAATGAATAGTCAGAATTGTTCATCCAGTCTCAACAAATAATGAGTGACATAAAGGTGCAGGGATGACTCAATGTCAACCAGTGAAGAGCAATCGAGCCTTACCGTATTCATTGCATCCTGTAATGTAATGAAGTAAATAAGTTGATATCAAAATGACGGTAGTCAATGTATGTTCACGGTGTTCATGAGGATGGATTAATCCTCTTTTGGTCGATCATGATTCGACCGTATCTTGGATGACTTTTCATTCACAGATGATGTCTTCTTGATGAAAACTTTCTTCGTTGTTTGTTGCTCAGGCTCCTGTTATCTGCTTAGTGTCGACTAATTCCTGTACCACATTCTCCATGGTGTCTCTAAAAGATTTCTCAAACAACTTCAACATGGTCCCGAATGGCATCATAGATATTTAGCCATCACGCCTGCCAGCCAGGCTAACGTTTGTGAACTTACTACGTACACGCCAAAGAAAGTGCATGCATGTTAGCTACATATAAAAGCCTGTGAAACGTTAGTGCTTGCGCCTTTTTGTTGCTGGGCCTTCTCTGTAGTCGTCTTCCTTCCAGCTTGTAAAATGTGCCATTCTACCCTGTTGTTATGTCCTCAATAAGTTGCTATTTAGGATAAGTCAAAGTTTCCGTATTCAAATTTTGTTGAATAGTTCTCAAAGCTTCAGTTGCTTGGCTGAATGACGTAAGTGTCCAACCAGTGTTTGTTCTGCTGTAATAGTGACGTCAACTCTCTTTTGGCCTTCAAGCCACAGTTGATAGCTAACTGCATCGTATGATTGCAGCATTAGCATACTAGGTCGTCAAAGGAAACTAGACGTGCTGGCTTGACCCTGCTCCATGCTCGAGCTATTGTCATGGACAAAAACTCGCTCTTTGGCTGTCTTTGAAGATTTACTTCATTTCTTCTGCAGTAAGTTCATCTAGGGTTGAACACATGTCTGGGTCTCCCTGTGAAGGAGAAGCCATGGCGCTTTGCGTCCATGTCCGTTGCTGTGCAACTGCTGCATCAACCCAAAGTGAATATTTCGAATATGATTGTCTTCTCGCAAAGCTGCCAGCTTCTGACATTTGAACCAGTTGAGTGGCTGATGCTGCGATATTTAACTTCTGCCAAGATTCAATCACTGAATCTTTCGAAGACGATTGTCTTCTCACAAAGCTGATAGCTTTTCTGACATTTGAACCAGTACCTGACATCAGGAAACTTCATTTTGAAGAACTATTCTTAGATGGCTGTAATTTTAAATCTGAAGATATGGATGATCTATGCAAGTTGATTGTCAACTTTTGTGATGTTGTAAAAGTCGCGACCTCTGACGGCCTTCTGGCTTGTGGACTCCTCACAATCTTTGTCCAGTACGTGTTGATGAAACCTCGACTGCAGAAGATCTAATCTACTGGAGCAGAATGAGATCCTATAAGACAGACCACAAATCAAGTGTAACATTATATAAAATCTGTACATTCAAAGTACATCATGACCAGCACTTTCTTAGCAACTGGCAGACATTGAACCATTATCTCTAAGAGGTGTACCATTATCAATGTAACCAGCATATTTTCTACCATCCCACTCCACCTGTTTGCGTATGGCCATTTCATCCATCATGAGAGAACATATCAGTTGCTTTCCTGCCCGATTATCGGCCATTCGCCCTAGAGCTGCAAAGATTTCACTAATAAAGCCAGTTTCCATCAATGCAGTTGTGTCATTAGAGTCATCGGCAAAACGTACAAGTTCTGATAATGAAGATGTGGCGACCCACCCCTTCGTAAGGCCTGAGGTAACTCGTACCTCCGCCCTAGAGGGACTGTCGCCTCGCTGTAGAGCATTAGGTTCCAACCCCGTCGACAGGAAGTAGTCCCGCACTGGCGTTTTAATCTGCACGATCTCGCTTGAGCGGTCTCCCCTTTTGTCAAGCTCGCGATAATTTATACGCGGCTGAGCCGTCAACCTTTGGCTTCTCCTAAGTCCACTTACGTCCGCATTACCAGGTACCAGGCTATGGCTCGAGTGGATAGGCGCGGTCAGCGTTCTGCCGACAACCGCAGAGCTACTGCGGTCAGGGTTCGTTTGCGACTCTACAGCGAGTTAAGGATTAGGGGAAGCTTCGAGCCTATCCAGGCGATACATAACTTCCCCTACCTGTGATCGTATTTCATCTACCTGAAAGTTCACCTCTCCTACATGTGACCGAATTTCCCCTACTTGTGATTTGACCTCGCCAACCTGAAAAGTGACCTCCCTTACTTGAGATTTGACCTCGCGAAAATGAGAAGTGACCTCTCCTACTTGTGTCTCAACTACACCTTGAAGGGCCCCGACCTGCGACTGCACGCTCGCAAATCTGTTATCCAGTCTGTCCATCACCAGTTCAAGTACTGAACTAACACGTGACCTGTTGGACACAAGTGACTTCTCTTCATCATCGTCCCTAGTCGGGCGTTCCATAAATGCCTATAAATTTAGCTATCAAATTACCGACGAAGGTTTGTTTAACAACTATTTTATTGCAACCAAGAATTAACAGATAACTCCCATCAGTTAAGAATTCTAAGATGTTAACAAATAAGACAGACAATTGTCTATTCGCTAGCTTACTTAAAATAATACTTATTGTCTAACGCAACTTGGAATACTAAAATTCGAACATGAGATAATAATATTATTTACTGGCGGTTTTGCCCCATTTACCCCTTTTTAATTAATTTATTCTAGTGCACGTACCTCCTACCGGGTCAGGCCTTGGCGAGGAAAACGGGCATGCTCCTCCAATACATTATAATGGAAAATCCACGCAATCGATTAACTCCATCAATTCCGATAGAAAGACCCGTGAAAGATCGCAATCTTCTTTAATTTCCGATTTAATTTAGCTTCTGGTATACTCCGAATATATCCACAGGTTTCCTCGCGGTAACGGAATGCACCGAAAAACCAAATGCCGAATAAAACTCTTCCTCAGAGATCAAGTAATCAAAACCCAATACATCCACCGATTCGATAGTAAAAATACTCCTTTGCGATATTTATCCTTCTTATCCTCCGTAATCGCCGATGTCGTATTAATTTATTTCACCAATCTAAATCGAATTTCAGCCTAAAATTTCATAATTTAGACTCATCACCGGAGCTCTTTTCTACACGACCGACTCGTTCGACGACTAATTCAACACTGAACTGAATACGGCAATTTGCCACGAGGGACGCCGAACTCCCGCTAAATTTAGTTTCAGACAAAGAACAATGACACGTAGATAGGGTTTCGTATGTCTGGTTTTAATTACACGGCCACGTTAAAGTATACTGGGGTTTTTCCACATTAACGTTGCGGTATAGGCCAAATTAGCATGGGCCTCTCTCTGGCGCAGACGTCACGTGCCCATGTTAAAAGCATACGAAATTTAGCATGAAGCCTCCTTCTGATATAAACAAGCGCGGGGAAATTCAAGGTTACGTGAACTTGTTGATCTCTGTCAACAAGCCCTACGCGTGCATGCGTCTATTTGTTTGGCTGCGTATTTCTGCGTATTATTGAATATTGCTGCGTGCATTAAATTAACGGGTCTTTCAGTGCGTTTCACGGCAGGAATTATATTATCAAATTTAATGCTGTAGGCCGTTCCCCGTATATTATAATTATAAGAAAATCGCCATTAATTGAATAATAATAAGAAATAAAACCTTAAAAAGTGACATTCGTCACAAAGATACAGTGTTCTCTGATCAATGCTTGTGCATAATGACAATGAATAGTCAGAATTGTTCATTCCGTCTCAACAAATAATGAGTGAAATAAAGATGCAGGCACGACTCAATGTCAACCAGGGAAGGGCAATCGAGCCTTACCGTATTCATTGCATCCTGTAATGTAACGAAGTAAATCAGTTGCTATCAAAATGGCGAGTCAATTTATGTTCACGGTGTTCATGAGGATGGATTAATCCTCTTTTGGTCGATCATGATTCGACCGTGTCTTGGATGACTTTTCATTCACAGATGATGTCTTCTTGATGAAAACTTCTTCGTTGTTTGTTGCTCAGGCTCCTGTTATCTGCTCAGTGTCAGCTAATTCCTGTACCATCTTCTCCATGGTGTCTCTTAAAAGATTTCTCAAACAACTTCAACATGGTCCCGAACGGCATCATAAATATTTAGCCAGCACGCCTGCCAGCCAGGCTATCGTTCGTGAACTTGCTACGTACACGCCAAAGAAAGTGCATGCATGTTAGCTACATATAAAAGCCTGTGAAACGTTAGTACTTGCGCCTTTTTGTTGCTGGGCCTTCTCTGTAGTCGTCTTGTCTTCCGTCCTCCTCCTCGTCGCCGTCTTCTCTGGTTTCGCAAGCGCTACAAGACGAAGCTGCTCCTCGTTCGTATGCGCTGTCTGAGAAGGATCTGCTTACTAGAGAGAGTCTCTTCGTAGGCTGCAGGTCGGTTGTCGACGTCTCTCGTATCCACGACGGTCGTCTCCTCCTCCTGCTCCTTGTGCTTTTCTTCCTCCTCCATGTTCTTCTCCTCCACTTGCTCCGAGCTTGCTGCGCCAGACGATGAGCATATCCGTACTCTTGTCCAGTTGTATCGTTGTGAACTATGATCAGACGATGTTATGGAAATGTTGCTACTTTCATCGTCGTCGTGTTCATCTTTTTCTGAGGAGGAGGATGAGGAGTAGGAGTTTTCTGGCCGACATTTTCCTTCCAGCTATTTGAGCATAATAATATACAGTGAACTTAAAATGTTGAAACCAAACACCTCAAAGTCATCACTTCACTTGTGTGCAGTTATGTCTTCCTGACTTGGTGTCATGTTGTGTGCAAATGATTTACATAAGTCACACCTGTCATTCTTTGGAATATGGATCCCAAGATTGAATTTGATATTGAATATATAGTTATAGAAGTATCTTTTAACTGGCTCTATGTAGTCTTCATTGTTGCTTTTTCAAACGATCCTCGCGAAAATGTTCATACATTCGTGACAAGGTCAAGACTCGATCGAGTTACTGTCTTGATGTTCGAGGGCATTTTTCCTGCTAATTTTGGGATTTTCATGGCGATTTCTACGCTTGGTAAATTTTTTTATGCGAAGGGGGTCCTGCAGGTTGTACCTGCAGATGCTGTTGCCATACATGCCCTCTTGACGTTACAATCGCATAGACTTTTTTTGCTCTAAAAGTCTTTCCAACATGTAAAATGTGCCATTCCACTATATTGCTATGTCCTCAATAAGTTGGTGCTTAGAATAAGTCAAAGTTTCTGTATTCAGATTTTGTCGAATAGTTTTCAAAGCTTCAGTTGCTTTGTTTGAGTGACAGAAGTGTCCAACCAGTGTTCGTGCTGCTGTAATAGTGTCAATGTCAGCTCTTTGGGCCTTCAAGCCACAGTTGATAACTAACTGCATTGGATGAATATAGCATCCTAGGTTGTCAAAGGAAGGTAAACATGCTGCCTTGACCATGCTCCATGCTCAAACCATTGTCATGAACAAAAGCTCACTCGTTAACTGTCGATAATAGTTCCATTCTTCGAAGATTTACTTCATTTCTTCCGCTTATGTAAGACTTTGTATCGTCTATCAATTTCGATAAACAGGAACCTGACCAATGCAGACATCGCACAAGTTTTAAAACTCGGCATAACAATCTCAGCATAAAAGCTGACAGCTTAGCTTCTCTGACATTTGAAACAGTACCTGACATCAGGAACTGCATTTTAGAAGAACTTTTCTTAGATGACTGTGATTTGAAATCTGAAGATATGGATGATCTATGCAGGTTGATTATCGACTTATGTAAGACTTTGTATCGTCTATCAATTTCGTTGAACAAGAACCTGACCAATGCAGACATTGAACAAGTTTTAAAACTCGCATAAAAACTCAACATAGTCGTTTTACATTTGTGAACTTTTCCGTTTCATCTCCTCTGGACAGCTGTTGATTCACGATCAAACCAGATGGCCAATAGTTGGCAGCGAGTCTTCACTTCCCACATCGGTAACATGGTGTCGCATATAAACTAGGGCACATGGAGTTGGTGTTAACGCGCTGAAGCGCCACCTTGCGTATCAACATGTATATTGATAGGTAGTTTAAGATATATTCATCCATCACAAGTATGTCAAGCAATGACACTGCACTCGTGCTTCTCATAATGAAACCAACAACAGCAGTCTTGTGTAAACTCTCGCTTACTCGCCTAACTGATCTGGTCGTGTAATTCCCTTCATCCACAGAATGACAGCTTGATGCAGGAAATGGTCTGGACGTCAACTTTAGTCCACGTATATAAGCCTGCATTTCAGTAACCTGCTCCTTGTGCATTTCTTTGCCTTCTTCCTCCTCCATGTTCTTCTCCACCTGCTCCGAGCTTGCTGCGCCAGACGACGAGCATATCCGTACTCTTTTCCAGTTGTATCGTTGTGAACTATGATCAGACGATGTTACGGAAATGTTGCTACTTTCATCGTCGTCGTGTTCATCTTTTTCTGAGGAGGAAGATGAGGAGTAGGAGTTTTCTGGCCGACATTTTCCTTCCAGCTATTTGAGCATAATAATATACAGTGAACTTAAAATGTTGAAACCAAACACCTCAAAGTCATCACTTCACTTGTGTGCAGTTATGTCTTCCTGACTTGGTGTCATGTTGTGTGCAAATGATTTACATAAGTCACACCTGTCATTCTTTGGAATATGGATCCCAAGATTGAATTTGATATTGAATATATAGTTATAGAAGTATCTTTTAACTGGCTCTATGTAGTCTTCATTGTTGCTTTTTCAAACGATCCTCGAGAAAATGTTCATAAACTGCATACTATTAATCCTAATATAGAAAGATGGCGCCATGCCTCCCAAGACAATTGTAAAGATGAAGTAGTCTTAGCACGGTTAAGAATAGGTCATACTTATCTCACACATGCTCATTTACTTAAGAATGAAGTTGCACCACAATGTGTGGGATGCAACTGCCCTTTAACAGTAGAACACATATTGGTGTCATGCGTTGATTTTACAACGACAAGGCAAAAATATTATATGGAACAATCACTCTCTAATATTTTTGAACATGTCTCTCCAAAGAATATTTTGCTGTATTTGAAAGAAATACAACTGTACAACAAAGTATAGTAGAAATCCTGAATTAAAAATGACTCGTGACCTGTTTATTGCAAGAATCATATAATCTTGAATATATTTTAACCTTATTTATTAATTTTACTTATATCATGTCTAGAATGCTGTAGTTATAAGTTTTATCCTATTTATTAACCCCCAAACGTTTTTAGTATAAAATAATGATGGATATTCAATAATCAGGTTAAGGCACGAAATAGCCAATTCTGTGCTGAAGTGCCGTTAAACCCAATCAATCAATCCTCCTGCTTCTTGTGCTTTTCTTTGCCTTCTTCCTCCTCCATGTTCTTCTCCACCTGCTCCGAGCTTGCTGCGCCAGACGACGAGCATATCCGTACTCTTTTCCAGTTGTATCGTTGTGAACTATGATCAGACGATGTTACGGAAATGTTGCTACTTTCATCGTCGTCGTGTTCATCTTTTTCTGAGGAGGAGGATGAGGAGTAGGAGTTTTCTGGCCGACATTTTCCTTCCAGCTA
This sequence comes from Lumbricus rubellus, assembly GCA_945859605.1. NCBI lineage: Eukaryota > Metazoa > Annelida > Clitellata > Crassiclitellata > Lumbricidae > Lumbricus > Lumbricus rubellus. Next base: position 28,520,392 of record OX243826.1, on the reverse strand, counting down.
TTTGAGCATAATAATATACAGTGAACTTAAAATGTTGAAACCAAACACCTCAAAGTCATCACTTCACTTGTGTGCAGTTATGTCTTCCTGACTTGGTGTCATGTTGTGTGCAAATGATTTACATAAGTCACACCTGTCATTCTTTGGAATATGGATCCCAAGATTGAATTTGATATTGAATATATAGTTATAGAAGTATCTTTTAACTGGCTCTATGTAGTCTTCATTGTTGCTTTTTCAAACGATCCTCGCGAAAATGTTCATACATTCGTGACAAGGTCAAGACTCGATCGAGTTACTGTCTTGATGTTCGAGGGCATTTTTCCTGCTAATTTTGGGATTTTCATGGCGATTTCTACGCTTGGTAAATTTTTTTATGCGAAGGGGGTCCTGCAGGTTGTACCTGCAGATGCTGTTGCCATACATGCCCTCTTGACGTTACAATCGCATAGACTTTTTTGCTCTAAAAGTCTTTCCAGCATGTAAAATGTGCCATTCCACCATATTGCTATGTCCTCAATAAGTTGGTGTTTAGGATAAGTCAAAGTTTCTGTATTCAGATTTTGTCGAATAGTTTTCAAAGCTTCAGTTGCTTTGTTTGAGTGACAGAAGTGTCCAACCAGTGTTCGTGCTGCTGTAATAGTGTCAATGTCAGCTCTTTGGGCCTTCAAGCCACAGTTGATAACTAACTGCATTGGATGAATATAGCATCCTAGGTTGTCAAAGGAAGGTAAACATGCTGCCTTGACCATGCTCCATGCTCAAACCATTGTCATGAACAAAAGCTCACTCGTTAACTGTCGATAATAGTTCCATTCTTCGAAGATTTACTTCATTTCTTCCGCTTATGTAAGACTTTGTATCGTCTATCAATTTCGATAAACAGGAACCTGACCAACGCAGACATCGCACAAGTTTTAAAACTCGGCATAACAATCTCAGCATAAAAGCTGACAGCTTAGCTTCTCTGACATTTGAAACAGTACCTGACATCAGGAACTGCATTTTAGAAGAACTTTTCTTAGATGACTGTGATTTGAAATCTGAAGATATGGATGATCTATGCAGGTTGATTATCGACTTATGTAAGACTTTGTATCGTCTATCAATTTCGTTAAACAAGAACCTGACCAATGCAGACATTGAACAAGTTTTAAAACTCGGCATAAAAACTCAACATAGTCGTTTTACATTTGTGAACTTTTCCGTTTCATCTCCTCTGGACAGCTGTTGATTCACGATCAAACCAGATGGCCAATAGTTGGCAGCGAGTCTTCACTTCCCACATCGGTAACATGGTGTCGCATATAAACTAGCACACATGGAGTCTGTGTTAACATGCTGAAGTGCCACCTTGCGTATCAACATGTATGTTAATAGTTATTTTAAGATAGATTCATCCATCACAAGTATGTCAATCAATGACACTGCACTCGTGCTTCTCATAATGAAACCAACAACAGCAGTCTTGTGTAAACTCTCGCTTACTCGCTTAACTGATCTGGTCGTGTAATTCCCTTCATCCACAGAATGACAGCTTGATGCAGGAAATGGTCTGGACATCAACTTTAGTCCACGTATATATTATAAGCCTGCACTTCAGTAACAAACGGTCTGCAGACTAGAGAGTAACATGGAAACAGAAATGTGTCCCCATTCACACCCCACGCGTGTAGTTTTCATCCCTTCCCGTCCCTGCAGAACCTTGTCCCCATCCCCTCACCGCCCCCCCGTAACCTGCATCCCCATACCCTCACCATAGTGGAGTTTCATCCTGCAATGTCCCTGCATCTTGAAAGTGACAAATATAAACAGCAGCATTACCATTAATATGTTTCATAGAGTATTAATGAACTGTAACTACCTGGTACTACTATACCGTTACAAACAGCACTTCTACTACTACTTCAGCCAAACAGTATCAGAGCTTGTTACTTGTGCACTATGCAGTCCATGCAGAAAATGCAGATCGTCAGCATTTAGCTGGGTCCAATGAAAACACCCGTTCTGACGAGGTTTCCGTGGCGGATATGGACAATATGGTCCGAGCAACTGCAGCCAGGTTAGGCCAGACTCCAGATTTACTTAAATTCCAATATGCAAGGTTGTTGGTATTGGTTTCATTGCATAATAAGTATGCATCAAATTCATTGTTGGTGTGGAAAAAGAAATCCTTGGACTTTCGGCCCGAATTAATTTTTTCAGTATCACACTTCTTCATCGACGACATTCTCAGACCAAGCAAATACGGAAAGAAAGAAAAGACCAATCATCCAAAGAGGCAGCGAAACAAAGATCAATTGTTAAAGAGGTCATACGCATGATCATTAGTTCTACGCTGTTGGTTGCTTGATGAAGCGCTCAGCCTAAGCCAATATAGTGATATCTATCAAAACCGAATAATCCATAGCCATTACTTCATATCCATACCCAAGGTAATATTTACTGTTTGACAGTTCCCCATTACCGTGCTCTTTCCGCTGTTTTTTGTAAGACTCGGCCCCAATCCTGTGGTAGTACCGCGGTAGTCATTACTGTGTCGCTCTATTTCAGTCTGCCGTAGTTGTAATCCACATCGGTACCTTGCAGCCATGAGCAATTGGGTTGCGACTGTTAACCCCTTTACGGTGGAATAAAATTTTTGAAAACTTTCACCAACGGTGGAATTGTTTTTTGAAAAAAAATTGAGTTAAAGCCTTTTTTGAGTTTCTATAATTATTATAAGCATAATGTACTGCGTTATTTTACTTGTATTTTACTTTTATTTTTTCCACATTTTTTACCAGTTTCCTACGATTATGCGGGAAAAAACGATTTTCTGGCATGCATGTTCATTGTATTATTCCGATATAAACTAGTCATTAGAGTACAGTAAGAAGCCAGTTCTGTGGACTGTCAAGAGGAGTATGGTGTACCCTCAATAGTTATATTTAGTGTGATACATCTCAAAACAAGGTTCCACACACAGTGGAACATCACAGTCTGCACACATGAAGCTGGTCTCCTTCCGGATCTTCTTTCCATCTGGTCCAAGGTGTGAGCAGCACACCTTACAGCAGCGTGTTCGTGCTTTCTTCCCAGGGTTTGATGGAATTCTCTTAGGGAAATGACGCCCAGTCAGTCGCAGTGGATTGGACTCGTCTGTCGAAGGGCGACCCCGTTTGACCTGAACATGGAGTGGATCATGGTAGGTTTCTAACAAGCGCTCGATAAGCTTGATTCTGAACTGTAGGTGGCTCATTTTCACAGAAGTATTGTCCTTGTGAAACAATATGTAACAGTTCAGTGTGGTCTGGTTCAACATGTGACGAAACATTTTCTTATACCAGACCTTGTTTCTCTTGCGTTCTGTGGGGTATGCAACCAGCATCTGGTCGGCAACATCTACTGCTCCCATGTTCTTGTTGTATGTGACAATTGCAGCGGGTTTGTCTTTCTTTCCACGATGCGTTTGGACAGTTTGCATTTCACTGCGGTGGTAAGTCGACAGCATTGAAACCTCCTTCTTGTCCATCCACTTTAGTGCCAGCATGTTGTTGGTGAAACGCACAATCGTTTGACCACGAGTAACTTTTTGTTTCAGCTGTGCGGGCATGTGTTTCCTGTTCAGCCTCACAGTTCCTACAGCATCAGTCTGTCTTGAATGAAGCTGTCGAAATAAAGTCGGAGATGAGTACCAGTTGTCTGTAAATATGCAGGATCCCTTGTCCAGCAGATCTTTGGCAAGAGTCATAACAATGCGTGAAGACGTCAGACCGTCTGTCGAATCGTCTAACTCCATTGCCGTACCTATGTGAACTAATGACTTCCAAATGTACCCCGAACCAGACTCACATAGCTCATACGACTTCAGGCCAAATCAGGCCAAATCGCGCATGTTTCATGGGAATGTACTGTTTCATTGCAAGGCGCCCCTTCCACAACATTAGAGACTCATCGATCGCAAGGTTTTCGCCAGGTAAGTACACAGTTGAAAATCGTTCAACCAGTTTGTCATAAAACCATTTGATTTTCAAGTATGATTTGTGGGCTGGAGTGGTACCGGTGGGCAATGTAGTGTTGTCGACAAAGTGAAGGCATTTCCATAATAGTGAAATTCGTTCCTGTGACATGATCTGTCTGACATAAGGTGTCTCCAGCAATGGCTTGGTGGACCAGAACATTGAGACTTCCGGTTTCTGAATAATGCCTTGATAAAGAAACAATGCAAACAACACTCTCAGCTCATCACGTGTTGTATCAGACCAGTTATTCATTCTAGATCTGCGTCTAAGACCAGGAGCCTCCATAAGTTGTTGTGCACGCCTGTTGGTCTCAATTACAATCTTATCCAAAATGTCATCGGTGAAATACAGATTGAAATATTCCAAAGGGTCCAGAGTGTCAGCCACGGGTATCTGACGGCCGGGTTTACCAGTAAATGTAAAGCGCTCACGGTGATGCACATCCTTCTCCGACCAGCCAAACGCTGAAGTAGAATCGTAGTCTACAGTTTGTTGGCTATCATCACTATCAGCATCATCGTCATTATCATCGCTACTTGAATCTGCATCAACATCACTATCAAAGTATGATGAACTATCGTCACTTTCTGCTATCAAACGCTGTATTTCCGCATCAGATAAACCACGTTTACGCGACATTTTTTCTACGACTAGCGTACTTTCACTATTTGTGTCAAGGTTACAGACAACCAGACAACGGCTTGAATCGAGGTCGTCTAGTTCGCTGTTAGGCTGTTCTGCTGTTCTAACATCACCCCTCCGAATGTCTGCAGCTATTACCATTAGCCCGAGTTATCTCGGGCACCACAGTAAGCGAAAGGCAGCTATATTATGCAGTTGGGGATAGGCCAAGGTGCAACCCGAGATATCCCGGGCTGCACAGTTGGGGAGAGTTAGCGGAGCCCGAGTTATTCCGGGCTCCACCGTAAAGGGGTTAAGAAAATCGAAGTCGATCAACTGTTCAAATAAACTTAACTGTTGCTTCACAACCTTGAAACTGTGACATGTTCAGTGTGGTCTGACCGAACTCCAAAGCATTTGCCTACAGAAGCACTTAGAGACTGCACGGCCAACTTCAATTTCATTTTCTGTTACTTCCATTGGACATGTCTCTCGTGCAGCTGTCTGTCGTCTGAAGTGCTTGCAACTTCTCCGTGTAAGCCCAATTTATCTCTTGACCTTCATCATCTAATAGAACTTGTTTATCTGCAAGCATATTGCGCATCAATTTCACCATGTGGCAAGCATCAAGGAAAATGTACACTCTTTGGTTTGGATGTGGGGGATGTTCAAAGAGGGATGTAGGCTGTTCAGCATCAGACTTGGCTCCTAGTGCCAACGCCATGGCACAGTTAGCAGAACTATCATCAAACGTCAGTGACCTAATATTAACACCTGCATCATGCAATTTCTGCAAACAAATTTGTACTAAATTTGCACGCTCCTTACCAATTAAGAAGTAAGTCACCGGTACCTTCCAAAGTTCTGACATACTTATGATCATCATGACAAGCACTTCCTTGAGTTTCCATCAATGCAGGTGTACCAATTTGTTAAAGTCTTTGGATGCGGAAGACAAGTTTCTGAACTGGCTGCAAACAAATTCATATGCTTTTGAAGAATAGAAGTGTAGTGTGTGACAAAGGCAAAGTTGCATGTACGTAACTCCGGAGGATACTCTGATTTAATCTTACCTGAAGTTGCAGTTCTCGTGCGTCTTGTATCACGAGCAAGAGCACTGTCATCAAATGACTCATTTAAGATATTTCAAGGGACATGTATAACCCATTCTAGGAGCTATAGAAAATTGGAGATTACGATTTCGATAACCTGATTGGAAATTGGACTAAACATGATTGGATCAACTGGAGTTGAGTGGCTGATGCCGCGATCTTTAACCTCTCCCAAGATTCAATTACTGAATATTTTAAATACGATTGTCTTCTCGCAAAGCTGCTAGCTTCTCTGACATTTGAACTATTACCTGACATCAGTAAACTGCATTTTAGAATAACTATTCTTAGATGACTGTGATTTAAAATCTGAAGATATGGATGATCTATGCAACACCAAGCGCTAAGATTAGGCCGTCGTCAATCACTTTCAGAATGACGTCACAGACGCAGTTGCGTAAAAGTGCGCGAAAAGCCCTACGCTAAGCAAGGAAACCTAATGTGGCGCGTTAAAGGCAGGAGGCCTATCGTTAGGTGACCAAGTGAATTCTTATGGAGAAACATTTTTTCCGAAGTGATGATAGTTGTGCTGCAAGAGTAGCCCCACCAGGTGCAACTGTTCCATTTATCCACTCAGCTGGAAGTTTCGTTTTCATTCCAGCATTTTTTCAGCTTGGCCCCAAAACCTTAAACTGCCTTGCAAACAGAACAGCCGAGATTACCTCCTATTGCAAACAGCCAGTCGTTTGCCAACTTGAAGTACATCCACTGGTCTATTGGCCAGCTGGTCAGAGCAGTATCCTTTGGAACGACGGCTTCTTCATCGGTGTCCTTTGTAGAGTTAGCGGTATCGAATCGTAAGCACGTCCTGTCCTCTCTTGGTGAATGAAATACCTTCTACATTCATAAGCATGTAAGAAACGCATAACATTAAAATCTCATTAATGTACCGGGTATGTGAATATAGCAACACGACAAGTCGTGCATAATTTTTAAACCAGCTGACACATTCTTTGCCTGCGTCCAAAGCACTGTGCTATCTTTGTGTTTGTTGCTGGACTCGTGTGTGTTGGCAATTCTTTCATGTCTCTCCATTTTCTGAATCCATTATCAACAAAAGTGATGTTCCCACTCGTTTCAGCAGGGCGCACAACATTGGAAGTAAAATTTGGCGACAACTTAAGCAAAAGACAGCATCCTGATTAATGGAGTATTCTATCCATGGGAATGTTTTGAAATATCCGCAGTTGAAACGGCGCTTAGACGTCTGAGGATAGTCTTTTAAAATTGGCTGAACTGGAACGTCGTGACGAGAACGTGATATATCTGCATTTGACGCCTGATTTTCTGGCCATGGTGGTGATTGAGGTAGATCTGATTCCAAAGCGTCTCCACTTGTTGAAGTGCTTCTATCATGGTCAACAGGCTGATTTGATTCAATGCTTTTTTTTACTTGTGACCGACTCTGACTCCAGTTCTGTTTCTCTGAAGCCTTCTGGAACTATCGATTGAGCAAATCGTTTGGGTAGATCTCTTTGATGCCGCTCTTCAGCAGATTGAATTCAACTTCACCAGTGTCCGTTGATATTTTCGCGAACACTCACTTTTCCGGCATCGAATCTAAAATGTTGATAAGCCTTTATTCCAGGTGAAGGTTTGAAGTATGGACTCAGATGCTGTTGCCAGTCTTCAACCGAAACAGATGGCGTCCCATCCTCCTTTCTTCCTATCAGCTGGGATTGATTCACACAAGCACTCTCATTAACCACCGTCTCGAATTCTTCCAGTGACGACACAGCATGGCGTTTGAATGCCCGCTTGAGAAGCCCAAAACATCCGTCGGGTGCAAACTTTGTGTGTCCTGCAATCGAGAAGTTGAGCGAAATGAACTTGTGCAGACCGATGCATAGTGCATACCTTCCATGCACAACAATACCACAGGACAAAACGATTTTTGTCTTGTCCAGAGTAATTGTCACAGTGAAGTTGGACATCGGTCTCTCCAAGTTCAAAACTTTCAAAATAGTTGTACAAAAAAGTTATAAAGCCAGTATGGTTTCTTTTGTAGTGTGCTCCATTCATGTTCTGTGGGGGTAAGTGACCAGCTGAGTACCCTATTCTCTTGCTGATCTCGCAGTTGATTAACCGTTGCACCAGGTTGGACCTAGTATGCGCCTAATCATACGCTTAGCGGCTGCTGTTGGGTGCATTTGCGCTTCTCATCCGCCAGTGACCGATAAGAGCCGTGCTGCTGCCCGCGGCTCTAGGTTTTGAGGGAAACCCACACCCGGCTGTAGTTTAACGTCATACCCAGGAGTAAGAAGAAAAAAAGTTATGCAGGTATGAAATCACAGCATTTGACCCCTTGGAGATGAGATGGGCTTCATCAATTATTATATAGTTCACCTGCTTAGGAATCCCCTCACTGCAAACACCAAGTAAACCAACTTTACTGGGTGCAAGAAAGCACAGGGGTCCAGGCTGGATAAGGTCACTAGGCAGGTGAACCTGCTGTGCAAATTCAAAACTGTAGTGCATTGAAGGTTGACTGTAGGGAGAGCTTGTGTGAGACTGGATCAGCTTATTGGCCATCAGGTCTGCTGTGCATTGTTTACCATTGAATTGTACAAAGACCGTTCTTTTTTGACAATCTTTAAATGCTTTTCTTGATGTTTATGGCGTTCCCATTGTTCTTCTTCCGGAATATTCGAACTTCGGTAAATTAAAGTGTCATTTCGTTGGCAAGTCAGCATAAGTTAGTCATTGGACGAGCAATGTCCTTAAAAGTCCTTTCACTCATGGGACGAAATCGGGATTCTGTCATAGCTGTACAGTATGTATGCTTTCAAGACTTTAATTTTTGTTTCCGAAGGCGGCATTAATTTCACATCTTCATGCTTGAAGCCCGGCACTCTTCCAGGGAGAACCAGAGCATGGTCTTCAGCGTAGTTTGTGATAAATGCCACAGTTCTCGGAATGTCTTCAAAGCTAAATAGTCGGTCGCTATTTCCACGTCCACCCGATCGGTTTTCTTTTTTGCATCAATCCGTGTTCATGGTAACATATCATAGCCATACGTCGTGTGTCTCTGTTTTCAAATGTGAATAGTTCATGACACGGTCTCCCATCGTTATGTTGGCAATCACACCTGAAAATGTAATGAGCCAGCAAAGTCGGTTTCGCCTTGCTGTCAGGATTTGGCCACCTAAACTAAAGAGTCGTTCAACATGTGCGCTGAATGGTATTCCACTGTTGAACCTGAGGAACACTTCTTAAACCAACAGGAATCTGTCTTTTTCATATTTAGGCTAGGTGTGAGAGAATGGGTTTCTTCACTCTCGCCAAGAGTGTTTAATATTCTCGCCTGTTCCTGCTGACATTTTAGTATCTTGTCAAGACACTTTTCTAAGATAACTGGTATTTTCAACGCTCATTCAGCCATATTTAATATTGGTTATATCATTACACAACAATTCAATGAAATAAAGTCCTTCTTTATCGGAAATGAAATGAGCGGATCACAGAAAATTACTTATTGAAGCTACTTATGCCACAGTCCTAGGCACGACCCTGAGTAAATGTTAAAGCACTGTCAAGTGTGACGCCCAGATCATGAACACTATAAAAAATGTGTAGTCGGAATATTGAGGCCCGCAATTGGAGTTCAAGTTTTTGCTAAGTACTGTTTTTTTTGTCCCATACCAGATCAATTATTGAGTCTTTTAAGAATCAAGGCTAAGTCTCTTTGCTGTCGTCCAAAGGTGAAGATCTTTTAGTTCCCACCAGATAGATCTGTTCACAAGAGCTTGGACATCATCAGCATAGGGATGACCCTTGGCCTGATGCTTACAACCAGGCAAGATTTAACTCGGTCACACACTAACAAATCGATAAACTGGATCAAAGTTGTTACACTACCACTCTCAAAACCAGTTGTGTTGGTTTCATTTAAGCATGTAATCACAAAAGGTAGGAACCTTTAACACTGAGGTTGTACTTGTAAGCAAGTCACATTTGCGGACATTTTCCATCACATTCATATAATGCAGTGCAAAGTAGATTGGAACGTTTGCATTTACAGAATCCACAACAAGCAACTTTACTTCCACAGCGAATCAGTTCTGTACAGGTTTGAGAAAACTGTGGCAGTAAGGTCCAGTTTGGTTGTTCACTGAACATTGTACAACCCCAGTCAACTGGACTTGGTAAAATTGGCTTTAGTGTCAGTGATTGACCTGAAAGAATCCTCCTTGAAATTTTGCTCCACGTATGAGTTGAGGCAGTGCAGACTGTGTTGGCGGTATTGAATCGTAAGCACGTCGTTTCTTGTTGAATAAATACCTTCTGCATTCATCACAATGTATAAGAATTGCATTCAAATCAACTTGTAAGTTATGACAGCAAAATAGTAATTTGCTAAATAAATTGAAGCGAGCGAACATTTCTGCATGTGTCAATTTGAATGCTGCAGTATAGCAATTTAATTATTTTCAATGTCAATATTGACGAAACAATAAATACTTAACTAATGTGAGTGAACATTTCATCATTCATAGGCACTGAAGAAGGAACTGCTTCTGCTCTTCATTCTTTGTCAGCAATGACTTGCTACAATAAAGCAATGGCTTGCTCAGCAGACAACTGTCTTCATTCATAGGCACTATCCTTAATAAGTACCTTATGCAATGTGATTTGTGCGATCATGGTCTTCATTCATAGGCACTATCCTTAATAAGTACCTTATGCAATGTTATTTGTGCGATCATACAGACGAACAATGTATCGTTCCAGTTTGTTCAGTTGATCCTCCGTGACTTTGCTAGGATTTGTGCCCAAGGAACAAGAAAGTTTCTGTGATAGCAGGAAACACATTCCAAACTTCATACGCCTTCTTTCCGTGCCCACCAAAACTGGAGACGGTATCGCATCCTGTGAAAGCATGGAAGATAGCAATTCTTCTTGCCTGAGAGCATTAACAATTTCATGTATTGCTATATATCTGAACTTCTTTCCAGTTGCGAAAGCAATCCAAAACTTCTTTGCTCAGATACTGTCATGCAATGAGACAACATCAGAATCAACAGTTCTTATCGTAGTTGAAGTGTGTCCTTTCAAAACAGCATCTTTGCAGTGAATCATTATTCTAGTATCTGCCTCTTCATGTGTGCATGGCATCAACTGTGACGAGTCAATTGAAACAAAACTTAGCATCTTTGCAGTGAATCATTATTCTAGTATCAGCCTCTTCATGTGTGCATGGCATTTACTGTGAGAAGTCAGTTGAAACAGAACTTAGCATCTGCCTCTTCATGTGTGCATGACATTAACTGGGACAAAGTTAACATTGATTATACAGTTAATCCACTGAAGCTCTGTGCCTCAAGGCTGAGACATTTGTTTCAATGTTCTCATCAAGTCCGTTAGCACCGAGCTCTTGATCGTCGATTTCAAGTCCCACACTTTCTCCAGTAATCCGTAGAATATGCGTAAATCGATCGGGTATTCTACTTGGAAAACAAAAAACCATAAGCAGAAACTCGACAGCTTCTGCAAAACAGCAGTCCATTAGCGCTATTGCTGAATTGTCCACTTTCACAAAGTACTTGTTATTGATACGTAGAAGCATAGGCTGGGTGACACCTTTCCCCTCTTGAATTGACAGCACGTTGTCTACAGTAGCTTCCTGTAAGCAAAGTAATCATGGCAGCTAGTTGATTCCTGTATCTATGTGCATAAATGCTGGGGATATTAATCTCATAATATGTGCATGTCATTTTATCACAAGTGAAAAAACAAACAAGCAAAAACACAACAGTGCACGTGTAAGTAGTGCACATCAAAACAAACCATTTTGTGCATTTTTACAATCATATCCAAAAGAAATAATTTCAATTTGTATTTGAATTGGTACATTGTAGATACACAAGTAAGTTCGATAGGCAGAGAATTCCACATCAACGGTCCACATATTCTAATACTATGCAGTCCAGCAGTGGTACGAACACTTCTTTGGTGGTATCTATTTTCAGATCACATATAATGATCATGTACCTGGATTTTTACAAAACCAGTGGTTGAAGCTCGTTACGATTAAATTTCTGTGAAGTTTATACATAAATACTCCAATTTGTAGCTTATTATTGTAGTCAAACGGCAGAATTTCCAAATCACTGAACAGTGGTTGAGTGCGGGCTCTAAAAGGTGCATTGCATATAATTCGAGCAGTTCGCTTTTGCAGGGTTGCCAAAATAGTTAAACGAGTGTGATATTTATTATTATTATTATTATTATTATTATTATTATAATGATATACTTATTTGATTCCATTGCATGTCGTAACCTTAGTAGATCCATACAATAAGTTTAGGTTCCTTCTCGATCATTATTTCGTAGTTAACAGTCGATAATTTCCTAGTGACTACAAAAGACCAATCTTGAAGTTGCTTGTTCTCCGTGGAGTGCCTATGGGCTGGAACCTCTTGACCAATTTCCAATGTCCTATGCTGCAATGCACGAAAACTAACTCACTTTTGTACAGTACAACCCTTCGCCTTACGGTCAGGCAAAAGCCATACATCTGCCATACCAGAAGACAAATGGCAAGACAGCATGACACGAATATCTGTGTCCTCTGCTATAATTGCAACAGTAAGATGCAAATTCAATACCATGTGAAACAATGTCAATATCAGCATCTCCATCTGCTTGAAAAGACAGAACGCGATGCTCTATCAAAAGACCTATTAACTGTTCAATCAGCCTTTTCTTATTGCGCTCGTTAGCTAGAAATGTTTGCTGATCAAAAATCACAGGTGTGTTCTCGTTCAAAAAAAATATCCGGTGCAACTGGTCTGATCTTTTGTAACCAACGCTTGTGTTCATGGTACTTTGTAGATGGTCCATTGAGTTGGCATATCCATCAAAAACAACCACTGACCCTACAACATCTATTCTTCACAAATGAGATGTACTGCCAAAATACTCTACTATATGTTGGGTTTTTATGCCAACTGACTTTACGCAACAGATATCATCTGTCAACAGCATTCAAGTTTTTCAGCATTTCTGAACATGGTAGAGCATCAGTAAGCTGCTTTGTATATCGGCTTTTCTCATTAATCCGTCCCTGAATAAGGCAGTCGGAACACGTGTGAGGTGTTCTACTTCTAATTCAGTTTCTTAAATAAGTTCAGTTATCATTGCAGTTGTTGTTCGAAAATATTATCAGTTGTACTTCTTTGTACAATGTCATTTGAATTGTCATTCCAGGTGTTTGTTAAAGAGTCTGAAAGTATTTTGAAATGTCAGGAGTCCTATCCACTAAAACAATAAGCCTATGAAATTAATAACATGTTCGAGTCAATGTTCAGAGGTTTCTTGCCAACACTGCATTGTTTGCAAGATTCGGCGTCGTTTTCCATGAAAGGCTGCTCCGCAAAGATAAGTGGTATAGGCGACGTCTTCTGTGCAGTACGCTCCACGTCGTCCTCCACGTCTCCTTTGTAGCTCAAACGAGCGTATCGTGCTCATCGCACTGCGCCTGCTGGTTTAGCGCGGATGCGGCAACGATAAGTGGTATAGGCGACGTCTTCTGTGCAGTACGCTCGTGACGATACATGTAAACGATAACTATTATGATTTATTATGATTTATGAACTTTTAGTTAAACTTTTGCCCATCGCTGACTAGACTTCTTTTATTAGCTCGCAACAGTAGCAGCATCTCAAAATGTTCATCGCTGAGTCGGTTTCGCCTTGCTGTCAGGATTTGGCCACCTAAACTAAAGAGTCGTTCAACAGTTGCACTGGATGGTATTCCAGTGTTGAAATTGAGAAACACTTCTTTAACCAATGGTAATCTGTCTAAACTTAGTGTCCAGTGATTTTTTTCATCTGCCAGATACAGTTTCAATTCACTCTGGACACTGAATGCTAATAGCTGTACTAAGAACTTTTGGCAAAGGCCTACAGAGCTTGCATTTAACCGAAACATTTCTGTCATTTTGACTGACGAATTCAAACGCATCTTTCATATTACCAAGTATCGAAGGCACTTTTCCGATTAGAACTTTATTACAGCTCGTCTATTTTCCCTGAGTTCTCCTTGAAAATAGGACACCATTCATCTGTCATCTATCATCATGCCTCCATCTTGATCATCCACATCGACATGACAAAGAGCGTTGTTCTCGCCGGGTGCTACACTACAGCGATCGACAACAGCGCCTCTAATGGTTTACGACTAGGTGCTCGCTTAATTCAGAGACCTAAAGTGTCACATTACTAGTAACGCACAGCACTGAGTAGATGTTATGGATTAATGCTAAGTCTGTTTGCTGTCATCCAAAGGTGAAGATCTTTTAATAGAGAGCTCATCGTTCCCAACAGATAGATCTGTTGAGAAGGCAAGCCATGCACAAGAGCTTCAAGATCATCAGAACAGAGATGACCTTGGCCTGATGTTTACAACCAGGCAAGAATTAACTCTATCACATACTAACAAATCGATAAACTGGATCATAGTTGTTACACTACGACTCTCAAAACCAGTTAAGCTGGTTTAATTTAAGCATGTAATTAAAAAAATTAGGAGCTTTTTACACTGAAGTTTTACTTGAAAGCAAGTCACATTACAGACATTTTCCATCACATTCACACAATGCGGTGCAAAGTAGATTGGAACGTTTGCATTTACAGAATTCACAGCAACTTTACATCCGCAGCGAATGCGTTCTGTACAGGTTTGAGAAAGCTGTGGCAGTAAGGTCCAGTTTGGTTGTACACTGAACATTGTAGAAGCCAACCCCATTCAACTGGACTTGGTAAAATTGACTTTAGTGTCAGTGATTGACCACAAACAAATCCTCCTAAAAATTTGCTCGACGTATGACTTGAAGCAGAGTAGACTGTGTTGGTGATATCCACACGTGTCAATTTTTATGCTGCGGTATAACAATTTACTTATTTCCACTGTCAGTATTGACATGACAATAAATACTTGTCATTCATGGTACTACCCGTATACCTTATGCAAGCGATTTGTGCGATCATAAAGAAGAACAATGTATTGTTCCAGTTTGTTCAACTGATCTTCCGTGACTTCGCTAGGATTCATGCCCAAGGGACAAGAAAGTGTTTGTGATAGCAGGAAACACATTCCAATCTTCATACGCCATCTTCTTTCCGTGCCCACCAAAATTGGAAAATGGTATCGCATCCTGTGAAAACATCGAAGATAGCAATGCTTCTTGCCTTGGGTGGTCCGAGAGAATTAACAATTTCATGTATTGGTATATATCTGAACTTCTTTCTAATTCCGAAAGCAATCCAAGACTCCTTTGCTCCGATACTGTCATGCGTGGTACTTACAGCAATGGAGACTATATAAGAATCAACAGTTCTTGTCGTAGTTGAAGTGTGTCCGTTCAAAACAGCATCTTTGCAGTGAATCATTATTCTATGGCATTAATTGTGACACATGAGTCGAAACAGAACTTAG
The DNA here is from genome assembly GCA_945859605.1 of Lumbricus rubellus. Lineage (NCBI taxonomy): Eukaryota > Metazoa > Annelida > Clitellata > Crassiclitellata > Lumbricidae > Lumbricus > Lumbricus rubellus. The sequence goes on along the minus strand of OX243826.1, from coordinate 28,505,217 downwards.
CATCTTTGCAGTGAATCATTATTCTTGTATCTGCCTCTTCATGTGTGCATGACATTAACTGTGACAAAGTTAATGTTGATGTATACAGTTAGCCTTGAGGCACAACTTCAGTGGATTGTGACATTTTTTTAATGTTCTCATCGTGTCCGTCAGCACTGAATTCTTGAATGTCGATTTTAAGTCCATCATTTTCTCCAGAAATCCATCGAAAACTCGCAATTCACACGGGTATTCCACTTGGAACACACACAAACCCATGAGCAAAAACTCAATAGCTTCTGCAAAACAGCAGTCCATTTGCGCTATTGCTGAATTGTCCACTTTCACATAATATTTCGCGTTGATTCGGAGAAGCATCGGTTGCCCTCTTGAATCGCCAGCACGTTGTCTACAGTATCTTCCTGTAAGCAAAGTAATCATTGAAGCTAGTTAATTCTTGAATATATGGGCATAAATGCTGGGATTATTAATCTCATAATAGGTGCATGAAATTTTATCACAAGTGAAAAAACAAACAAGCAAAAACACAACAGTGCACGTGTAAGTAGTGCACATCAAAACAAACCATTTTGTGCATTTTTACAATCGTATCCAAAAGAAATAATTTCAATTTGAATTGGTACATTGTAGATACACAAGTAAGTTCGATAGGCAGAGATTTCCACATCAACGGTCCACATATTCTATGCAGTCCAGCAGTGGTACGAACACTTCTTTGGTGGTATCTATTTTCAGATCACATATAATGATCATGTACCTGAATTTTTACAAAACCAGTGGTTGAAGCTCGTTACGATTAAATTTCTGTGAAGTTTATACATAAATACTCCAATTTGTAGCTTATTATTGTAGTCAAACGGCAGAATTTCCAAATCACTGAACAGTGGTTGAGTGCGGGCTCTAAAAGGTGCATTGCATATAATTCGAGCAGTTCACTTTTGCAGGGTTGCCAAAATAGTTAAACGAGTGTGGTATTTATTATTATTATTATAATGGTATACTTATTTGAAAAATGTGGACATCTGATTCCATTGCGTGCCACAGCCTTACAAGTTTTGGGTCCCTCTCAGTCATTATTTCGTTGTTAGTGACTATAAAAGGCTCAACTTGCCAGTTACTTTTTCTATGTGGAGTGCCTAAGGGCTAGAACCTCTTGACCAATTTCCAATGTCCTATGCTGCAATGCACGAAAACTAACTCACTTTTGTACAGTACAACCCTTCGCCTTACGGTCAGGCAAAAGCCATACATCTGCCATACCAGAAGACAAATGGCAAGACAGCATGACACGAATATCTGTGTCCTCTGCTATAATTGCAACAGTAAGTTGCTGTTTTGATGCAAATTCAATAGCATGTGAAACAATGTCAATATCAGCATCTCCATCTGCTTGAAAGACCCGTTAACTGTTCGATCAGCCTTTTCTTATTGCGCTCGTTAGCCAGAAATGTTTACTGATCAAAAATCGCGGGTGTGTTCTCGTAAAAAAAATCCGGTGCAACTGGTCTGATCTTTCGTAACCGATGCTTGTGTCCATGGTCCTTTGTAGATGGTCCATTAACATGTCCATCAAAAACAACCACAGCACTCCTGCAACATCTACTCTTCACAAATGAGATGCCCAAATACTCTGCTATATGTTTGGGTTTTTATGCCAACTGACTTTACGCAGCAGATATCCTCCATCAACATCGACATTCAAGTTTTTCAGCATTTCGTCCACGTCTCTTTTGTAGCAAACGAGCGTATCGTGCTCGTCGCACTGCGCCTGCTGGCTAAGCGCGGACTCGGCAACGATAAGTGGTATAGGCGACGTCTTCTGTGCAGTACGCTCCACGTCGTCCTCCACGTCTCTTTTGTAGCAAACGAGCGTATCGTGCTCGTCGCACTGCGCCTGCTGGCTAAGCGCGGACTCGGCAACGATAAGTGGTATAGGCGACGTCTTCTGTGCAGTACGCTCCACGTCGTCCTCCACGTCTCTTTTGTAGCAAACGAGCGTATCGTGCTCGTCGCACTGCGTCTGCTGGCTAAGCGCGGACTCGGCAACGATAAGTGGTATAGGCGACGTCTTCTGTGCAGTACGCTCCACGTCGTCATCCACGTCTCTTTTGTAGCAAACGAGCGTATCGTGCTCGTCGCACTGCGCCTGCTGGCTAAGCGCGGACTCGGCAACGATAAGTGGTATAGGCGACGTCTTCTGTGCAGTACGCTCCACGTCGTCATCCACGTCTCCTTTGTAGCAAACGAGCGTGTCGTGCTCATCGCACTGCGCCTGCTGGCTAAGCGCGGACTCGGCAACGATAAGTGGTATAGGCGACGTCTTCTGTGCAGTACGCTCCACGTCGTCCTCCACGTCTCCTTTGTAGCAAACGAGCGTATCGTGCTCGTCGCACTGAGCCTGCTGGCTAATCGCGGACTCGGGAACGATAAGTGGTATAGGCGACGTCTTCTGTGCAGTACGCTCCACGTCGTCATCCACGTCTCCTTTGTAGCAAACGAGCGTGTCGTGCTCATCGCACTGCGCCTGCTGGCTAAGCGCGGACTCGGCAACGATAAGTGGTATAGGCGACGTCTTCTGTGCAGTACGCTCCACGTCGTCCTCCACGTCTCCTTTGTAGCAAACGAGCGTATCGTGCTCGTCGCACTGCGCCTGCTGGCTAATCGCGGACTCGGGAACGATAAGTGGTATAGGCGACGTCTTCTGTGCAGTACGCTCCACGTCGTCATCCACGTCTCTTTTGTAGCAAACGAGCGTATCGTGCTCATCGCACTGCGCCTGCTGGCTAAGCGCGGACTCGGCAACGATAAGTGGTATAGGCGACGTCTTCTGTGCAGTACGCTCCACGTCGTCATCCACGTCTCCTTTGTAGCAAACGAGCGTGTCGTGCTCATCGCACTGCGCCTGCTGGCTAAGCGCGGACTCGGCAACGATAAGTGGTATAGGCGACGTCTTCTGTGCAGTACGCTCCACGTCGTCCTCCACGTCTCCTTTGTAGCAAACGAGCGTATCGTGCTCGTCGCACTGCGCCTGCTGGCTAATCGCGGACTCGGGAACGATAAGTGGTATAGGCGACGTCTTCTGTGCAGTACGCTCCACGTCGTCCTCCACGTCTCCTTTGTAGCAAATGAGTGTATCGTGCTCATCGCACTGCGCCTGCTGGTTTAGCGCGGACTCGGGAACGATAAGTGGTATAGGCGACGTCTTCTGTGCAGTACGCTCGTGACGATACATGTAAACGATAACTATTATGATTTATTATGATTTATGAACTTTCCGTTAAACTTTTGCCCATCGCTGACTAGACTTCTTTTATTAGCTCGCAACGGTAGCAGCATCTCAAAATGTTCATCGCTGAGTTGGTTTCGCCTTGCTGTCAGGATTTGGCCACCTAAACTAAAGAGTCGTTCAACAGTTGCACTGGATGGTATTCCAGTGTTGAAATTGAGAAACACTTCTTAAACCAATGGTAATCTGTCTAAACTTAGTGTCCAGTGATTTTTTTCATCTGCCAGATACAGTTTCAATTCACTCTGGACACTGAATGCTAATAGCTGTACTAAGAACTTTTGGCAAAACCTACAGAGCTTGCATTTAACCGAAACATTTCTGTCATTTTGACTCAGGAATTCAAACGCATCTTTCATATTACCAAGTATCGAAGGCACTTTTCCGATTAGAACTTTATTACAGCTCCTGTATTTTCCCTGAGTTCTCCTTGAAAATAGGACACCATTCATCTGTCATCTATCATCATGCCTCCATCTTGATCATCCACATCGACATGACAAAGAGCGTTGTTCTCGCCGGGTGCTACACTACAGCGAGCGACAACAGCGCCTCTAATGGTTTACGACTAGGTGCTCGCTTAATTCCGAGACTTAAAGTGTCACATTACTAGTATTAAACGCACAGCACTGAGTAAATGTTAATTAAAGAACTGTCCCAAACTGAGTCTTGGAACGATTAATGTTAAGTCCTTTTGCTGTCATCCAAAGGTGAAGGTCTTTTAATAGAGAGCTCATCGTTCCCAACAGATAGATCTGTTGAGAAGGCTAGCCATGCACAAGAGCTTCGACATCATCAGCATAGAGATGACCCTTGGCCTGATGTTTATAACCTGTAAGATTTACGTTGATCACATACTAACAAATCGATAAACTGGATCAAAGTTGTTACACTACGACTCTCAAAACCAGTTGTGCTGGTTTCATTTAAACATGTAATTACAAAAGTAGGAACTTCTTACACTGAGGTTGTACTTGTAAGCAAGTCACATTACAGACATTTCCCATCACATTCACACGATGCGATGCAAAGTAGATTGGAACGTTTGCATTTAAAGAATCCACGACAAGCAACTTGACATCCACAGCGAATGAGTTCTGTACAGGTTTGAGAAAGCTGTGGCAGTAAGGTCCAGTTTGGTTGTATACTGAACATTGTACAACCCCATTCAACTGGACTTGGTGAAATTGACTTTAGTATCAGTGATTGACCCAAAAGAATCCTCCTAGGAATTTGCTCGACGTATGAGTTGAAGCAGAATAGTCTGTGTTGGCGGTATTGAAGTGTAAACGCGTCCTTTCTTTGTGAACAAATACCTTCTGCATTCATCAAAACCTATAAGAATTGCATTCAAATCATGACAGCAATAGTGAGTTGCTAAATAAATTGAAGCAAGGGAACAATTCCACACGTGGCAATTTGCATGCTGCAGTATAACAATTTAATTATTTCCAATGTCAATATTGACGAGACAATAAATACTTAACTAATGCGAGTGAACATTTCGTCATTCATAGGCACTGAAGAAGAAACTGCTTCTGCTCTTCATTCTTTGTCAGCAATGACTTGCTACAATAAAGCAATGGCTTGCTCAGCAGACAACTGTCTTCATTCATAGGCACTATCCTTAATAATTACCTTATGCAATGTGATTTGTGCGATCATGGTCTTCATTCATAGGCACTATCCTTAATAAGTACCTTATGCAATGTGATTTGTGCGATCATACAGACGAACTATGTATTGTTCCAATTTTTTCAATTGATCCTCCATGACTTCACTAGGATTCATGCCGAAGGGACAAGAAAGTTTCTGTGATGTCTGGAAACGCATTCCAAACTTCATTCGCCATCTTCTTTCGGTGCCCACCAAAATTGGAGATGATATCACATCCTGTGAAAACATGGCAGATAGCAATGCTTCTTGCTTTAGCTGGTCCAAGAGCATTAGCAATTTCATGTATTGGTATATATCTGAACTTCTTTCCAGTTGTGAAAGCAATCCAAAACTCCTTTGCTTCGATACTGTCATGCATGGTACTTCAGCAATGGAGGCAATATCAGAATCAACAGTTCTTATCGTAATAGAAGTATGTTCTTTCAAAACAGCATCTTTGCAGTGAATCATTATTCGTGTATCAGCCTCTTCATGTGTGCATGACATCAACTGTGACAAGTCAGTTGAAACAGAACGTAGCATCTGCCTCTTCATGTGTGCATGGCATCAACTGTGACAAGTCAGTTGAAACAGAACGTAGCATCTTTGCAGTGAATCATTACTCTAGTATCAGCCTCTTCATGTGTGCATGGCATTTACTGTGGCAAGTCAGTTGAAACAGAACTTAGCATCTTTGCAGTGAATCATTACTCTAGTATCCGCCTCTTCATGTGTGCATGACATCAACTGTGACAAGTCAGTTGAAACAGAACTTAGCATCTTTGTGACTTAGCATCTTTGTGGTGAATCATTATTCTAGTATCAGCCTCTTCATGTGTGCATGACATTAACTGTGACAAAGTTAACGTTGATGTATACAGTTAGCCTTGAGGCACAACTTAGTGGATTGTGATTTTTTTAAAATGTTCTCATCATGTCCGTCAGCACTGAATTCATGATCGTCGATTTTAAGTCCATCACTTTCTCAAGAAATCCATCGAAAACTCGCAATTCACACGGGTATTCCACTTGGAACACAAAAAAAACCATGAGCAAAAACTCCACAGCTTCTGCAAAACAGCAGTCCATTAGAGCTATTGCTGAATTGTCCACTTTCACGTAATACTTCGCGTTGATTCGGAGAAGCATCGGCTGATTGACACCTTTCCCCTCTTGTATTGCCAGCACGTTGTCTACAGTAGCTTCCTGTAAGCAAAGTAATCATGGCAGCTAGTTCTTGAATCTATGGTCATAAATGTTGGGGATATTAATCTCATGATAGGTGCATAACATTTTATCACATTCAAGACCTGTCAAAACCAATGGTTGAAGCTCGTTACGATTAAATTTCTGTGAAATTTATACATAAATATTCCAATTTGTAGCTTATTAATGTAGTCACACGGCAGAATTTCCAAATCACTGTACAGTGGTTGAGTGTGGGCTCTAAAAGGTGCATTGCATATAATTCGAACAGCTCGCTTTTTCAGGGTTGCCAAAATAGTTAAACAAGTGTGGTATTATTATTATTATGGTATACTTATTTGAGGAATGTGGGCATCTGATTCCATTGCATGCCACAGCCTTAGTAGATCGATACAATAAGTTTTGATCCCTTCTCGACCATTATTTCGTAGTTAACAGTCGATAATTTCCTGGTGACTACAAAAGACCAATCTTACCAGTTGGTTGTTCTCTGTGGAGTGCCTAAGGGCTAGAACCTCTTGACCAATTTCCAACATCCTATGCTGCAATGCACGAAAACTAACTCACTTCTGTACAGTACTGCCCTTCACCTTATGGTCAGGAAAAAGCCATACATCTGCCATACCAGATGACAAATGGTAAGACCGCATGACAGGAATGCCTGTGTCCTCTGCTATAATTGCAACAGTAAGTTGCTGTTTTGATGCAAATTCAATAGCATGTGAAACAATGTCGATATCAGCATCTCCATCTGCTTGAAAAGACAGAACGCGATGCTCTATCAAAAGACCTATTAACTGTTCAATCAGCCTTTTCTTATTGCGCTCGTTAGCCAGAAATGTTTGCTGATCAAAAATCACAGGTGTGTTCTCGTTCAAAAAAATATCCGGTGCAACTGGTCTGATCTTCTGTAACCGACGCTTGTGTTCATGGTACTTTGTAGATGGTCCATTGGATTGGCATATCCATCAAAAACAACCACAGCACCCCTACAACATCGGCGCTTCACAAATGAGATGTACTCCCCAAATACTCTACTGTATGTCGTGTTTTTATGCCACCTGACTTTACGCAACGGATGTCATTAACACTGCTCTATAGAATCAACAAATAACATAAAATGCAGGTTAAAAGCTATGCTAGCCAAACATGGTTATTTTGACTACTCATCAGAAATCCACTTAAGATCGGTCGGCAGCAGAATGTTTGTTTTTCACATGTCTTTTTCAGTTACTTGGAAACGAAAATGCTCGGTCACATAATCAGCATGCATAGGGTTTCTATTAATAAACCCAAGTGTCCGTGATTTCTTTCATGTTCTATGCAGTAAAGAAATGTTTATTTTTTACCATTGAATAATCATTAACACTGCTCTATAGAATCAACAAATAACATAAAATGCAGGTTAAAAGCTATGCTAGCCAAACATGGTTATTTTGACTACTCATCAGAAATCCACTTAAGATCAACATTCAAGTTTTTCAGCATTTCTGAACATGGTAGAGGATCAGTAAGCTGCTTTGTATATCGGCTTTTCTCATTAATCTGTCTTTGAATAAGGCAGTCGGAACACGTGTGAGATGTTCTACTTCTAATTCAGTTTCTTAAATAATTTCAGTTTTCATTGCAGTTGTTGTTCGAAGATATTATCAGTTCTACTTCTTTGTACAATATACATAGAGAGTAACTAATATCGTCCATCGTTAAAGAATCATATTCATTAATAAAACCGTTAATAAACTCAAGGACTCGGAACATAAATTTGATTCACCGTTCAGAGTTCATCCGGGAAGAGAGGGGCCATGACGTGCGGTTACTCGTCCACCAGGGCACGCCGCATGAACCCCCGGAAGACTCCACGTATTATCGGTTCCGGGCACAGGGGCCATTGCGCCCACATCCGGAGGCGGAAGTCTTCCCACTCGAGGGGGAAGAATTCGCACCTCGCCGAGAAGACAACATTCGCTATGGTGTCTTCGTTCATCTCGTTGTCCCTGAGGTTTGGTTGAATCGTCTCCATCCATCGCTCTAGGTCAATCAGAGAGTCATCTGGCCGAGAAGGGAAGTCCGCGTCTTCGATCGGGACTCCGAAAGACCATTGCCGTTCCGCCGAGACTGGGGTCGGCATCGGATTCTTCCAGTTGCAAGGGCGCCCCGGTAGGTGGCACCCCGCTCGGTCGTGCCTGCTGCCCGTCCTCCGGCTTCACTCCCGCTTGCCCGCCTCCTATTGCCGGTCCGGCGCTGACGATCATCTGGAATGTCTCCTTTGTCATGTGACCCGTTCAGTCACTCTACACACGTTTAAACTCGGACCAGTTTGGGCGAAGAGAATCTCGACAATTACTGGAAAAGAAACCAGTTCACTCAAAGTCATTTAGAAATATTTCCCTACGAATTAGTTTAGCCGTGCGCATTAAATGAATAGCATCAGCATTATTGGCCTGGTTCAGTGCTAACCCGACATTCTTCTTATAAGTCAGGAGAACTTCTTTGCCATGATTATTAGCTGTCAGCTCTGGTAGACTACACATTAGTCTCTCTTTGAAACGAGTTGCATGTGGCTTCTGTCTGTCAGGATTAGGAGAAATGGAGTTGAGCTGAGAAATGTAAATGTCAATTAAATCACTAAGCTTATATACCCAGTGCTTAAAGTGTAGAAAAAGAAGCTCATCACTTGTGCACACATGCCTCAGAATAAAACAAATAGAATTTTTAAAAAACGAGATCTGTCCATGTTTAGGCTACATCTGAAGAACGTTTCAAGCAATCTTTTTCATTATTTCCAATCCCACTTCTTCCGATTGATCACAATTAATGCTGTCGTCATCAGAAGTTGCTTTCCCTGATGCCAGATTGCGAACTTTTTGTGAAGTCTTGAATCTGATACCGTGAACAGGTTGTGAATTCGAAACCAGGACAGGCAGGATCTTCTTTCGATCAGTGTTCTCTCTCTTTATTCGTGAGGGTCCCATGTCAACATGCAGATTTTCATCTGATTCGTTGAGGTGAGTGAGACTTGCCGAAGCAAAATAAAATATTTGCACATTTGTGCATACTGCTAATTCACAATAGTCTTACACTTTCAGTCATTCCACGACCATGGGTCAAACCACCTCTGCTCTTGACCACTGTCATCATAGCTTGCTCAATCATCAAATCTGTCGACAACCCAGCCCAGAAACGATCCGAACGTCTAACAGAATAAAAACAGCCAGAACTCAGTTTCTCGTACAGCCAACGATGTGTTGTAGGCAACTCAGACATTATCTGTTGATATAATCGTGCAGATTTCGTGTAATGAGTATGTCCTGATGCTGCAAAGAGATTCAGCATTGCTGTTAGAGACACAATGTGGATGTTCCAGTCCGAAGTTCGTTCGGCTGTAATGAAATAAATCTTTTAAAAGAGACACATGGTCCATGTATTGCAACCATAACTTAGCTGTTCGACATTGTTGTCGCAATTTTACCCTGTTTGCAGTTAGAGCTGAGTTCAAATTGTGCAAACAATATGCCAAAAGCTCATCATTTGTTGACAGAGAATTGTTGTCGCAATTTTACCCTGTTTGCAGTTAGAGCTGAATTCAAATTGTGCAAACAATATGCCAAAAGCTCATCATTTGTTGACAGAGAAGAAGACATTATTGTACACAGTTTTGAGTTCTCTTATATCTTCATGGCATAAACTCGGACCAGTTTGGGCGAGGGAATCTCAACAATTACTGGAAAAGGAACCAGTAAACTTGAAGTCATTTAGAAATATTTCCCCGCGAATTAGTTTAGCTGTGCGCATTAAATGAATAGCATCTGCCTCAGCATTATTGGCCTGGTCCAGTGCTAATCCAACTGACATTCTTTTATAAACTGTCGGCTCTCGTAAATTGCACAGTAGTCTCTCCTTGAAACGAGTTGCATGTGACCTCTGTCTATTAGGGTTAGGAGAAATTGGGCTGAGACATGTAGATGTATGTATCCAGTGATTATAAGTGTAGACAAAGAAGGGCCTGGATGCTCGTCACTTCTCCAGGCTCTGCTGACCAAATAAGTGCCAGGACGGTGTTGGGATTTGAAAATAAATACTTGGACGCCGTCCATGCACTTACCATGCGTGTTCATTTCACTGAACCAGCCGCACTTTAAGCCCTGTATATACCACATTGCTAGCTCTTCAATATTTAAAATGACTTCTGCAAATGCAAAGAATTCTGACTGAAAGCTAGACTGAGATTTTTTCAGCAGCTTCAACACGTGATGCTTTTCGATACAGATTAAGCAAGCAAATAGGGTGACACTTTGTCACCACTACTTAACTTAGCAAGTAAAACATGAACTCTTTTGGTAATTTCTAAAGTCGTCGCTTGTTGCAAATTGTCCGAGTCTTGTGTGCACATTTCCCAGAAAAGCAAAGTGAATCAGAAAACCGAATCCTGTCCATGTTGTTATGTGGTCCCCTAAGTTATGTTCAAAGAATAACTCATGTCTAGTTTTACTGGGTATAATTCAACATAAAAAAACGAAACGGTCAACAAAGTCATTCGTTCGTGACCGCAGCCCATTCCAGGACTAGACCAGTCGTGGAACCATAACTATGACGTGTGGAGCACGTCAATTTTCTGGGGCTTGAATTACAAGAAATGGTTTCTGAGATATTGCTTTGTGTCACATTAACTTCAGCTTTAGTATGTATGCGCACATAATCATCCAGACATTGATATAATAAGGTATGAAACCCGAAAAGCAGTAGAACAGTGCTACTGCAGTAGAACAGTGCTACTGTTACTGCGAATATCGCATCAATTTCAATTGAAATATATGATGTGCCCACATTCGAAGGCCTACAATTAAACTTGCAATTCCACTTCATCAAGCCAGCGAATGTCAAACTGCGGGCAATCATCTGGAATAAGATATTCAAGGTTTGTGTCCTTCAATTCGTCTTTGCCACCACAGAAGTCATCATTGTTGTCATCTGGTACAATATCACCACCAGCATCTAAACTCACTTCCACACTCAAGCACAGAGTACACACAACCAAGCACTGTATCATCCGAATCTACTGTGTCCCCCGTCTTCCATTTGAATATTCTCACACTGATCACTATGACAGTTTTTGCATGCTGCTACGCATGACAGAACATGCTTCATACACATGAGCACAGCTGAGTAGCAAATGGTCGCTGTCTTTCCACTCTGCACTTATCTACATCTGACCACATTCAAAATCTCCTCCGGTGCTGGCTGAAGGTCAGTCAGTATGGGAATGTAGCGATCATTGCTAACCTTTCATCCCCTGACGGTAGGTTCTCCTTCTATCATGGAACGCCGCATGAAGCCCCGAAAGACCCCGCGTAGAATCGGTTCTGGGCACATGGGCCATTGTGCCCACATCCGGAGGCGGAAGTCCTCCCATTCGAGGGGGAAGAATTCACACCGCGCCGAGAAGACGACATTCGCAATGGCGTCCTCGTTCAGCTCGTCTCCCCTCAGATCCGGTTGAATTGTCTCCATCCATTGCTCGAGGTCGATAAGGGATTCGTCTGGTCGAAACGGGAAGTCTGCTTCCGCGATCGGTGTGGCGAAAGCCCAGGGAGGGTCGATCCTCCCGACCATGGCTGTTCCGCCGACATCGGCTGTATATTGGTGGCCATAAGAGTCTGCCATCAAACAACTTGAAGGTGAGCTCTGAATAGGATCAAGAACCTTCAGATAAGATGGTCGTGCACTGCCATAAATGACTGAGCCATACTCTAGTTTTGATCTTATAACTGCATTGGATATACGATATTTAATGATGCATATTCAATAATCTTGTTAAGGCACGAAATAGCCAATTCTGTGCTGAAGTGCCGTTAAACCCAATCAATCAATCAATCAATCAATTGAAGGTGATCTCTGTAGCTGCATTTTGCGTTGGTGGGAGGCATTCAGGTCAACATGTGGCAGTTTTGTTCATAAACTGCAGATACCTTGTACATGTATAATTCAAGGTGTCGAATTACTTCAACCGAGTTGCAGAGACATCATCATGATTTGCGTCAACTGCACTCAGAATCTCTGTTAACGGCAATGTTTTTTGCTTAAGCAGGTGATTTTTCTCAAAATTCCAACCTTGCCCAAACCATAAAAAGATGAAGTTGTATCGCAGCCACTAATGGCATGTGCGACAAGTATATGCCTAACAGCTGCATCACCTATACTATCTTGAGTAGCTCATACAGATGTTAGCTCAGCTTTGTGATCAGCCAAAGCAGAGTGAATATGGTAAGTAAGTAATGCTAAGACATCAGTGTCACTGGCTATTACAGTAACTAGTTCATTGTTTTCTGCAATTGTAATAGCAGTTGCAACGATTGATGTATCTACATCGTCAAGTCTATTGCTTGGTGAACAGAAATTGTTTTAATTCAGGATTACTAAGATATTTAAAGACAGTCGCACTTAGTTTTAACTTCTTAACATTATCAAACAAGACGGACGGAAGGAAGGAAGTTACGTAAAGACATAAAGTAGACTACAAGGGTTATCTACTCTTGCACTACCTAGAATGGGTATAATCAGTTATGATCGGTTCCAACACAACAAAAGCTTTTTTGTTACATTCGTTAGCAAGAAAAGAAGTCTGGTTACTGTAAACAGGATTGACTTTTTAAAACACAATATCTGGACCTGCTTTTATGGACCGTCTATCATGTTCATGGTCTTTTGACCATGACCCTAACTAACTCTGTGTTGCAAAGTTGCGTTGTTAGTGCACTAGACTTGCATAGACAGTGCATCCGATTAGTTTTTCTGAAGAAGGGGCAATATTAATTTCTAATAACAGCTACCAGAACAGATCCAACCTTCAGTCAAATTCCAGTCACCTTGAAATGAATCTGCAGGATAATTCATCTTTGCAAGAGATGCTTTGGCTTGATAAACCATCAGAATGGGTTGATATGGTGCACTGATGCACCGTTCTGCAACCGAACTCCAAGAGTCGCCAACCTGGAATGAAAGTTACCTTAGAAGTGGAGAATGAATATACTAAGGTGTCAGAGAAGTTGAATTAACTTAAAAATTTACATTAAGAGAATCTGAAGACATAATTCCAGGCAGGATTGAAGCAAAAAACATATTTGCCATACAACTCTGTTGCCCTTTTGCAACACTTCCAGCCTGTCGAACGATTTGTGAAAATTTGAGTAGTTCTGGGTGCACTGGCTGTAAAGAAAGACAGTCTGATAAGAGACACGTGGCAAGGTTATAAATATTGATTACTTAAGGCATGCATAAGTTCGGGCATATAATCAAGTTTTATATGGGAAGAACTGCACTGGTTCCCCATGCAAAAAAGCGCATCGAGCTTAAGATTACAATGCTCATGAATGCAGCACAAGCACCGATTTATCTAAGGAAGCTCTGTGTGACAGTGCTATCGGTTCCAGGTCACAGATTCCTTCACTCTGCCATAGGTCGTCCCTATGGCTTGCATTTTCACAGTACTTAATAAAAGCTTCGCTATTTTCTGTCCATCTTCGTGGAATAAGTTTCCTAGAAGTCTCCGTAAAGAACATCTTCATCTATCTCTGAACCTCTCCACAAGCATTTGAAAACCAATGTTCTCTTTGACTGTGGTTTGGTGTCAGGCTGGGAATGCCTTTTAAAAAGTTTCTCTTAATGTGACGCTGCACAAAATTATAACTACAATATTACTACAGTTAAATACTATATTGAGAAGGTGTGAATTAATGGCTTCAACTTAAAACACGAACTCGTGCCAGGAAAATTAAATTTGCAAAATGAGATGCATGCACCATGAGTTAGTGCAAGTTCATCAATGTTACAATACATGCGAAAAAATATTAGACCATGAGACAGTAACGAGTCATGCAAGCAGCAAGGCAATTACAGCATGCAGAAAACAATAGGCTAGTTGCAACCATTGTTCCCTTTAAACCCAAAAATTCAGCATGCAGTTTTTCAACTTGCAGCACCGGAAAAAGTTGGAATCATGTGACCATTTCTGGCACAAAACAGATGCATGGCTGTATATAGTAAAGGAAGGTATACAGGTGTCAACTGTTACAGCACATTATCCACACATCTTGATATCAGCAAACAACTCGCATGACCGTCTGGGCTGCGATATAATGAACGTATTCATTCATGACTGCACCATGGTTTTCTGTGCACGCACAATTTATCTGAAGGATAAAAAGCGCAATAATGGCAAGCATAGCTTCAATCAGCATCCGACCATCTTTCTAGAACATTCTTTACATACTGGCAAGACACTGCTAGTTAACGCCTTTACCACTTAGTGCACGCAGTTGAAGCGCAGTTTTAGCTTGTGTTAAACAATCTGCATAACTGCATGCATCTCTGCATGTATGTATAGGGATTTAAGTGTATGGTTGTTGTTTCTCCCTATCTTCTATAGAGCCTGTTGGAGTTAGGCCCTACAGGAATTATAAATCTGGGAACTAGTCACTTGCATTCTGTGAACACTTCATTCGGTAGAAAGAGTTTCATCTTGTTTTATTCAGCACAGCGATTATTCAGAGTACATTCGGATTGTTTGACGACATCTCACACCACGATTTCCCAAAAGACTTCTTCGACGCTTAAATTCATATAATGTATTATCACATTGGGAGTGTACCAATACTACGACTAAGAGTTAAAGTTTTAAAGGCATACGATGTAGTTGCAGAATCACCCATATAGATTAACTATACTGCGTGGTAATCGCAGGATCACTCAGATCACTTGCTGCTTTCACCAATTCCTTATATAGTAAATCATACATTCAATACATACAGCTATACCTAGAAATATTGCTACTTAAAAGTGTCTGTGATACTCATTATGTGTCTACACCTGTCTAAGTCTGTCTACGCCTATCTGTGTGGAGTGCCTGAGTCCGTCTCTATGTCTGTCTGTCTACTCACGCTAACTACGTCATAATTAATATATTCAGAATATATTAATGCCTGTGGTTAAACTAAACTCCAATTAAGTCGAATTAGCCAAACACACAAACACCTAGACATCAACTCAGGCCTACCTATCTCTAACCTTCCTATCCGCCACTGTGATCTTCCGTCTCATCGTATTACATCCCTACTAAACTTTCCTTGCTTGTTGAACGTTGCGACCAATCAGAGTTCTGCCCGCTTTTGCCCTCGCTAGCGACGCTTCTCTCCTCCTCCTTACCTGCCTCAAATCTGTCCGCCCACTTGGTTTTCCCTTCCTGTGTTTTCCCTTACGTCATACCAATTGTACAGGCCTTGTCTGCCTGCTAGTCCTATCTCTGCTTGCCTAGCTGTGTGCCACCCTGTTTGTCTGGTTCGTCTTTTAGCTCCTTTTAAGGAAGTATCAATTACACCCAGTCTGCGTGGTTTCTCTTTCCAGCTCCTTGTAAGGAAGTATCCATTACGCCTTGCTGTGTCTGTCTGCTAAGCCTAGCCTACTCCTTGAATGGTTTCAGCCAAGCCCTCACAGACCCCCTACTACGGAAGTTTGTGGCCCCTGCCACATATAATAACTAATTAATTAACTAATTACACAACCAACTACTTAACTTAATTACTTAACTAACCTATCACTTAACCAATTACGTGTTATGTGTCTGTCTATGTCAGTCTCTGTCTGTTCACCAGTGTTCCTCTCTATGAGCAAGTGGCCTCACGTAAATGCAAGCAAACTATTTTTATGCACGTAAAAACCCCAAAATCGAAAGTGATACACACTGATACGGAAATGCTGTCTAAACATGCGCAATCGGGTACAGATATACTGCAAAACACAACCGTAGAATATAACTGCTTGATAAACGTGCGCACATAAAATTGAACTGCCGAAATGTTTGCCACGTAATAACTATCCTTTTCGAAAGAAACCAATTGACGGCCTAATTATCAATCGTAATCTATTGCACCAAGCTAGACTTGTATTATCGTACCAGCGAATAAAATGTCCTTCAAAATGGTACAACTGTGGCTATATAATGATATGAAACTAGAGGGTTACCATTACGCTATTATGCAGCGTTCTATGATATAGTAACTGAATTAAATTGGGGTGTCTACATGCACCTGTCCTGTAGTGTGTTTGTATGTGTGCTAGTATGCTTACGTTCTCCAGGGTTGTACATGGATGTATGTAGGGTTGGCTGCCTACTTTGAACCTTGGACCTTGTGTCGGCTGGCTGTGGATGAGTCCGTAGCGGTGTTGGAAGCTGTCTTGCCTGTGCATGTATGTGCGTGTGTACACTTGAATATGGACGTGTAATTTGCATGCCGTGCCGGTAGGAATGGAGTAATGCACAGTGTAAAACATAATACGTTCCACAATTGCTAAATTTACGCTGCTAATGAGTAACCTTATTATAAATGCGTGTACCAATAAATCAATCTTTAACGAGCATGCTTATACGTGGTTTAAGCACAAAGACATGGTTATCAAAACATAAATTGACTGTTGTTCAGTTTTATGGTGCGTCCAAGTATTATTACTGCAACCCGTGCGATTGGTCTATAAGTGTATGTGGGGTGCCTTAGGCCTTGCGAGTGGAACTACTGTGCCTTGGGGTTTCGCTATCGTGTTACTATAACATCTCGTACTGACAAATCTGTTAGGGATCTCTGCGCTCAACGATAGGCTATACGGAACTAGTTGAAGGAGCACACAAAAGTTATAATCAATGCAAATACTAGCGTTAAAGTGTTCAGTTATTAGCGTAATCCTGCGTTTAAAATAAATCGATTGTTCATACCATGTAAGTACATTATCGTAATGCAACGCTTGTATGAAAACGAACTTAGAGAACATAATACTAGAATGTAATTATGCACAAAGATAAATGTCGAGGTCATGAATGCTCCGTTAGATGAAAATACAATTATACAGTGATAATAATCGTAATTGTAACTCAATTATTCTGAAGTTTATATCGTTAAAAGAAAACTGCGATAAATGAATAATCTGACTGACAACAGCATCTGATTTTACTTATGTTATAAAAAAAATTTAGTCGGCATGTATAAGCTTATAGTTCACTGACAATTATAGTAAAATAGTCTACATTAATCTGGAAATCTATAGGCCTAATTATTGTTAGTCCGTTAAACGTTAATCATTATACTCAGTTGTATTTTTAAACTCATTGCATATATATAAAGACATTTACTTTAGCTGTTCTACAAGGCGTTGATGGTAAATTTGGTATGAGGCGCCATCTAACGAGTATCCTCTATATTCCTCTACGGTTCCATGTGATCATTGCCTTCGTTAAACGTATATGCATTTTAACGAACTTCTCTCCGTCTGTCTAAGGCGCTATGCATTTATCCCTCTATGCTGTCCTTAGCGTCATGTAACACTCATCTGGCTGGGAATTTATTAGCGAGGACTATATATAGCCCCCATCCCTTCGAGTCACAGCGCTCGTGCCTTTCGCTATCCGTGTTACCTTCTTAATGACATGTCTGCTTTCTGTAGCTATCGTCCATTAAGGTCATCATTTGTCTCGTCGTGTCACTACTCGTGTCCCTCTAAGGTCTAGGTCTATGTTCCATCAGCCTATCTAACCTCAGGACAATCGCTGGCAATACCGCAAAAGTGGAACCGTATATTTAGCTGTAATTAACCTCGAAAATGTGCCTCGTCTCCTCGCTCTGCCTATAATATTTATTTTATACTAAAAAATTTTTTTTACTTCTTACGATTGTCGCTATATTATCTTAAAAGAAACCCCTAGGGTTTATTGATTTATCTGTCCAAGTTATAAAATAATGCCTTCGTTAACCTTTAAATATTAAATTTCCTTCTAATTAATTAACTTATCTACTCTGACATCTGCAGCCTGTACTTCGCGTGGTTCCATCGGTTGAGTTCGACTTTGGTTGTCTGCTCCCGTTTAGTCGCTAGATGCTGTGTGGTAGCTGGTAGCGCTCTATGCACTCGCTGGCTGGCGCTGCTGTGGTTGTCCTATGGTGTCGACCCGATGTTTGCACCATTGGTAGACTCGAATGATGGAGACGACCAGCGTCCCCTATCGGTCGGTGGATGCGCGCAGGCGATAGGATGGTGAGTTGTTATTTGACTGCGTTCGGCTCGCTATGAACGACTGCCAGTTGTCATGTTATTGTCGACCACAGGCGCTGAGCATGGGAACGACGGGCGGGTGGTTATTGAGCGTATGGATGGATGGATAGATGATGCGTAGGTCTGAAGATCGGCCGATGATGCTGATGCTGTTGACGTCGGATCGTGTTGCATGAAGTTGTTGTTTTCGGGTGTCGTTGACAAGTGTTCGGAGTACTCTCGGAGCAGAATTATAGGTAGCAGCGCTGGTCGTTTGTCAGTGTTCCAAGATGATCGGTTGCAGCTTCTATTTCATGTTATTGACTAATTAATTACGACGGTACTCTCAGATATGAAAGGTCCCGTTTTTATATTACTACTCACGTAGTTGCCTGTTTATTCTGGAAAATGTTTCTGATGTGTCTTGTAAAGTTCGACTGGTGTGGGTTCCATTTCTCGGCGTAGAGCACTCGCTGTTGTTGTTGTCGCTGGCAGCGGAAGTACTTAGCAGGGTTGTCGTTCCGGTCTCTCCACCAACTATAGGGATTTAAGTGTATCCACCAACTATAGGGATTTAGGTGTATGGTTGTGGATGGTCTCTCGAATCGTCGGCTGGTCTTGTCGTCTGCTTCTTATTGTCGGTAATCTCGTAAATGAGAAGTCCCGCGATTATATTTATGTAGTTTCTTGAAAAGTTCGATCGTCGGCTGGTCCTCTCCGGTGGGGTCGTAGGTCTGTAGATGGTCGTCGAGTCTTCTCTCCACTGCTGGTCTCCGAAGTACGCTCTTGGGTGTCGAGCCCGGTTCTAGCACCAACTATAGGGATTTAAGTGTATGGTTGTTGTTTCTCCCTATCTTCTATAGAGCCTGTTGGAGTTAGGCCCTACAGGAATTATAAATCTGGGAACTAGTCACTTGCATTCTGTGAACACTTCATTCGGTAGAAAGAGTTTCATCTTGTTTTATTCAGCACAGCGATTATTCAGAGTACATTCGGATTGTTTGACGACATCTCACACCACGATTTCCCAAAAGACTTCTTCGACGCTTAAATTCATATAATGTATTATCACATTGGGAGTGTACCAATACTACGACTAAGAGTTAAAGTTTTAAAGGCATACGATGTAGTTGCAGAATCACCCATATAGATTAACTATACTGCGTGGTAATCGCAGGATCACTCAGATCACTTGCTGCTTTCACCAATTCCTTATATAGTAAATCATACATTCAATACATACAGCTATACCTAGAAATATTGCTACTTAAAAGTGTCTGTGATACTCATTATGTGTCTACACCTGTCTAAGTCTGTCTACGCCTATCTGTGTGGAGTGCCTGAGTCCGTCTCTATGTCTGTCTGTCTACTCACGCTAACTACGTCATAATTAATATATTCAGAATATATTAATGCCTGTGGTTAAACTAAACTCCAATTAAGTCGAATTAGCCAAACACACAAACACCTAGACATCAACTCAGGCCTACCTATCTCTAACCTTCCTATCCGCCACTGTGATCTTCCGTCTCATCGTATTACATCCCTACTAAACTTTCCTTGCTTGTTGAACGTTGCGACCAATCAGAGTTCTGCCCGCTTTTGCCCTCGCTAGCGACGCTTCTCTCCTCCTCCTTACCTGCCTCAAATCTGTCCGCCCACTTGGTTTTCCCTTCCTGTGTTTTCCCTTACGTCATACCAATTGTACAGGCCTTGTCTGCCTGCTAGTCCTATCTCTGCTTGCCTAGCTGTGTGCCACCCTGTTTGTCTGGTTCGTCTTTTAGCTCCTTTTAAGGAAGTATCAATTACACCCAGTCTGCGTGGTTTCTCTTTCCAGCTCCTTGTAAGGAAGTATCCATTACGCCTTGCTGTGTCTGTCTGCTAAGCCTAGCCTACTCCTTGAATGGTTTCAGCCAAGCCCTCACATATGTACCCATGTGCATCATTTTCCATAACGCACAACGTTGCACACCCATGTGTCTGAAATTCTGAATACACTCTTTCATTATTTCCAGTAAACAGGGCTTCTACCCTATGAGGGTGCAAAATAAATACAGAAAAATATGAACACAATATACAGCAGAGCCTGCATAAGAGATGGTTTTTCACACCTCGAGGATCAATGACGAGAAGTTCATAACAAAACTCTCCTGTTGCTGCTGGTCTTTTATCTGACTATGCAAGACGGCCTATATTCAGCCACAAAAATTCACAAACAAATAATATACTAATTCTCAAAAGCCTGGTTTTTTGCTAGATGACTTTGAATAAATATGTAGAGGCAAGCATGCTGGACTGTCAACTCAGAGGATAGAATGATGTACAAAGATATCTTTTCCACCGGAACCCCTATGGAATGTGCCCATAAAATGTATGCATTCTCTGTGCTCTGTCCATCCATGGAAATTACATGGCAAGATAAGAATGGATATTCACCTTCATACGCCAGGGCTGAAAATGAAGTAACTAATACATTGTACCAGAGACTGATCCTCTGGGCTAGCTCAATGGACAGCTCCTTTGTATAATTCTGAATACCTAATGGGATTCAAGTAAAAAATAAGCAGCTGTGGTCGACTGTTAGGGTTAGGCATTATTAAAATAATGCACGTAATGCTACATCACCATAGCCCATACATTGTGCCTCTGAGTTGTTTCCTTGAAGGGGTGCTATATAAACTCCAGAATGAAGGAATGAATTATGATACCTTAAATTATGAAACCAAACACCATGCAACCAGAACCGTCCTTACGTAGCACTCTGATGCATCTTCCATTTTACCCACTTTGTACTTCCTGTCGTTCTTGAACATCATCTTCAGAGTCTCGCGCACTTGATCAGATGAGAGTGTGGAGTGACTGGGAGACACTACGAAATGGTAGAACAGTTTCTACAATGCGAACAATGACTGTTAGAGTAGTCTGTGCAGTAATACTTGATTTAATAACAGTTTCTCACTTACATATTTTTTGGAATTTTAACAATTTTGAGCTAAAGAGCTATTGGGAGTTACAAAAATGACTTTTTCACTTGTACAAATGCAAAATTTAATAAGACATATTTAATTACCACATGGCAATTAGAATAATATTCGACCAATTGCCAAGGGCAGAACACTAAAGAAGAATTAGAACAGTGACAATATTCAAATAACTGTTTCAAAATCAGGTATACTATTTTTGCAGTAAATGTAAACAGAATTTTTAACATACCTGCATTGAGCAGAAACAGCAGCAATTGGGATCACATGTATGGGTCATTGTGGTGTTGAACATTTTTCTAAATGTATCACAATGCCACAGCATCTAAACAAAATACAATTCCACTACCAAGCATATCTGGTAAATAAACCTGACATTACAGGCACCTTTACTTGACTTCCCTCCTGTAGCATTACACTCAAGACAGAAAAAAAATCTGGTACTGCTTCTCCGATAACTCTCCTTACACTCACAGACCTGGCTCCACTCATCCGACTGGACAATTCTCTGAGGAATTCTTATCCATTCTAGCGATTCCATTACTTCGCAACAGTCGCCTCCTCATCTTCAGTGACTTCAATCTTTACCTTAAAAATTTTACTTCTCCATTCTCTGGTTTACTCCTCCGCCCACTTAGTCTCAGTCAGCATATTTATGAGGCCACACAAACAGAGAAGTAATGTGGAGAATGATAACATGACATAATCAGAATCAGATTACTCGATCATACAGGAGAGGCTCAAACCTGTAAACTCTGTGTTACACCGATCTGGAATGAAAGGTTAAAGTCCAAGTCACTAAGAATCGAATCCAAGTCCAGTAACACTGAGATCCACTGAAGTACTTAATAGGCCTACAATGGCAGAGAAAAAATATCCATACTAAATATGCAAACATTTTTATTGAACTTTAAAAATACTTGATTAGGTAAAGTTTTGTTTGATTATCTGGCGAAGTGAAATGGATACAAATTCTTCCACTGCCTAACACGAGTTCAAATCTTGTGGAGTCTCTTATGTTGAGATTTGCGGCCAAAACTGCCACCCATCAGCAATGCCTTTGCTTTTAAAGTAAATGTTCGGAGTCTGTAGTGTGGAGATATGGGGCCCATCCACTGTGTTAATATCATCTGCTCTCTAATACCCCAGCACAGACCAACTAAGTGCTACGACACTGCCTGCACGTTGCTGCCTGGGAGGTATTATAGTCTCTTATAGTCTCTCTTTGTTGACATCTGACAATTCTTCATTTACCAGGCCGATGACATTGTACATGGCTAGCGCGAGTGTCTGTGTGAGGTACCTACATACCTCAGTATTCTGCATTGCATTGACTCTGACACGCACTCAGTCAATGCTGATAGCTGAGAAGAATGCACTGGCTGATGAAGTTGATCTATTGGTTGCATGCGAGTTAACACGGCAAACAACGACTACAACGCAACGAGTCTTCAACACTTCGACGGCAAACAACGACTACAACGCAACGAGTCTTCAACACTTCGACGGCAAACAACGACTACAACGCAACGAGTCTTCAACACTTCAACAGCGATATTGTCTTCAACAGCGCGAGTGTCTGAGTGAGTTACCTACGTACCTCTGGGTTCAAACCCTCGCTAGGCAGTATTCTGCATTGCATTGACTCTGACACGCACTCAGTCAATGCTGATAGCTGAGAAGAATGCACTGGCTGATGAAGTTGACCTATTGGTTGCATGCTGATTGTCATTTATAAACCAGGACTCCTCTGATCCGTAAGACTGCACAATTTCAATACTGCTATTCTTCTGTACTTTGGCAGATTACAGTCGCTCTTACAATCGTGTAATGTGTGTGTTGCAGGAAACTCAACAGGTCTAGCAGAATAGATAGTGGCGGGAATCGAGTCCTTCCCATGAAATGTTCCATGACCATCCAGTGTTCTCTCACATTATCACACCCACTGAGTGAATGCAGTTGGGTAAGGTACACCTCCTGTCACCCTGCCATGAGTTTGTGACATGAGCACTGACTGTTTAAACCATGCAACCTTATCATAATTATGAATGACTCAGACCACGTCTAGGTAACTCATTTATCGTTAGGTCTTACAAGAGGTAATTCCATTAAACGAGGGATGGAAGAGAAGTCCAGATTTCCTTGAGAATCACACTTGAATGGCCAACGGAGTGACTCATTCTTGCTTTTTTAAAACTCAACGACTAAACTTGCAGTTAAGTTGTGCGCAATGCTGCGCAGATATTCAAGCAATGGACGCTCAGCGTATCCAACGACGATTAACTTGATCCGGTCGGCCGCGTCCTGATAAATCCGGTGATGACGAGGAGGTTGTTGGCCAGCAATACATTGCTCAACTTTCATCTCATTCATACTCTGCTCTTTCTGCAGATGCGCAAACAAATGCGGTAAAGATCGTGTGCGGTTATGAGGGTGCATGGTTTTTAAAATCGTGGTTTTGTGTGCATGGCTTCGTGTACACGGTTTTGATAGTAAACTGTTCAATCCCATTTTTAAGTTGCAAATGTATTTAGCATTCATTATTGTGTCTTTCCTCATATGGTTCCATGAGTTTTCTGTATGCATCATGATAAGCGTGAATGAGTTTCTTCACTCGCATGTGAGTCACAACAGGTATTGAAGCCTCAATTTTCATGATCACTTTTTCAAATATATATATGTGATGCATCATTGCAAGTGCAATTAGTATCATGTTTCAACCATGAAAAATATTTATTCACATCGTCATAGGTAGGAAGCTGAGTTCCTGGAAATTCTCTCGGCACACCGAAGACAGGAATCTGCTTTACCTGTGCATTGTGCAACAACAAAATCTCTGCCTTTCCCATGGTATATTCCATATTTCTTTGAATATGTTTGCACGTTCTTCAGGTGTCAACTTCACTACACAGCATTTGCAAATTGCCTTTTTCATTGGCTTGTTTTTGCAATGGATTTTTAGATCCGCATGACCTTTGCTTAGTTTTCTGTTACTGTTTGGTAGATGAAGAAGAGTATTGTTTTCGGACAGCACTGCACTAGTCACCACGATTACTGAGTGCAGTTTTCTGAACTATTTTCCATGACTGACTCAAATGTGGCGTTGATGTCTGTGACAACCAACTGAATATCACCACTGCCCTCTAGTTCTGAACTGTTTTCCATGACTGACTCAAGTGTGGCATTAATGTCCTTGACAACCAACCCAGTGGTGGTATGATTGCCATAAACTGTTTCAGTTGAAGTTTTGTCCGAATGAATTCTTGCTACACCCAACTCTTTAGAACCATGTTGTGTTTCTAAGCATTCCATTACTTTTTCTTTTTGCTTCTTGTATTTGGGCGTTTTCTCTCATTCTCTTCAGGGCTGCAGGAAGGTATTCTTCTGAATCAGTGCTATCATCATAATCGGCCATAAGCATTTCTAAAAGTACACATGGGCTGGTATAAATAATTATACAATAACTGCTTAGTTCAGCATGGATAAATCTTCTGAGATGCTGATATGGGTTCCTTTAAGATGACGTCGGTTCATGAGTACCTCATCGCGAATTTCTTTGTGGGAGAATAGGAGGAGCATAGGTTTCGAGGTGTGGCCAGAAGATGTATCGGAAGGTCGAAGTAGTGACGATGATGATTTCTTTCTTACAATCATAGTTGGCTATGTTTGATTCAGTTATGTTTGAGATGTTGAGCTTGTCTCTGATAAGTGAGTACACTTCCTGCTTGGCTGTGTGCTCCTGAACCTGGATGTTTCATGTTAATATTTAATACTGATCCAGGTTTATTATTAAACAAGACTAATCGTCCATAAGGTCCATGTGACACGAGCCTCTAGTCCAGAGCTAGGCAGAGAGTACCTATCACATAGAGTATACACTAACTTATCACGTAACACTGGATACCAGTGATACAAAGGTTCACGTCTCTAGTCTGTTGGCCCAGATCATTGATAGCTTGGTTTGTCTTTAAGTTGCTTCTTTTTAGGTCGGTCATCTTCTCTTTTATATTGGTTATAGCATCAGCTTGTTGGTCTGACTGGAATGATTCTGATGCGCATTGGTTGGCTAACTGTGATAGTTGTTGTTCAGTAAGGCTAGCTGTGATAGTTGTTGTTCAGTAAGGCTAGCTGTGATAGTTGTTGTTCAGTAAGGCTAGCTGTGATAGTTGTTGTTCAGTTAGGCTAGCTGTGATAGTTGTTGTTCAGCTGCGGTAAGGCGAAATGATGACGCTCTGATCTTTAGTGAAACATCTTCGCTGAGCGCCGAGAATTTATCGTCCAAGGTGCCTATGCGAGTACCCAAGTTCACAATTTCTGAGCGTAGACTTGTTATAGCCCCCGCCCTAGAGGACTTGACGGCTTTTGTGACTGATTGTTCAATAAGATTAGCAAGTTCAGGCCATGGTAGATCGTGTAGATTCGGCTGTGAGTCACTGTATCGTTCCATGTCGGTCTATATGTAGATTGTGGTACTACCACCGAGTGAGGTTTTCGCAATATTGGTTGCGAATGGTTTCAGCTGGATGGACTTTTGAATCGCCAACGGTGAAAGTACTGCTGTCAAGTAGGTGGCGGCGCCTGAGGGTGGTGCACCACAAGAACTACGACTTGGCAGGATTAAGCTTTAGACGGTTGGATGTCGTCCATTCTGAAATTTGTTCAATACATAACAGCACTCTCTGTTTCAGCTCTGCTGTTTGTGATGGTTTGCAGAAGAAGTAAAGCTGTGTATCATCTGCATAGCAGTGGTGGTGCAGTCCATGTGCTTCTATAATCCTCTCCAAGTCGGCCATATACAGGACAAAGAGGAGAGGCCCGAGCACTGATCCTTGTGGAGCACCGCAAGTGACCAGCTAAGGTACCGTCTCCTTCCCTGCCAAATGGACTGATTGGGTGCGTCGTCTAATGTAGGATTCAAGCCAACTGAGCGCTCTGTCCTTGATCCCAAATGAACTAGACAGTCGACCACAAAATCTTGTTGTGGTCGACTGTTTCGAATGCAGCCATTCATGCAAAATGATACAGGGATACACCAACCCGAAACAAAACTGATGATATAACTGACCTAGGCCTTGCAGCCTGAACTTGTTCCAATTCCTCCAATCGAGATAATAGCTGTCCATCATTCTCATGATAGTTTCCTCAATGACTGGAGTTAAAGTTGCTGGTAAGCATACTGTTAAAACCTCTATCACATTATCATCTTGTGCCATGTCCACTGATTTTCCACTAATGTCCGGAGCCATTCTGGGCCAATACAGTATTGTCCGTGCCATGGCTTTACACTTGTCCATGTCCATTTGTCTGCTACACCATGTCAGAATTGTAGAATTCTTTTAACTAGTTTATTAAGACTGAACGTTGTCTTTAACCATATTTTGAGAGTTATCTTGCAGCGTTCATTTGTGTCCACCATCACGTAGTAAGACCAGCGATCAGTCTTGCTCAAGAGTGTCGCTCGTGTGACGTCGTATGTGACACACCTGTAACCTTACTAGGAGTTTGTGACATAAGCACTGGCTGTTTAAACCATGCAGCCTCATCATAATTATGAAAGACTTGTACCAAGTTTGGAGAACTCGTTTATCATAAACTTTGGTCCAAACACATGATCCATCTGAACAGTAACCCCTAAAGGAATTGGTGTTATGACACTATGAGCTTTTGCAGCCTGACCAATGCACTGGCTCAAAACAGCCCATTTCAGTTTAATGGGATAAGACACTAAAACTGGAATAAATGACTTCAGGAGAGGAGGAACATACTGTCCACGGCATTTATGTCATCTGAAGTCGGATACTTGCTCATATCGCATGTCATGCCTCTAATCTGTGCGGCAATTAACTTGTTAGCAGACAAATGAGGAGGAACATACTGTCCACGGCATTTATGTCATCTGAAGTCGGATACTTGCTCATATCGCATGTCATGCCTCTAATCTGTGCGGCAATTAACTTGTTAGCAGACAAATGATGATGCTTTCACTTTCATCACACAGATTAGTCTTGCGATCATCATACAACTTGTTCCCTGAAAATATGGTTTCTTCCCACTTAGTTCGAACGTAGAGAGGACAGGTTATGATGGCTGTGTGTCCCTAAGTTATAATTACCATATCATAAAATAGTAAAATCTTAACATGAAGCAAACTTTGCTAATAACAGATATAATAACAGAGTCTTGCTGTCATCTATTCTGGACGCTAATAGTCTATATTCAGTCTGTTACTCTACTTTCTACTAAATAATCTACCGCACTAGGCATGGTAAGTACAGAACATCTCTCACTCCTGATCGGTGGGGAACAAACCCCAAATCCAACTTGCCTTCTGTACGTAGTACAGGGTGAAAACAATTATCTCCACCGCCCATGCATTAACGCCAGCATCCCGATAGATGTCCGCAATGTCTGACAGAAAGCACATCTCTGCCGTCGGAACGCTCTGGTTTATGAATCTGGGTAGTATCTGCACCGCAAGACCTCCGAGTCCGAAGTCCCAGACGGGCCCCTCTTCCCATCCTTCTGTAGATCCACAGCGTCCTGGCGAGATGACTCTTTCATCCAACAGTATCGAGTTCAGCCGGTGGCTCCAACCACGTAGCACCTTCCGCACGCCCGGAATTCGACCCATTGTTTGGATTGTCACCAGCATGGCTGGCAACAAATCCACGTCCAATCCCAACGGAGGTATCACTTGGTAAATGCGCTGGACGTCATGAAGAGTGAGACACCGCGTGTTCCTTTCCAGCATTCCCTCGAAAATCTTAAAGAGCAACCCTGCAGAATGCATACGCCAGGTTGGTACGGATATTCGGCCCATAGATCTTTGATGTCCCTGCGGTTGAGGCGGATCGATCGTCGATTTCGTCGGCTTCTCCACAATCCCCGGCTGATGATATGGGCGACAGTGTCCGCTCTTCCTAGTTCGGAGCAGCATCATCTCGTCCTTCCATCGGTACTCCAAACCCATGCTCGACAACATGGTCCAAATAATCATCCAGCGTTGCCAGTTTTCCTATCGCAACTTCTCCAGTTTCGCTATTGCACGAAGCCATACTAAATTTCGAGAAAATTTCACCACGACCAGCAGTTCGTTTTACTGGATATAAGACACTAAAACTTGAATAAATAACTTCAGGAGAGGTGGAACAAGCATGTCTACAGCATTTATGTCATCTGAATGTGGTGGCATTCATCCATCCAGATGAATTAGACATGCCGATGCATCCAAGTTAACCCGCGGGAAGACAAACAAAGGTGGTATGGAATTCCCAATAGGGCTGACCGAGCAGCATGCAGTGACCAAAGTCCCCCTTTCCGCTGACGTAATCCTGCAGACTTGCTTATCTCCATGGCCTGCATTTATTTTCAACGGCTTCTGCACCGTGGTGAGCCCCGTCTCGTCTTCATTGTAAATACTCTGTGGTGCAAAATTAAAACGTGTCCGCACATCTTTGAGATTTGTAAAGAACTCGCCAACGGTGTGCCGATTAAAAGCTGTGACGTGAGCCAAACTGGTGGCTTCCGGAGAATGCAGGGACAATTCCTTTCTGCGATTCATGAAAGACAGCAGCCATTCTTTTCCTGCACAGTTGTTATGTTTCGACAACTTAGGGATGTTTTTTGACAGAGCAACACCAAATTCAAATGCCAGTTTCCTTGTTGTCTGGGTTGAAAGACCATAGTGAAGCTTTGCCGCCCATAACAAATAGTCAGAGAGAGCTGTTTCTTCTGTCTCTGCGAAAATTTGTGTTGTTACGTAAACAGGTCGACGATTGTGTTTGGATTTGCTCTGGTTTTGCGGACATATCGCTTTAATGTCATTCAATTGATTCCACTGTCCCTTGCGACAGTGTTCACCGCTTTGCCACTCAAAACAGATGCGACAGCAGCTTTCATGGTATCTTCAAGGACCAATCCTCTTGGTGGTCTGTCCGTTTTTATTTTTTTTGGTAAGACATTTCTAGAACAAAAAATCAGCAAAGTTCCATAAATATGGCTACGAATTAAGTTTGGCATCAATAAACAGAAGGGAGTTTACATGTAAGCAAACTTGTAAATCGTTCGCTCACAGAACTGTCTTGTCAGTTTTAACCCAATCGTGAGGACATAAGCCAAATGCTTGTGAAAATGCAATAGCTGCACCCTCATCTGGGAAATGATCTGCAGTACAGAAGTTATACAGACTGACATTTCTCAAACACTTTGCAACAGAATCACTAACGTTTCTCTTAATTTTTGACAGATCAGATAGTACAAACTTTTCATGAGTGACATGTGGTGCTCCTCCACCGAGCAAAGAGGAGGTCTGTGATGTAGTTCCTGACTTGCTGGACGTTGTTGATTTCGGTTCAGACATGATGCGACAGAAGTCCATTGTGAAGGATTTCACTTTTTCCATGTGTAGATGGTCCTTTGAAGCGATGCTGAGGTCACCGGGAAGTTGTTGAACTTGATGGTCATTTGAAGCGATGCTGAGGTCACCGGGAAGTTGTTGCACTTGATGGTCTGCCATTTCAAGCCCTTGCATCTATTCTTTTGCAGAGATTCTGCACAGAAAAAAGACATATGCAGTGTTTGAGATTTGCAGTGATACCTAACATTTCAGAAAAACACTGTTCAATATGAAACTAGGTTACCTAATTTTTAGAAAAGACAAATGAAGAACAATAAACAGTTTCTTATCTGTTGGCCAATTAGAGTTATCACTTATCAGTTACCACTTCTGGACAGTTATTAGTAATTTAGTAGTTTCAGTCAAATTTATTTCAATAGTTGCACTGATGTGGATATGGAACAAGTGACAACGGAGAACCTCTACTATCCCAAGTAGTAGGCCTACGATATGTGATCGGAGACATGTATGTATAGTATACACATGCATAGCATAATCCACGGACCCCGTAAAAGGGACACGAATGCACAGTATTGTTACTCGTGTTGACTACTTTGACCATGCTCCAAATTACACAAAATTTTACGTGGACATACCTGGCACCGAATCTACTCAAACGCACCTATTCCCGATTTCGGGAAGTGCCCCTGGAATTTTTTAAAATCCAATGCTATCTTGCCAAAAACGCCTGTTTACGTAAACAGGAAGTCACCTTGGCGCATGCGTCGTTACACGGGAGATAGTCTTCAAATGCTGTAGCGCAATTTGGTCCTTGCACAACATCATGTGAACCCCGTACGACTTGAAAGATTTTTCCGAATTCAGTTATTATAATCTCGTGTAGTTTACGAAGTTTTGTTTCGTAATTTATCCGATTAAAGAAGACATAAATTGACCGATCGACTAGGACATTAATTTGACGCTTCAGATCAGGTAAGAATAATTGAGAAGATTGCATATTACGGAGCCACTAAATGGACTTGATAATGTTTTTACACTACTTATTACTTCATTTGCAAGATTTAGTAACTCGTTCACACGATTTATTAAGTCGTTTGCACGATTCAGTAAATCGGTTCCACGAGTAACAATACTGTGCATTCGTGTCCCTTTTACGGGGTCCGTGGATTATGCTATGCACACAGATGCACAGATGCACACAAATGAGATAAAACCTACTGCAACAACAATACAGGCATATTTTCCTGCACAGTAGTAAAGACAATTCTTTGGCAGCTCAATTAAATAATGATTAATATTCTAATCGCTTAAGAGTTTCTCTAAGGTATCTGTAGTGTCAGACGCCATTTCATGTTGGCGATGGACAAGCCGAAATCTGTACCCATGGCAACAATAATTGCCTAATTTTGATTTAGCACATGTTTACTTTCAGTTTGTAAAAAGGCATGACAGTCGACTTAGCAAGTCTGGCAGCAAGTTTATGCTCCCAGGACGGTGCCGAATATCCAAAGAAAATTTCTGAACTTCCAAACTCCAGCGAAGTACACTGAGAAAACCTGTACAGCCGTGACCAGAGCCAAAGTGTCCTTTTCGACTGTTGAGTAGTGTAGTGTGTAAGCGGTTGTCTATGGGATGATCATCCATCTCGATCGTCGAACTTGAAAGTACAACCGACAGTCTTCCACTCGAACAAATCACTTTATTATATCTCAAAAGAAACCAGAAAATACAGACAGACGACGTCTTCTGCGTCTGACAACTCAACCGCGACTCCCTACTACAGTTCAGTTCAAAACCACTCTCCCCTCAAAGTTAGACTCGTCAAACCAGATTATATCATACCATATAATTACTCTAATCTATCCATTCATGCGAACCGCTCCATCCTATCAACCCACATGTAACAAGTGCTCGAAGTAGTGCTTGCTCAGCTTCCTACTGAAGTAACACACCGGATGCTCGACTTTGTCTTACATCTGGAAGAGACACGCTCCAACACACCTGTGAAGCATCAACAGCAACCAAAAATGGTCGATTATAGTCAGGCGGCCTAGGAATCGGTCTTGAAGCCAGACGTGACTTCAAATCAACAAAAGCTTTCCCTGCTTCCACAGGATGCTTGGCATGACCGAATAATAGGCAACAGGCCGTTACAAAATAATTACCAAACTCGGAAAAAGCCTTCCGAACAAGTTTATATACTAGAGACAACCACTCCTTCATTCCCAATCAGTCGGGCATGACGTTAGCGAGTTCCTACTCTCACTCTGTTATAAAATATCCCCGTTATATAACAATACTTATTATCCTCCTCGTCACTACTTGTCTCATCAGCGGCAGAAGTCTTTTCAGAATTGTTGCGATGAGTGCTATGACAGCTTGAACAGGCAGAAACGCATGGCAATCCATTGCATCTGCTGGATTAGTGTCACATGTATTTCTAGACATCGTTTTACATCGGTATCTAATAACTGTTACAGTTTCAGTTAACAGAAATAACATTGATAACGGGTCTCAATCAGCACACACTGCACACCACTAACCAGCTGTAAAATCTAAACCATTTGTAATTAAATCGTTGCTGTGCTGTCCCAATTATGTGACTCGGGTTATTTCTCATGTACATTTGCTTTGGCGGTAGATAGCAGATGTTGTGTCACAACCAGACAATGCATGAATGACAAGCATTCATCGACATTCATCGAACCAATTACATCGCATGAATGCAGGCAATCACGGACCAAGAATTTCTTAAATGCATATATTTTTCCATGGCCGTAGATGGCAGATATTGTGTCACACCCAGACAATGCATGAATGACAAGCAAGCGTGGAATAATAGAACAACCAAGTGACTTCTGCACAGGCCTAATGCTGACTGTGGTACTATGAAGATGTCCCTCGACCAATTCGCGGCATGTGAACTTCCGCCATAGTCGGACTTCCAGTGGTAAACTAGTAAATCTCGGCAAGTAGGCATCAAGGCAGTCTTTTGTGTCGTTGAATATCTTCTTCTCAAAATCCTTGAAATCTTTCGGACTATTCTGAAATGATTTCCCATCCCCAGATTTCGATGCAAATTTGAACACCTTCAAATTGTGGGATTCAGACAAATTAATAGAAAAAATGTCGGTCAATTCGGCTAACTGAATTGGCTCCAGCCAACCATCACTTTCTTTAGCAATCACATGTGACCTAACAACATACGGCATGCATTCTTTCATTTTATCTGCCACCCACAAATCTTGAAGCTTCTGGAAATTATCCACCTCCTGGATTCAAGGTAAAATCTGAGATATGTGCGAAGTCTAGTTGCAAATTGCATCCATTACTCGCTGGCTAGCTTTTCTGCTTTGATGAACTGTCCCATGTATTGCTGTGGTGTTAACCGAAATTCACGTAATAAAGCAACCTTCAATTTTGCATACGTATTCAATTGATCCACTGGTAGCCTTCGAATTAACTTCTTGGCTTTCTCAGAAAAGAAAGGCATCAATAAAGCACATTTCAAATCATCATCAGGCACCTGATATACAGCAAACATACTCTCTACTGATTCAAGATATAATGGCAATTCAATATCTTCAGTAGGCATTTTAGGCAACACATTTTTCAAAATGTCCCCAAATTTCTTAATCTTAGTCCCTGTAGACTCTTCTTCTTCAGTCTTTCTTTCTCGTTCTTTCTTCGCCTCCTCTCTAGCCTTATCTCGACTAAGATTTTGGCTATTCAATAATTTTGCCTGCCACTCTCTTTGCTCCTTCCTCCTTTCTTCTTCCTTTTCCTCTTCCTTTTCCTGACGTTGCATGATAATTTCTCTTTGTCTTTCCTCACGTTCATACTGTTCTTTCCTCACCTGTTCCTCTCGTTCCATCATAATTTCCCTGTGCTCTTTCCTCACCTGTTCCTCACGCTCCATCATAATTTCCATCTGTTCTCTTCGCATCTTTTCCTCACGCTCCATCATAATTTCCCTCTGTTTTTCCTCTCGTTCCATCATCATCTGCATCGTCTCAACCATTGTCATCTCTTTTACCACTTTCTTAGGTAAAACTCCCTCCTTTAAACCCTTTGCTACCAAACACAAGTCAATAAGCTGTTCCTTGTTCAAAGATATAATAGGTTCAACATCCGTCCCTGCCTTCACTAACAGTCCAATTAAGGCATCAGCACTATAAAACTTTAATTTCTCCTTCTCTTCCTCCATGTTTGGTTAAACTATACAAACACACAACTGACAATTCACAACAAGAATTAAAGATACCCTTCAGACTACCACTCCGTTGATATTGTCCTTGCTCCGAATCCAGTCCTTGCTTGCACTGTATTTTCTTGCTCCAACGTTCACTGGTAACAAGTCCACAGGAAGAAAATGTTCAGCCAAACCAAAGCAATGGCTCGACCAAAGTTCACCTTCTTGACGAAGAACACCAGACGATTCAGTCCAACCCGAACCACTGGCACGACCGAAGTTCACCTTCTTGACGTCGACGAACACCCGACCGAAGAAAGGCTCACCCAGCTCCGGATACCGACGCGTGTATTCAGAATGACCTCTGGTAATACCGCTCCCAACGCCGCTGTACTCTGGTTGCGATGGTTGACCAATCACCATAAATTCACGAATAGACGAACGACCTTCAATGTCCTTCACCCACCGCCACGCCGAAGTACTTCCAACACAATGTCCCGACTTTAAACTCCGCTCTTCACCGTCCTCGTATTTAACCTTAACGAAGCTTGACCACATCCTAGTCACGGCACCACATGTGAAGAACTAGTTTCGTCGTAAATTAAGTAAAACAAACTCAGTTTCATTTGTTTCCTAAAACAAATATAATATTTTCTCGTTGTGCATTCTTCTCTCTCTTCACAGTCAAGACCATCTTATCTATATACTGCCTCCCTACTATCCATACACAGACATCATATAAACCTTAACTATACGCTGTTCCTCTGCCCGACAGTGATTAGTAAGTAAGCGCAATCCTGACAAGTAACATCAAAATAATTAAGGTGCTGGTGAGTTCAGCTCTCTAGACCAGTGATATTTTAGTTCTGTGATTAATTTTACTTCTAGTTCTTATTCACTTATGTCGGGTCCATTTTACTTCTCCTTCTACTTCTCCAATAATTTTACTTCTGCTTCTGGCTTTTCACAATTTGTTTTTTTTACTCATCTCTTACTCTTACCTTCACAACTTTCACTCCACATACATTTGTCAATGTAATGTTTTCTGTGTACAATGAACTGGATGCAACTTATTGCAAAAAAACTATATATACATTGCTGAAAGTCAATTTAGAGTTCAGTCTCAGAAATAAGATCATAAGAAACTTTTAAGAGTCCATAAACTGTCACCAGCCTATTATCTTGGAATTCATCCTCAGAAACACACGCATTTCGAGGGTCTGCTTCATACGGTTTCTGCAACCGGATGAAAACATTCCGAACACAGAAAATATACGCTCAACATAGGCCTGCGAAGCCGGTGCTGAAACAAGTTTTTCAGCCAATGGGGAAAGTTTTGCCTACCCTCCCAGAATTCAAGAGAATAATTTCCAACTGATCCCTTTTTAATGTTCTGCAAATTATCTCTCCAGCTCCATTGCAATGCTGCCACGTTCCCTTTTCCGGCCAGCGAACATCCTTGACAAACTCATTTAAAAATAAAAATTAAAAAGAACGACCAGTCACACTTCGAAAATATCGCAAGAAAGGAAAGAGTTCATGCAATTGACTACGAGATTTTCGTTACTTGAAGAGGTATGCGCGAGTGAGCGACGTACATGTTAAACATAATTATTGTAGCGCCTTGCATTTTATCATTCATCAATTTTTTGAAGTTTCTTGATTTTCGTTCTTAAAATTTTTTACTTCTTATTCACTTCTGAAGGTATATATGCTTTTTTCCGGAACATGAGGACCGCTTGCACCTTGTTGTTTTCTTTTTGTTGTCATGCTCTGGCATGTGATCCATTCCATCTGCGAGAATGTCACTGTTTGCTCGAATTTCTTTAGCGCTGCATCTTACCAATGGTGTATCCCAGGGGATCAGTTTGAGCGACGATGGGCGTCCACATTTCCTTGATGGTTGGGCTGGCTTGTTTGCATGTACAAGCCAGTCAGCAATACGTTGTCGAAATGCCAGTACATCGTCTTTCTCACGCATTCCAGAAGGAGCTGCTGCATCCTGTCTATATTCCAACCAGCTGTTCACAACTGCCAAGTCTTAGAGTTCACTTCCTGGATTTTATGAAGGTGCAATGCAGGCTAATTGGCTGGTCCAATTTATCAACTCCACCCATGGGTCTGTTGTACTTGTGTACAATTTCGGGACATCTCACCATCACGAAAGCTTTTGTCCCACCTCCTAATGTCATCAACAGCGCCGATGCCAATGAAGTTTGATGCTAGAGTTACGGGTCGGTTGTCGTACCACTTGACCAAAACAATGGCACTACCACTGTGTTTGCATCAATTGGGACTTGCTGCACACAGAAGCCATTACTCTGCAAAGCCCTCATTAAGAAATCTGTCAAAAATGATTTGTTGTAAGTGTTGGCAAGAAATGCTTGCTGATTTTCATGTGCTATGGTCTCAAATCAAATTCAAATTTATTGAATCGATTCAGTATATACATATGTACTACTGATCACAATGCACTTTAAATTAACAGATGCAATGGAATAAGAAAACATATTAGTGAGTACATTCCTTACTTTCCATGCCCCCTCCGGTAGCATTAATAACGTTTCCAGACCGAACATGAAGAGAATCGCAAATCCCTCGCCATCTTGTGGGTGCGTTTTTGCTTGTCTCGTCATTGATGCTGACTGTGGCAGCCATCTTTGTTGAACTTTGGTGTTCTTGATCCTTGGTCGAGATGAATATCTGTCAAAGCTAATAGCCACGCTGTTGCCATAAAGTCGGACAACGAGATCAACATACTGCCGAGCAACTCGCACATTTGTTGCCTTTTTCATCGAGCTCACTCTGTGCAGTATGGTTCCACCGTCCAACATGTACTGCATGGGGTCATTTGCTGAGACAGAAATGGTAGCATCCATAGCCAGCAGTCTACCGAGAGCAGCCTTGTCTGGTTTACGCATCATATCGTCCTTGAAAAGGGAGGTAGGCAACGGTGTTGGTTCGTATGCAAAAAATTGTGATGTCAGACTGTGTCTATGTGAGAACAATCAGTCGAACGAACAGATTTCCACAGTTGATATTTCATGTGCAACCAAAGTATACATGTCAAGTTTACACATCTTAAACATTGGTTACAAAAAGGGAGGCCCTAAAGGGATAAAATAAGCCCGCTGTCTAGGGAACCTAATAATTGAGTTAACAATGTGAGGTGGCCATGATGAAATCTTGCAAAAAAATCAACACAGTGATTAACAAAATTAACAAAGCACCATCAAGCAACTTATGCTAAAAGACGGAGAAGAAAACACAACAAAATAAATGAAAACTGAAGGGCTTCGCTGTTGAGTTATATTAGGCAACTATGAAAAAGAACAAAAAACTTAACTACCGAACAGAGACCTACTGCAATGCATACTGTGATAATAGTACTAATAACTTTACTGTGACTTTCTTCCTCAATGATA
The DNA here is from genome assembly GCA_945859605.1 of Lumbricus rubellus. Classification (NCBI taxonomy): domain Eukaryota; kingdom Metazoa; phylum Annelida; class Clitellata; order Crassiclitellata; family Lumbricidae; genus Lumbricus; species Lumbricus rubellus. The sequence continues at coordinate 28,468,046 of OX243826.1, read as the reverse complement.
CATCCGAAAAGACTCTCCCAACCATTTGCTGCTGTATTGATGCACCCACGGCTTCTGCAGTGCCACAGTTGATGTTATCACGTTCCACAGCAGTGAAACCAGAAAACACGCAGCAAAACTCTCTACGGTGCACAAACGGATTACGACACTCGAACCATGTGATAACCTTCTGTTGATCATGCATATCTCGTTTCAGACGTGACTTGCCCATTTCTACATGTTGCTCACTTGTTTGACGATAGAGGCTTGTCAGACGCATCATAACCTCATGCACACCTGTAGTGCAGTGCATCGTGTCAATCCAAGTTAGACGAACAGATTCTGTGAATCCACGACCTCGGGTCAAGCCACCACGACTCTTTGAGTGCTCACATTAAAATATGTTTGATTGATAAATCTGTCCAAATGCCTGCCCAGGCTCTATTATTATTATTATTCTTGTAGGGCATGTGTGGAGAAGTGTTTCTTGTAGGGCATGAGTTAAATTTGTATTTAATTTAGGCTCAGCGCCTGCAGGGCGTCCTCTGGCGACGTCATGGACTTAAACTGTCGCCTCTGACGATCAGCGAATATCGATGGCTTTCATCAGGGTCAATTTACGCGTCTGAAGCAATTTCTTACTCGTAGCGTTATCACGGATACCGAGGCAATCTGGTCATGGATGGTTGACTCCTCGGCTGTTCCATATCCGCAAGTTTTGATGAGATGTCGCAGGTCGCCGAGGAAAGAGTCGAATGTCTCACCTCGCTCCTGTTGTCTGCGGTGCAATACGTATCGTTCGCACACTTCGTTGACCTCGCCAATGCAATGATTCTCGAACGTTTCGAGAAGCCTGACGGGATCGGCCTTGTGTTCTTCTTGGGCGAAGTCCATTGTGGTAAAGATTTCGTATGCATCCGAACCGATGCACGCCAGAAAGATTGCCACCTGGTTCAACATGTGGTGAAGGATAGCTAAAAAAACATACAATCATACGCAGACAAACAGATACAATCATACGCAGACAAGGTTTATCTCGTTGGTCTTGCTTACATGCACATGATCCAAGATTTATGTCAACAATGTAACTGATGTCTGGTCTTGTTTCACTAGGTACTTCGTACAAAGACGTTGACAGAGGAACAATCTTGGCAGTGTCAATGTTGGACGCAGTGGGCAGAAATCGTGAGAGGCGCAAATTATCAAGATGATTATTTGCAACGTCCTGCAGACGGCGCTGGTAGTAGTCCTCAAAACGGGTGATTATAAAGTCAACTAGCTGTGGGACATTGTACGCCTTTGTACGGTGAAGCACACTGTCTTTTTTCAACACTCGCATGGCTCGTTCGCAGTAGTTGTTGGTATTGTTGTCACGTGTTGGAAGATCGCTTCTGCAGCAGATTGCCCATTCCGCACGCCTAGCGAACAGTGCCTGTAGTCGTCTGTATACTGCTGGGTGAGCCACAACCAATCCATCAGCCATGGCCTCGTCATAATTGTATAGTCTGCAGTGAGACTTCGCTGTCGGCATAGACCATTTATTTCACAATGTTGAACAGATACGGTCGATCATTCTTTGGCACTGCTGAATGCGCATCCCATACGAAACGCCAAAAAGATTGAAGAACGTGGAAAGTGCACAGTAGACGAGTCGATTCTGGATATACAGAGGCGCAGAGCTTGTGTGGTCGTTGCAGACTGCTCATTAGTTGTGATGAGGACTCGCTGAATGGCAGCGCACCAGCAACAGAATACGTCATCTGTGGCATCTTTGGAATGCTGCCCGTTCAGCAGCAGCTGAGTCATCCGTTGTGAAAAGAGCAGAAAATCCATGGCGATAGAAACACGCACTGTCCAAGAGCTTGTTGTAGAGGCGCAGAGCTTCTGTGGTCGTTGCAGACTGCTCATTAGTTGTGATGAGGACTCGCTGAATGGCAGCGCACCAGCAACAGAATACGTCATCTGTGGCATCAAATCCTGAGAATTGTGGCGAAACCCCTCTCAGCCCAGTCTTCTTTCTGCGTCTGGTCCTCTCTGGCCTTCTTGGGTTTCTTCCCTGCACGGTGGTTTGACTCTACCAGGATGCCGAACAACCGTGCTGCATACGTCGCCTGGTCCACTCCTACGGTCTGTCAGGAGATTTGATGTCGATCAACCAACCGAAGAAACAACTCGACGACAGTTTCAATACTTATTATAACGACACAACTTTGAAGTCATAAGTTGAACAGCAGCATGAACGAGCCTAAACGAACCTCAAGCAATCGAGAAAGCAAGCCTTCCTAATGACCAAATGTGATGAAATCTGACAAAAGGAGGCTTATGTAAAAAAATCGAAAATTGAGATTTTCATACCAAATTAAACAGTGAACTTCTCCCTTTAAAATGAGCCCTTACTTGATCAAATATACCAATTTTTGACAGAGTTATGACTATTTTAAACTCCGAAACTGCGAAATTGAAGTTTTCGGGAAATGCGATTCAAAGATGCGACATAAATAGTCCTTAGCAACGTGCACATACGTTTAATGCAACTACATGTATTTTATATCATTTTAAACAGGAAACTTTTCTCTTTAATAGGATATCAAAACTGCTTGACTGCATTGACTCTAGCTCAGGATATAATCCTACAAAGATCAGCCAAATTTATGAAAAAACTAAGATACTCGCTATAGTTCAATATGACTAAATAATTCAAAGAAATAAATTGTAAAATGATAATAACTTAAATTCAAATGAACTGTTATTGTAGCTACTCTTTATGCAGTCAAAAGTCATAATAATTGCTTTAAAAACGACTTAGATAATAGATGCACGTCGACCACGGCGCGAAACAGTTGACGCTTCCGTGGGTGCATTTTCATGCATTACACAACCCGGCCAGTTCCACGACCACCTCCACGAGCACGTCCACGAGAAGAAGTAACGGTTGCAGCAGCAGTTGTCTCCACCGTAGGTGTGGCTTCATGAGTGACACTGATGACCACTCCATGACCATGACTCTGATGTGAAATAGTTGACGCTTCCGCAGTTGTCTCCGCTGTGGGTGCTGTTTCACGATTTAGACGACCACGCCCATGACCCCGAGCAGAAGTAATGTCGAAGTGACCAACCGAAGAAACAACTCGACGACAGTTTCAATACTTATTATAACGACACAACTTTGAAGTCATAAGTTGAACAGCAGCATGAACGAGCCTAAACGAACCTCAAGCAATCGAGAAAGCAAGCCTTCCTAATGACCAAATCTTACCCCTTATATACCTAGCGTGCGGTTAATAATTCTGGCCGTAACCGGTTCTCCTCTTAGCGGTTAAATGCAACTCTTAACCAACCACTACTTCAATGCTAACCATCGGTTAATATTACATAAAGCTTAACCGGGATCCCTCATGCATTTCGCCTTGGTTAAGCTAAGACCTTTACCGGCCAAGAATCCCACACAACCGCCGGTCCAGCTTACCTCAAGATTAACCGCCCAATTACAGGCATTCTGCCTGGTTAACTCTTAGGATTTTAACCGGTTCAACTACATGGCCAAGCTACATTCTTAACCAGCGAACTTAACCGCACCAGATAACCTTTTAACAATTATTGCACTACTTGAACCCTATTAGAAAGTAAAGTTCGCTACAGAATAAAAAGTACAAAAATGCACAGAAATTTAAATTTTCTAAATTTGAATTGCAGCCTAATGAAATCAAATCAAGTTCATTGTTCTCATTCAGTTATGGTTCATAGCGGCCCCTATTATCACTCGTGGCAAGAAATTGCAAATTACTTTGAAACTAGACTATCAAAAGTAACGGATTTGCTTACCAATAATTTGCATAACTTCGGAAAGCTTGTAATTACAACTTCCTTTTCTGCATTTTGAAACATCTGCAGCAGATTAAGGCTCCGTGAAAAAATAATGCACTTTACCGACTTGAACCTAGTAAAACATTCAAATTAACAGAGCTATCGCTGATCATGCATGTCAACCGCATAAAAAGAGTACCTCCTAGTGGTAGTTTTACATAACCTCAGACACTCCATTGTGCGCTCACCAATTGAAACATGTTGCATAAATCCAGACCAATTTGGACATGATCTACTTGATGCATCGTCATCATCCTGACAACCACAAAATCTAGTCTAGCAGCGTTCAACATAATTATGGAGAGGCTGTTGTAACTGTTTTATATCTTTCACAACAATCGAAGACAATGCCTTAGTGACGAGGGGGATTGTACTCTTTCACTGGGAGGCCCAGAGATTTGATGCTGGCTTTTGCATTCATTCGCTTACTGCATGTTGCATCTGTCTTACAAATGTCTGAGTCAGTATGATCAGACTTGCCATGTTGTGGTTGACATGTGTCACCAATCCACTGAGTAAACCTCCATGGAAAAATGTCACCAACCAGAGACTGATTCTGCTCTTCAAGCATGACGCTCTGCTTGAAGCGATGCACCTCTGCAGATGATACGGAGAATCCAAGTCTGGAGAGTTGATCTATGAGCCACTTTGAATCGAATGCATGGTCCATCTGTGCACCAAGACCAAGCAGAATGGGACCGATAATAGAGCGTGGTTGGGCTGCTGCCTGAACAATGGCATTTGCAAGAGCTAATTCTTTGACTGGGTTGTTAACAAGCACCTGCGTCAGTGTGTGAAATGGGTGGAACGAACTTCTGTGCTTCGTCTTGTTTGCCAATTTCTGTGTCAGTAGGATAGGTTTCCCGACTGAAGCTCATTTCTCGCAATTCTGCTCTTATTAGCTTTGCAGCGGTTCTTACAATCCTTCTGCTTCATCATCTGCGGCCTGTTCTTTCTTCCATTGTTCTCACAGAATAAATTATGCCATTCCTGTCTGTCGCATCCCGTGTTAATTGGCGCATTTTATCCTAGTGGTATGTGGGTAGGAATTTATTAACTCAGAAATGCTTCCATATTCAACGAAACTCCCAGTTTTTCTTATGAAAATATATAGTAAAGTTATCCAATTTCATGCAAACAAACAAATAAGCAATACTCCTAACTACCTAGTGTGGCGACTTATCTCAAAAATATTTTATTTATGCTTATCTGTCGAGTTGTATGATACTCGATTGACTTCAGTTGCTTCTCCACAGCTAAGAATGTTGATCAGAACGATTTGAATGTAGCCATGGAAGGAACCACATCAACCGTCTTACTCGTATCTTGTTTCTGGATTGCCCACATCGTATTCACTTTACAGCCTTCTTTTGCAGACCAAAACGTCTGTTGAACTGTACCCGCCGATCAGCTGCTCATTCGCTGATTCAAATGCACGACTCTACAGACCGTTGCCTAAGAGTTCGTCAGACTTCACGAGCGTTTCTCTTCACTCGATAATAAATGTGCATCAATGCAAATTCCTCTTCCACACTTTGTGATACCTAGCTTCTTCCGCAACTAGATCATTGCAGTGTTGCAACCCCTCTACCCCCCCTCCACCACCCCCCCCCCCCCAGCCGGAGCCTTCTTGCCTACGGTGCCAAACTCAATGTAAGGGGGACACAGGAGAGAGCATGAGACACGTGGCTGTGCAACGGTATGGTCTCTTTTGCTAACTTCCATTTCTATGACTTTAGCTTGGCGATCTGACGATTCCATGGCACGTGCAGTTGTCCAATAGAACTTTTAACATCATACGAGGATCAGCAAGAGCACGCTGTTGCAGTCGATTGGAGCTAGTGGTCTGAATAACATGCGATTTGATTTCAGCATCTGCATTTGTGAACTCACAGTGTTTAGCCAAAGTTTGGAGCCATGTATGATAGGTGTCCGTTGTTTGGTGTTCATCAGGTTTCGCCAGGCGGAAATTGTACCTTTCAAATTCAATGTTCTTCTGCGGGCTAAAATGGTCGTCGAGTGCTTTCTTAGTTAGTTCACAGGCAGAATGTTCAGCAGACTCAGATTCATTAACTAATTTTTTTAATTTATTGCCAAAGAAACAAAATGAATATGAGTACAAGTAGTGGATACAGAATGGTCTCTGTTTGTTTGTTGTTCTCGGTGGTTGCTTGAGCCTGTTCAGCCGCTTCCGCATATGACTGGAACGTCAAACCAGTAATAATAAGGTTTTCGGTCTTGGAGAGGAATTCGAGTTCGTCTATTTTCTCCTTGGCTTTGGAGAGGTCACTCGTTAGTTTCTCATTTTCACTTTGGGCAGTCTGGAGAGCCGCCATAACGGGCGCAAGCTTTTCTTCCAATATCGCCACAATCGCTTCGATTACTGGGCGTTCACGCAGAGCCTTTGTCAGTTCCGCAACTATTTTTTCCCCTTTTAGACATTTCGTTTAACTTCGCTCGTTTAAAATTAGAAGAAAGGATAGTCCATGAAGAGTTTTCTCTGCCGCCAAACCAGGAAAAAAGACTTTTTTATCCGCAAAAATAAGAACGTGCGACATCGTCACGTGACCATAGAATCGTAAATGTCAAAGACTTCCTTACCTGCCAGGTGCAGAAGCATAGCTCGTTGGTGTTTAGCCTCGGTAATGTTCAACGCAGTTGATAGAATTTCAAAGCGTTTGATCCATTTTTTCCAGCGTTGGGCTGTCGACGTTGGGTCGGCATCCGGCTTGAACGGTGCGAAGTGGGGTATTGGCCCAAGTTCCATCGTGAAGTTCGTTTAGTTTTGTTCCTCGTCGCCAAATGTTATATTGTCAATTATCAAATATACTTTGTTTTGACAATAGCATTTAATTTATATGTATATTCAATCATTCTGTGTTATTCTGTCTGGAGAGAAAAGATCCTCTGACTCCAACTGGTTGGTTCTCTACTGTATTGTCCAACTAGTTCCCTACTATACTACACTAACATCATTATATTCAGAATCTGCAGTACTGTCTTGATTTCCATGTAAGCAAAACTCTTCTAAGCCGGAAACGCATTGCATTCTAAGACTTGACGAAAACCTGAATTTGGGACCTGCTAAATTTCAAAACGCCACTTTATAGCAACACTGTAACATGGTATAAATCTGTTTTGACCACCCAACATTGCCACGGCTGCTACAGACACTCAAGACGCTTACACGGTGTTCAAATATTCTAACTAAATCTTTTCTGGTCCTACAGAATCGTATGCAAAATGCCTCTGCTTCCAAACATTGTCTTTTAATCTCTCTCTGCCAGTCCTCCTCAGCACTTCTGTTGAATTCAGTTCATTTTCGCAATCAGTGCTTGCAGGAATGGTTCCCATTTTTACGCAGTTACCCCTCCAATACGCTCTCCTTCTATTCTGTGATTTGGTTATCTCCTGGAGCCCATATTTCAGTTTCCAAAGAATGCCGACATGGTCACTTGATCCGAGTGGTGCACTGGTGCTATATATTGCATTTCATCTACCACACTGTTGTCTGTGACAAATACATACCGTGGTCAAGTTTGGATGTTCATCTCCTGCCGCAATTCAAGTGGATTGAAACACTTTCGTGACGAAATGGAGGCACGTCAGAAATGCAGACACTGAATTTTCTTCAAATGTCGACAAAATTGATGGTCAGCTCAAAAGAAAACTTGGGTCAACTCAAAAGAAACAGGTGATTTATTGTCTTGTCCAATACTACCTACCGGTAGTTCTGTCGCAGGCAAAAATTCTGCTTTACTCAATGGTTTAGTGTTTTGTCCATTTAAACATTGTTTGATGATCTCAAGTAAATTTACCATTTGGTTTGAGTATATTATGTGTAGTTCAAAATTCTGTCATTGCCAGTTGTATTTGATGAAATTATTTTAGTCGTAGTTTTCCACAATGATCATGATACTATAATCGTACATTTACCGAATTTTTCTTAACTGACTAAATTTGAAGTCTTTTTGACTGCCACACTGTTCTCAGATTTTCTTCCAATTGTGCATCAACCTTAGTTGAATACAACTTTAGTTATGAAGTAAGCATAAATACATAAATGCGTAACAAGATGTCTATATGTTTTTGTTTCTTGAATGCTGAGCAGAACCTGTGTATAGACTCTTGTCTTGTGATGAAGAGAATGCACTCTTCAGCAAGTGCAACTGTTTCTGGAACCGAAACGTGCACTGAAATTACTAGCTGTGTAAACACTCGTTGACATTGCCAACTGCTGGATTCACTTCAGTGTACGATCTGTACCATAGCATCTGGTTAGTTTTTTTGTGGAAACTACATTCTTGTTCTAGTTCGCAATTGTTTAAGCTTCAATAGTTGATTTCCAAAGGATAAGGGAATTATTATTTTCATTTTGTAACTAAATGTTTTATAGACATCATGTAAGCCCTTGTTTTGTAAATAGTATCTTTAATGTAATGTGCATCAGATATACACCTCTTCAGTCTAAATAACTGCAGCTGTCGGTTATTATTTCACGAGTTAAGTGATTTTACAAATAGCTCAATCCAATATTATAGATTTTCAAGTACTGGTAGGTACACAGCCATTTGACTTTCTCTGTTGTGTAGTTGATATAAGATCTATTCCGCCCATGAATAAATGAAAACAAAACCAAAAACCTCGAAAACAATGTGCAATTAGAATGTCTTTAACAGAAAGAATATCTTCAACAACTGAAAAGCTTGTTTTGAAAACAAGCATTTTTTAAAGGCCAAGTTTCTGTAGCAATCAAATGGTTTTTTATATTCTTTTATATGAGTCATTCATTCTTAAACTTCGCATTCACTAGTTCTTAGTAGCTTTGCAAAAGCTTGTGTGATTGACTGTTATGCTTAAGTAGCCTACGTTTTGTTTTTATTATGTTGCATTAGCCAACACTGTGCAGAGGCTGCGTTAATTGCTGAGTTGCCTGGACAGTCGTCCATTCAAAGGCTGTTCAAAACACGGCATTGGAAATTTATCGATCATGAAGACCTTCTATCGCTTCTAAGATGCCAGTCGTTCAAACACGTGGTACGTGTTCAATGTTGAAGCAATTGTACCAATGCGTTCCTGATCAGAATGATTTTGATAGCAGGTTTGCTTGTTTGTATGTGCACTTGTTATAGCGCCCCTTCAAGCTCTCCCTACTCAGAGGCGCTCCCGAATGCAGAGCGGACACTGCATTGGAGTTTCACGCCGAAGCGCTGAGCAATTGTGAGTGAAGGATTTGCCCAAGGTCCTTACGTGGCAAGGTAGATTCGAACCTTGAACCTTCCGGCTCCAAGGCAACGACTACACCACCGCGCCCCATAGTACTGGTACATTATCAGTATTTCGTTGTGAGAATTATCTTGTATCTCCACTGTTTTCTAATTGCAGCTTAGAGCTGATATGTAGTAGATATTTGTGGATCTTTTTGTTTTACTTTTATCTGTAACGTGTGCTGTAATTGGCTGCAAATACCAACACCAGCATTAACGTGATTTTATCTTTCTTCAATTTCAATAGCTATGAGATCCAACAGGTCGTTTTATAAAGATATTAAACGAAAACTACCAATGTTGAAATTTTTAAAGGTCATGTGTCTGTAGTAATGAAATTACAATCTCTGGAAATGTTAATGTCTTTTGTTAAGATAGAACTTCTTTGAAATGCTTGTTTACAAATTCAGGTGCAGTACATGGAACAACACAAGGAAATGGTTGAGGACGAGTTGGCTGTTTGGTTTTGGAACGCAAGTGATCGTGGCATTGGGGAACGTGAGCTGTTGAGATCTACATCTTTCAAAGAGACGAGTTGAAGGCGATCTGTGTGAACAGGATGATCAATAACGTTGAATCAATAACGTTGGATCAATAACGTTTATCAATATCAATAACGTTTATCAATATCAATAACGTTTATCAATAATGTTTATCAATAACGTTTATCAATAATGTTGAATCAATAATGTTTTTCAATAACGTTTCTCATTATCAATAACGTTTATCAATAACGTTTATCAATAACGTTGAATAAACGGATGTGTCATTCAAAGCTATTGTTGATTATTGGTTTAACTGTGTGCTAGATCAAACAGAAATTGGTATGCGTTGGAACCAGTACAGAGGAACTTTGAATTTCAATCTATTTTGATGCACCTATTTCATTATATTTCTGGGAGAAATTGTTACGTTAATGTACTGTAATTGTAAACTGATGTAATTGACTGCAAATACCAAAATCAGCATTAACCCTTTAATGCCGAGATGGTAGTAAATGGTCTGGAAAATCCTATACACTCCGGCATTAAAGGGTTAATGTGACTGCAACATAGTGAATTTTATATATCATTTCAAAAGTCTTGCATCAAGCTTCAAAATGACAAAAGGTAATCCAGAGTTTGAATAATAAAGCTGGAGCAATTTGTTTTATCACGTTAATGCTGGTTCTTGTGTGTGGAGCAATGTATAAAGCACAGATTGCAGTACATTCTGCAATCCAGAAAGCTCTATTCTGTCTGATGGCCATGCGTGCATGTGCAGAGTTTAATCAGTTTCATTTCAATGATTGATGGCTTTTCTAAGTGAAGAGATTGATCCGCTAGGAAGTCTTATATCTTGAGCCGAACATTCAGGAAATGATGATTACTTAATGAGCAGTGTGTAATCATCTAGTCCCCTTGCATTTAAAAACAACTGATGACTTTTTTAGTGTTTATTTCTATATTGGCCAAAATTTTAATTTCAAAATGTCTCTTTCTGTTTTCTGTCAGAATTTCCCTTTAAAACATAACATCTTGTAAGTTTTTTTAAACTGATGACCTTTTCATAGTCCTCAAATTTTCTGATCAACATCTAACCATACCATTTTCATCCATATACACATGTAAACCTGACCTGTTGACTTTTTATGGGATGGAAATTGCTACACGTTTAGTTTTTCTTTGGGGGGGATGGTGCATGTTTACATGTATCCAACACCTCAAGAATTTATCCTGGAATGTCATTCCTAGGGGAACTTCCCCCCCCCCCCCCGCTTGCCCCCAGAGATGTCTAGATTAAACACTGCTTAATGAGCTAAGCAAAGTTATAAGTAAAGCAATATTAGTCAACCTATTCAAAAGGAAACTTGTTTCATTTAGTGATAAGAAAAAAAGTAGGCTTACAGTAATACCTACTGGATAGTTTTAAACGTGACCTTAGACCAGGTCTGTTTGTAAGCGCCATTGCATTTTGTTGCATTGCATATGACAGGAAGTTACTAATTCTATAGCTCATTTTGTGATTTGCTAAATATACAGATGTTGAGGAGTGTGTGTGCTCGGTGTTGTATCAAACAACCTCACAAATTACTACTTGAAGGTGTAGCACAGAATGTTAACAATGTAATAACAAGATGCACTGGTATCCCAATCAATAATTTATTACACACTGGTTGTTAAAGCGTCAATAATTGTCAAATATTGCTCAAGTGAATTACAGAAGCTGTACTCACAAAATATTCCTCCAAAGTGGAGTGTAATAGAATTTGTTATTTGTAAATAGGTTAGGTGGGCAACAGAAACATGCAGAAACATTGTTGTTCTTGACTCGTCAGATTCTTTCGAAACACAGTTCTGTCCACCCTTGTTCCTGTTCTTGTCTCGATCATTTCCGTATACATGAAAATAACACAAGAAAAAGATTATGACAGTGCCGTTTACTTGTTTTGATTGGACACCACAACTTTATTTTATACATTTGATATTTTTTTATACACGAGGTTTACTAACGTGCTGCAGGCAAATGTTCACTAGAGGCAATACTCACCGTTAAAATTACAAGGATGCATACAGAAATAGAAAGCTTACATCTGACACGTGCAAGAATGATGACAAACAAATATAATAAATTTACAAAGCTAACTTGTAAAGGAGAACATCTCTATTACGTTATGACACAGCCTCATCAAACAGTAACTAAAACTAACTAGTAATGCAAGTCAAGGAAAGATAGTTCCAGATAAGAATGAATAAAATAAGAAACTTTCTTTAAATACTTACTTAATAAATATCAAGTCACTATTTGCTTTTAGGATTAAGTATTTAAAGAAAGTTTAATTAGGTGATTTTCCAGACTTACTGAAACTGGTAATTGTAGGATTTTCATCACTTCTGGCATTCGTCAAGAAAACTAATTTGTTGTAGCTCACCAGATCTCGGCTTCATTGCCTACAAAAAGTAAATGTCAAAGACTGACGTAACTGTGCCACAGTTGATTCAGTTTCACTCTTAAATGATTTTGTCATGTTATCTATTATCATCATTTCTACCAAAGTCTTTTCTCTGTGCTTCAAAATCGATCACATTCAATTTTAATTCTTTCAATTTTTAATTAACTTTTTAAGTATACATTTTAAGTTAATAGTCACTTTGTCAAGTTCGACACATATGAGTCATCAATACAGTTACCACTGTCAAGGCAAGGTAACAGTAATTAACAACAGTTACCACTTGAAGATTAGGTAAGGTAGGTATGTGCAAGGTAAGTCAAGATAAGATAGGTGTAGATAAGTAAGTTAAGTCCCTTAACACGTGTTAAGCTGATTTAAAAAATTTAATAAGTTAGGTAGAAAATTCTCTTATCTTTTGCAACGTGAAGTTGCTCCTGGCCAACATTGCTCAGCTCTTCATGATAATGGATCTGCAAACAGATTTGTCGATCAAATTTATTAAATACAGAAAATAAAAAGTAAATGATTAAATCACAAAAAGGTCTTTAATAAATGTCCCCTCACCATTGTTTAAATTTTTGAATCTCCACACTGTAATGGTAGCATTTTAAGCTGTTATTTAAACAAAATGGTTAATTTTACAATGATGATAGTTGTCGTTCAAGACTTCAAAAGTGTCCCATTGTTTAAATTTTTTTACATTTCCACACTGTAATGGTAAAATTTTAAGCGGTTAGGTCAGTGGTTCCCAACCTTTTTTCGCTTGCGGCACACTACGAAGGAATAAAAATATTTGCGGCACACTAAGAAGGAACAAAAAATTTCGCGGCACATTTAATTATAATTATCAATTTTTTAATCTATTTGTCACTATTATTTAATGATAATTTATTCTTATTTTAATGTTCCTCTTATCTAAATAATAGCCTACTATAGTGAGTCTAGTCGGTCAGCAGATCAAATTGAAATGAGGCTTCAGAGACAACAATCATACTCGTAAAAAACTTTTTTGGGTCGAGGAAAAAATTTGAGTCTTCGCCCCAAACAAAGCCCAAGTTTTTAGTCCACCACCACCCCACCCCCAAAACGGAAACCAAACTCCGCCACTCAGCCCATATGTTACCCAGTCAAAATTGTCGATTGCATGTGAAGGGAAGTAGGCCTAATGCTGTAGTGCTGGTTGTAGGTCTATCAATGTGTTTAGTATTTTAGGTGCAACTTTCTTTTTTAACTGAGATTCAATGATCGTGGGAAAACAATCAAGATTCCCTTTGGAGATCTTAACCTGCCACAGTGAGAGAGATTAAGACCAACTGACTTAAGTTATGATGTTACAGTAATGATGTTTTTGGATGTTTTGCTTTGAATCATTATTAATTAATAACATTTTAGAATTTTCCCGCAGCACACCTGCAAAGTTCTCGCGGCACACTAGTGTGCCGCGGCACACAGGTTGGGAATCACTGGGTTAGGTCAACAAAAATTTCATCATCATCGTCAACAACAACATTGTTGTCACTGTCATCATTATCGTCAGTATCAGCATGAATAACAAGCTGACTAAGAAAATTGATAGAAAAAGATTTACAAAAAATTTAATAGTTGAAAGTAAAAAGTTTCTTATCTTTTGCAACATGAATGTGTTTCAGCTCTTTATGGAAGTGGATCTGTAAAACAATTTTGACCATTTATTAGTTACAGAAATAAGAAACACATTTAATTAAATTACAAAATAATGATTTCCCGCCATCATCATAACCACTGCCACCACAACCATCAAAAAACCACCACTACCACAAAGATCATCATCATCGTCATTGTCACCATCATCATCTTCATCATCATCATCATCATCATCATCATCAATAACAATGTTGTCATTGTCATCATTGCTGTCAACAACAGCTTGAGCATCAATAACAAAATGTCAGAAAAACTGATAAAAAACTGAATTTAAAAACTTAAAAATTGACAGTAAAAAGTCACTTACCGTATCTTTTGCGACGTAAATATGTCTCCGCTTTCATGAAAGTGTATCTGCAAGACAGTTTTGGCCATTTATTAATTACGGAAAGCATAATGAATAAACCTTCAATTAATTTTTAATTACTATTAATAACCTCATTGCTTTTTTAAAATTATTTCTATTGCTTTATTACTTTTTAATATTATTTATTTTGTTAGAAAATTACAATTTCCCATCATCATCATCAACAACAACAACAACAGTGCTGTTGTCATTGTCATCATCATTGCCAACTACAGCATGAGAATAAATAACAAAAATTTGCACAAGAAAACTGATAAGATAACTGATTTCAAAAACTTAATAATTGAAAGTAAAAAGTCACTTATCTTTTGAAACGTGAATATGTTTCAGCTCTTCATGGAAGTGAACCTGTAAAACAGTTTTCACCATTTATTAAATACAGGAACCAACAACTCACTGCACCCGGAGCAGGCGGCGGCGGCGTTCCACGGAGCAGCGTCGAGCAGCAGAAACGGCGGCTCGTCGTCCAACGAGAGTCCATCGTCGACGAACGGGATGTCATCCTCCACCGTCCTCTCCTTCGCCGCCGCAGAAGCCACCGCCACGTCGACCTCCAACACGCCCGACACGTCCTCCTCCACCTCCAGCTCGTCCAACTCCAAGACGTCCGGGTCGTCCGCGGAGCAGGCGGCGGTGTCGTTCCTCGGAGCACCGTCGAGCAGCAGAAACGGCGGCTCGTCGTACAACGAGAGTCCATCGTCGATGAACGGGATGTCCTCCTCCTCCACCGCCTCCTTCGCCGCCGCAGAAGCCACCGCCACGTCGACCTCCAGCACGCCCGACACGTCCTCCTCCACCTCCAGCTCGTCCAACTCCAGCACGTCCGGGTCGTCCGCGGAGCAGGCGTCACACGGATCACCAGCGAGCAGACACGACGGTTCCTCGTCCTCGTCCACGTACGGGATCCCATCGTCCACGACCTCCGCAGCAGCAGAAGAAGAAGCAGACGAAGAAGCAGACGAAGAAGCCAGCTCCAGGTCGCCCTCCAGCACGTCCGAGACGTCGTCCACGATCTCCAACTCGTCCATCACGTCCCCCAAGTCCTCCGCGTCCACGACGTCGACATCCAGCCCGTCCGCCAGCTCCGCCGCAGTCGCCCGTCGCCAATCGCCAAACATCCACCAAAGCATTCTGAAAATATCGCAAAATCAGAGACAAATTCGATGAAAATCGACAGTCAAGATCAAAGTTTGCAATCTAGAAAGAAGCCGCACATCAAACAATCGATTATTACGTCATCGTGGAACTTTTGAGAAACCGGACGTGAGATCAAAGGTTCACTTCCGCTTCAAATTCAAATCAATTTTTTTATGCGCATTCACTTACGATTAGCCTAGTTTAAGGCAAATGTTACTCGATGAAGTTTCACTTAATTGTTATTTAAATTTTTTAAACATGAGAGATAGGCCTAGTCAAATTGAACGTTGTGGATTTTTCAGAGGTGCGAAGCAGCTACGAAGGGAAGTGGCGAAGCCGCCTTTTTATTTTAAACTGAGAATTTGAAGGTGGAAGATCAGATGCGTTGGAAATGAATTTTTGACGAGGAGTTTTGAGTGGAAAGCCCGACAGGCGACGGATCGAGGCCTTTTAGGCGGAATTATGCATGTTGGATGATTGAAAATGATGGTAGAACAACTGAGAAAAGCGCGGAATTCTGGAGGAAAATTGTTCTGTAGGCCTAATGGACATTGTCACATAGCTCTGTTGGAGAACACGAGGTGAACAGTGACCGGATTTCGAAAAAGACTGAGACAGAAAGATGATGATGTGTGCAGCGAAGATGTCTTGCAATAATATCTAGTCTTTGCTTCGTGTAGCGCTGAGAATTTGCGAGAGTTCATGATTGTATCAAGACAACACTGGCGAAATAATTGATGCTATCATTTCTTATGCTTGACCTTTGCGTCTTAAATATTGGAACCGAACGTGCCCACGCCTGCCTCATAAAGTTCTGTTGTAGATTAGGCATATGTGAGTATATTGTCTTCCATAATTTAATTATTTGAACGGTGATTACATCCGAAAATACGGTTGCGAATATTGCGATTCTATTTTCTGAGCATATTTTTATTGCGCAGTGTCTGCTGACGGTCTAGAAATTTTATATCATCGGGTGGAAGAAGTAGTAAACAGAAAATTTCTTTAGAAGGTAACATTTTTTACGTGTAAGTGCCCTGTTAATCGAATTAAAAAATGATTTTTATGCTTTTATCTGTTCTCATTGGTGTTTTGCAACGTTTGATAATCGTCAGCGGTCATACCCGCATTTGGGTGAGTCAACGTTGAACCCTGAACGGCCATCACTTTCGCATGACTTGGTCCACTTACATTGTGACACGATACGATACAAATTACTGCGTACATGTATACAGTATAAGGCCTGTCATGACTCGGATATTGCATGTTTTTACCGCAAAGTATAATTATTAAAACCAAAGTTTTGTTCATCTGACAGTGAGGTACGTATCTATTACGCTGCATGTAAACACACGTATTGCGCCGTTGATAATTCTAGACTTTTAAAGTTCTGTAATGCCCACGGCCCAGTGGTGATGTATTTTGCAGGAAATAGTCTGTCATTGGTAAAGTGGACTATTGTTAATATATTTGAACGTGTGCTTGATCTTAAATTTGCTTTTTTAAGGAGGAAAGACTTTGATCTCTGATTCAACATCATGACTCTCCAGTGGACGTTAGTGGCGACTTTTCTCTACGCAGAAATTGCCGTCTGCCTGCTTCTTCTTTTGCCGTTTATTTCAGCCAAAAGGTGACTATATCATCACAATGAATTTATAACCGATGAAATCGCCTTCTTCTAGGATTTCTTCACAAGCGTAGTTCCAATAATAGCCCCTTGGTCGTGAATTGTAATTTTAATTGAAAATTTATATAGCACCTCTTCAATGTAACCAGGTCAGAGGTTTTACAGATCTGACAATTTAAAACGATGATCAAATGGAATGGTTTGCAAGTGCTTGCAAATTTTAATAAAAGAAAGACTAAGAAAGGTTATATTATATAACATAATGTAATATACTGTTGTATTAGAAGTGTTGTCAATTGAATTCTGTGTCAATTAACGAGCGCTTGTGATTTGACATTATATGCTCGAGTAGCTTAAAAATGCCTCTTCTTCGTTACTTTTGTTGTAAACTTGCATTTTTGTCGTTTTTAGATGGAGATCAATTTTCCAGTCTCGTTTATTCAACGCCATCACTGCATACGCAAACTACTACTTCATGGTGTTCATGTTGATTCTTGTAATACTCTTTGCCGGTGAGTCTGCTTTGTATGGATATAGGATTAAGTGGCTGCTTTTTCTCAGTTTAGCTTTAACATGTCGGCAGTTACTGTAGGTGTTTTTGTAGCCTAGTATGTTTGTACGGGGCTTTAAAGTGAATTAGAAACTTTATTGGTTATCCACCGTTGTCTGTCTCTATTTTCTTCTGGGTAAAATATTGTTAGTGTCCGTAATTGTGGTTCAGCTTTGGTGGTGTCTAGTGCATTAAGACTGCAAAACAATCATCATCATCAGGATCCAATAAGAAATCTACTCATGCAGCAGAACTTGAGTCTCTGCACAGTTTGAAGCATGGTGTCCTCTGCATTGTTTATCACATTTCTCCAGAGTCCCCAATCTTGTGCTGCTTAAGCTATACAAATACTGGGTTGCGTGTATGACACTCAGTTTAATGACCAGCGCTCTCTCAACTGAGCTACGGACCCCCCCTCAAGATGTTTCAGATGTTTAATTTGGTCAAATTGTAACTTATGTGTTTGATCTTCCATATACATATGTTATAATTATTATTATTATTATCATAATTTTTATTAGCAAAGTGATAGAAGCTGCTAATTGCATGTAATTTATTTGGAGCCGCTGTAGTGAGTATAAAAACGTGCACAGATGAGTTACAATGTCTGACTTGTCTGTGTTATTCTCTGTCATCTCAGATGCGATTCGAGATGTAAGGAATTACTCGCAAGCTCTGCACGTAGATGACAACAAGATGACTCCAAACACCGAAACAAGTCTTCACATGAAACTGTTTCGCGCTCAGCGTAACCTCTACATTGCGGGATTTGCACTCTTTCTCTTCCTGTGAGAACTTGCTTTTTTTTCTTCGATCATCAAAATTTTGTCTTAATTCTTAACCATTACTTTTAAATAAGAGGCAACATTCATAAGCATGCAATACAGAAGGTCAGTGTTATTCGTAGAGTTCATAAACTTCAAGATGTTGATGACCATGAGCATAACCACATTTTTATTGAAACAAATTTAAGTAATAAGAGTTTAACTGATGCAGGGCTGTTTTTAAGGAATTTTTAGAACTGCACAACTCGGCCCTTCTTTCCTTTCTCATTGTCCATGGTAATTTACTTACAATCGGAGGACAGTTACCTTTTCGCTAGTTTTAACTGTACAGAAGTGCTTACACAACTGCACAAATCCATTTACAAATGCACATTTTGTGTAAAACTGCACGTTTAAAAAAAACCTGAACTGATGTAATATAGTTGCAAATGCAATGTTTAGCTCAAAGGGAGAGTACTAAAAGAGCCTGAACCCACTAACTTGGGCCACCCTAGAATAAAAGTTGAATTGAACTGCGATAAGAAGGTAATCCGGATATAACTGAAATGTTTACTTTTGAATACACAGGGTCCTGCGTCGTTTAGTTGTGCTGATTAATCGTCAGGCGACGCTTCTGGCTGAATGTGAGGCTTCAAAGAAACAGGCTGAGAGCGCCACAGCTGCTGCCAAGAGATTCATGGAGGATCAGGAGAACAAGGTAAGACAATTGAACATGTTCTATTAATATTAGTAATATTATTTTGTTGTTTGTATGTGCACTTGTTATATAGCGCCCCTTCATGATTTCTGCGCGGAAGCACTCCCGACTACAGCATGGACACTGAATCAGAGTTTCACGCCGAAGCGCTGAGCAACTGCGAGTGAAGGACTTGCCCAAGGTCCCTATGCTATTGTTTTACCAGAGGTAGTTCTAATCTCTTGGGAGACAATAAATTGTCCGGAGACTGTTAGTGGCATCCGGAACAGCTACATTTCATCCAATTCTGGCAATTCAAGGAGAGTCGGTGAATCACTGAATTGTAATTGAAAGCCGTTGGAATAGGGGGCTAGTCTGGAGATCCGAGTAAGATCTGAAATGAATGCAAGAATATTATTATTATTATTTTTTTTTAAAGTATTATTTTAAAAAGATTTATAGAGCACTAACAGTTGTAACTTCTTAAGTACACAGTAGATATACTAAATGACAGCTAAATAATAAATATATGCAGTTTGAAATGAATCAAATCAAATCAGTTTATTCTGAGAATGAACAAGACAAACAAAACAAAACCAAGGTATACTGCAAAGAAAAATACTAGGCTACACAGTAGGCCCTACACATAAATAAAAATTAATGTTCGCAGGACACCTTGATTGTATAAACGGTGAACACTCAGAAAGGGTCATCCAGAAAGGGACAGGTCCCGCTAACCTGGATAACCCCTGAACGTAAAATGTAAGTCAAGATGGTGAGGTTAGAGATATAAACAGAAAATGGAATTTAAAAAAAAGAAGAAAATACCAGGAAAGAAATCAATGTGGCATAAAATCACATGATCAAAAAAAGCCTTTGGCAACAAGAATGACTGAATTAATTATTAATTCAGTAATTATTAATTAATTATTAATTTAGTAATTACTAATTAATTATTAATTTAGTAATTACTAATTAATTATTAATTCATTAATGGTTTGGCGTTGAATTGAGGCATTGAGTTCTGATGTACTTGCTTAATAAATTTCTGTGAGTATCCTGTTCTGTGTGGCTTTGAACAGACAAATGAAGCGGGCGACGTTCGGGCAACCAAGGAAATCGAGGAAGCCAAAGCTGAAATTGCCAAACTCAAAGACAGTAAGTCTCATTTGAACGCAACAAGAGTCTGATCTGAATTTAAATGAGTTACAAGCAGGACTGTAGTGGCAGAATTATAGGTGAGTACACGCTACAGTCGCCTAGGCCTGTCTGCAGGTCATTTTCCCGTATATGATAGACAAATATTTGATAAATGATTAATTGGTGCAGTATAGAAAATTCTTTGAGTATAAACTATCTCATGTACAATTGTACATAGCTGGAACTACAAGAGCAACATTTATTCTAATATTCATTTTCTTTTCATGCACTCCTATGATTAATTCTCTTATATATCTCTTATATATTCTCTTCTGTAATAGTAATCGTGCATTTATATAGCGCCACTTCAAGAGAAACTCCTCAGAGGCGCTCCCGACCTGACAGCAAATCACAATCAAGGGGAATGGTTTTCAAACGCTTGCGGAAAAGGGGCACAGAAAGACTAAACTAAAAGCACAGAAAAACTACACTAAACTAGACTGTAACTAAATCTGCGTACACTGACTACACTCTTCTATCAAAAATTTTTTATCTGGGGGTTCCTACCTAGCTGGATCATCTCTTAAGGAGTGCCTGTTGTTTCCTTACTTCATTTACTCTGTGCACATGTAATCACATGTGCAATCTTAATTCACATTGTGCAAAGCATGACATATTGTTCTGGGAGCAATAGGTTGATTTGAACATCTCGTGTTAGTGATAATCCTGTCTAAAATAACATTGAATGGCTTTCTCTTGTTTTAATATAGAATTGAAGTCGAGTCTCACTGATCTTGATGCGATGAAACAGCAAAGCGAATCAACGAGCAGAGAGTATGATCGACTGCTGAAGGAGCACGCCAAGTTACAGGTACATAATTGTACAACATCAGTCTGATCTCATGCATGTTGTACACAGATAGACTGTTGGTTTACTATGCTTACTTACTTTTGCTTAAAAATGGCTTTTCAACATGCATCAGTTATTTAATGTGCACTGCCGAAGGTACTCATAAATACCAACTGCACACTTCAAACTGTACTTGAACTGGAAACTAAAATGTCATTCACTAATTCATTATGGAGATTTATATAAAGCTCCTTCAAGGTTACTACTCGGGAGCTTTCCTGAGCCAACCTCAACTGAAAACAACAATTTATGGTTGTGTGTCCTAGGCCATAGGACTCTATTCACTGTTGAAACAAATGCCTAGCAAGGGCCCTGCCTGTGAATCTGGAAGGGCTTAATTAATTCCTTTTCCCTTGCATTTATAAATTATAAAGGCAACATTGGGCCTTCTTGGTTGTGGTGCTATAATAATTATATCAAGTTCTTTATTGATTTCTCGACTGTATTAATTTGTATTGTTGTTTTAGGAGCAGGCCAGCGAAAGAGAAGGAAAGACGTCAGCAGCGTCCAAGAAGGACGAATAGAAGAGCCGACCTTGACGTCTTTTGTTTGCATCTTCAGACAATTATACTGTAACCTTGAGAGCTTATGTTTATAAATGTGTGTGCTTATCTTTCCATCGAAAAGATTTCGTTTCTCGTAGCTTTAACTCGGAAGATGTAGTAGTAGTTGGCAGATCGCCAGTATTTACGACGGATAGTTCTGTACAGACGACGTGCTATATAAATTGCTTTTATTTTAACGCAATTTCCGCTTAATTTTCATTTGCCGTAATTTGTCAACTAGTTGCGTGTGGTCATGAACATCCTTTTCAAAATCATCGTTATTTGCTGGCCAGTAGTACGCAGTGGCTGTCCCTTGATTATTGATGCTTTCATAATATTAAAATGATGTTGTGTGATTCATTAAATTGGAATAAGTGATTTCGATTCAATTACTTTGTGTTGTTTTATTGAGGTGTCCAAATTATGGTTTAATATTTCTGCTGTTAGTTGACTGAAATCAATGTAGGTCCCTCAGTGTGGTATGACCTTCCCCCTGCAATTCATAGCAGGATTCTGAAAGGAAATTCACCTGCATCTCTTCAATCAATCAATCAATTTTCGTTTAATCAAAACTTCAGGCTGGCAGAACGCAGCATGCTACATACAACTAATTTTACAAAGGTTTTATATATAAGTTTGAAGATCTATCTTTTTCATGGGCCTGTCATGCTGAGAGTGCTTTTGAATAGTTTTCTTGGGAGTGGTGCTTTGTAGTTGTTCAGATTAGACTAGTTAAGTCAGTGGTTCCCAACCTTTTTTGACTGTCGGGCCCCTTTTTCTAAGTTGGAGGGCGTGAGGGCCACTTTTTCTACATTAGGGCATTTAGGGGGCCACAATGCTAAAATTTTATTAACTAAAAGCATATAAAAATTGTTATAATTAACTCCAAGTAGAATGTTTGATGTTTATAGACTTCAAAATAAAATAATTTCTAATAGAGTATCCATGATTATAATGTTCTACCCTGTCCAAATTGTCAATTTTTCATACATTTTTGTTAATTCTTTGAAAGAGGAGTGCCATTGTTGAGGCATGGCGGGCCATTTTGTGAGGCCTCGCGGGCCACTTTTGGCCCGCGGGCCACGGGTTGGGAACCGCTGAGTTAAGTGAACAGACTGCCAGGATATTAAACGTTGAGTGTGTTGTACGCTGTACAGCTCTGGCAAGTGTCTTTTTCAGTTAATGGCGAATTTCTGCTGTCTCCTTTAAATTTGTGACCGCAGATTGCATTGCTGATAAGGCGGATAATTTGCACATCACTGATTTTTTAAAATAATTTTAAATACAATCCCAAAAAACTCGAATGGCATAAAAATTTTAATTAATCCACTTAAAAGCAGCATGCCTACATGCTTAAAAATTATTATTATAGCCTATTACGGCACGCTCATGCACACACCATTGTTATTATTATTGATTGTATCATGCTTATTAATTCATGTCAACTAGGTTTGTCGAGCTGTGCAGTCTTCTATTGTTTAAGCCAGTGATTCTCAAAGTGCTGGTCCGTGGATAAGAGTCAAAAATCAATTGTAATTTTTAGATTATATATTTGTGATTTTTTCTGGTTTGTGTTTTATTTTGAACAGATGTTGCCATCATTAACATGCAATCTTATCTTAGTAATGTGTCATTAGCTATATTTTTGCAGATCCGCATAGAATAAGTAAATTAAAATTCACTTCTTATATGGTATGACACTTTGGGCTTAGCTTTTTCTAAATGTAATTAAATGAGAATTAAACGGAAAAATAAATTTATATGCTGTGAGGGATGTTTTAATAATTGAAACAAATCCCTAATTATAAATGGCCTTACAATAGTATTCTTATAGCATTGATGTTGGTTTTGTTTGGGCTCGCCAATTAAGTTAGGGGTCTGTGAACTTCAACAAAAACTATTGCCGGTCCGTGGCCTGCATAAGTCTGAGAACCACTGGTTTAAGCTTAGAATGGTAAGCTGAGAGGTAGGGAAACTGGAAGGGTCTTTTGGAATAACGGTGCTACCACCTGGCCAATATTCATATGGAAAATCAGTGACCAAACTGCTCATACCAATATTCCTAACTTCAAGCAGCATTGAGAAGCCAAGCCATTCCTCATTCAAAATCAAATTGAATTTCAAAGCAGTCACTATATTATAAATCATTGAACTCTAACAGTCAACTCTTGGGTAAACATAATTAAATCTTTGCATGTAACACAGCATGCAAATTGGGGGAGCATCTGTGACAAGTTTTGGCTATGAAATGGATTAACCCTTTAATGCCGGAGGGTAAAGGATTTCCCATACCATTTACTACCATCTCGGCATTAAAGGGTTAAGAAAATGAACAATATGACTGACGACAAGTGTATTGGTCAATCCATAAAGCATAGACATCAATGATAAAACACTGTCAACAAAGAAACCAGTCAGTAACTGCAGCACAATGGCTGAGTATCCAGATACTATAGAAAAGCAATCCATTGAACAGTTTCTTGTGATGTGGACTGACGAACTATTCCGCTCCCTCCATCAACAGAATGCAACCTAAAACATTTAACACATCTTCGTAAGTATCATCTCATAAGAACACTATAACTTCTTAATCGCTGTGTTCATTTTGTTTTCATTCATTCATTTTGGAAATTTATATAGCACCCCTTCAAGAAAGAAAAACTACTCGGAGATGCTCCTGACTCCAACACGCCCCAACAAACAATATGAATTATATCAACTCATCCTGGGTTACAATTTAATTTGTTGAAGGAATTCACAATTTCACAATGCCTTGGACACTTTTTCAGAAAAAAATTCACAAATTACCCTAGAAATCAGCTTTATTCAGCATTATAGTAGCACTACGTACTTAATTAGTCAGATTTTTCTTTCATCCTGGTTTACCATCGAAAATGTTTTGTTACAATCACTTTTCAATCGAATTTGAGATTATCAATTATCTTACAAAAATAAACACTTATTTACGTTTTCATTTTTGCGGCATTTTGTCCGCAACACTTTGCAGCATGACACTTTGACAGGCACCACTTTGACAAGGTTCATGAAAAGTACAATATAAATACTTTCATACATAAAAAATAAACAATGCACAGCAGCCACTCCTTGGAAGCGAGTGCCAGACAGCGTAGAGCCTTCTCGGTTGTTGGCCCGTCCACATGGAATGGGCTCCCGCTTGCGCTACGCTCACTACCTCGGAATAATTTGCCTGCCTTCTACCAGTTGCTTAAGACCTATCTTTTTAGCCGTGGCTGGGCTGGGAGCACCTCTGAGTAGACTTCTTGAAGGGGCGCTATATAAGTTTTCGGAATGAATGGATGAATTAAAAATTATAACCACTGCATGCTCAGGAATCTAACCTCCAAACCTGAGTGTGAACACGATTCACTTGTCTAATGTGTCCATTTTCTCGTCAGCTGTTGGCTCCGGTTCTTTCTCCTCCTCTTCCACCTTCTCCTCGTACGCTTTGTCTGACGGTGTCACAACCACGCCTTCCCACACAGTCATATCTGTCACAATGTCTGAAAGCAAGTTACACACCATCACCAATGTTGAGCTGACTAAAAATAATTCTACTGAAACCATTGGGTTTGGTTCTGACAAAGACAAACAATGCTTACAATTCAAGTCACAACTTTTACATCCGACCTGATACTAGACAGATTTACATTTTCAAGTAAAATCTAAATGCAACATAAGAAATTATGAAGGATTCCAACTTTCACACGATGCCTGCAATTTGATATCACATACACCTGGGTGTCTTGCAGTTTAGCCAAATGACTATGATCCTTTGGTGCTCAAGTCACCTGGTCACCTGGTGCCGTCAGCTTCTGGAGCTCTGGCGAAAGCCTTGATGTATTCTCTCCAACGTCTCCTCTCTCTAGTCACCTCTCGTAGCTCCTCCAGTCTCATGCCAGACTTTTCCTGTACCTCATCCAACCATTTCTTCCTAGGTCTTCCGCATCTTCTCCTTCCCTCACCGCATGCCGTCATCAGCTCCTTTTCCAGACCGTTAGATCTCATCACATGGCCAAAGTAGCTCAATTTTCTCCAAGTTGCTGTTTGCTGCAGTGTCTCCTCCCTCTCTATTCCAAGCTCCTCGCGCACCGATTCGTTAGTTCTCTTCTCCGTCCATGAAATCCTTAGCATCTTTCTCCAAATCCACATCTCACACGCGTTGATTTTCTTTTCCATATCCCGTGTCTTTGTCCATGTCTCGCATCCATATAGGACGACTGGGAAGATCAGTGCTCTTACCAGTCTTTTCTTTGTTTCCCTGCTCACGTATTTATCCTTCCAAATCTTTTCCAGACCGTTCATTGTCGTTTTCCCCATTATTACCCTCCTCCTTATTTCCATATCACTTCTTCCCTCCTTCTCTATCATAGATCCCAGGAATGTGAAGCTCGATACTACCTCTATCGTTTCTCCATCCACCTCAAAGTTTTTGTATGTTGCAGTTGTCATAACCTTTGTTTTCTTTACATTGAAGTATAGTCCCGCCTTTTCGCTTTCCTTCCTGACTCTTCTTATTAACTCAACTAGGTCGTCCCTCTTACCCGCCAATAATGTCGTATCATCGGCGTACCTCAGATTATTCAGTATTTTCCCCGCTATCCTTACCCCTTCTGTTGCCTCCTCCAATCCAGCCCTCCTCATAATTCTCTCGGCATACAGATTGAACAGGAAAGGGGACAAAATGCACCCCTGCCTCACTCCTTTCCTTATTTTAAATTTCCCTGTGTCACCATATTCAGTTCTTATTACCGCTTCTTGATCCACATAGAGGCCCTTTAGTAGTTTAACCAAATGCTTCGGAATTCCCATCTCAATTAGCGTCCGCCACAGTAGTGTATGGTCTATGCAATCAAACGCCTTGCTGTAGTCTATAAAACACATATGCACCTGTTGCCCGTATTCCCTCTGTCTCTCCATAATCCACCTTATATTGGCGATGTGATCGCGCGTTCCTCGCGCCTTCCTAAATCCCGCTTGATTGGTTGGTAATTCCCTTTCGATTGTCTTCTCCATTCTTTTGTGGATTATTTTGAGAAGTATTTTGCTCGTGTGCGATATCATCGCTATCGTTCGATAATTTCCACACTCTCTCGTGTCTCCTTTCTTGAATATTGGTATGAACACGGACCTTTTCCAGTCCTCCGGCCACTGCCCAGTTCTCCAGATTTGATTGCATAGTTTTGTAATAGTTCTCACCACTGCTTCATCTCCCGCTTTTACCAGTTCTATATGTATTCCATCATGTCCTGGCGCTTTGTTGTCCTTGAGCTGTTTTATCGCCCACTCCACCTCTACCTCCAATATCTCTGGTTCGTTTTCGACTTCCTCTATTTTGATGTTTTCCTTCTCGACACATTCATCTTCCATGTACAACTCTTCCGTATACTCTCTCCACCTTTCCTTTATCTCCTCCTCATCTCCTATTATCTTCCCATCCTTCGTCTTGAGTGAACCCATTCTAGGGCCTGCTGTCTTCGTTATTTCCTTCATCTTTGCGAACAGTTCTTTAGTCCTTCTTTTCTTTCCTTCTTCCTCCATCTCCCTACACATTTCCTTTATATGGTTTTCTTTATCCTCCCTTGCCTTCCTTTGGAAGGTCTTATTCAAGGTTTTTACCCTATCCCTGTTCCCTTCCTTCTTTGCTTCTCTCCTTTCTATTGCCACCTCAATGGTCTCTTTGGATAGCCATGGGGTAGTTTTCCTTGATGTTTTCTTTGGTACATGTTTCTCCGCAGTCTCCTGGATCGCAGTTTTCATCTTTGTCCATAACGTGTTCGTATCCTGCTCTTCCATTGTATCGTCTGTCTCTAAGATCTCAAACCTATTCTTTATCTCTACTCTGTATTCTGGTGTTATGCCTTTGCAATCAAAACTGGTCAGTCTTTTATCTCTCTTCATCTTCTTCAACTTTAGCTGCAATGTAGCCACTATTATCTTGTGGTCTGTTCCGCAATCCGCCCCCGGTCTTGTTCTTACGTCTTTTATTGTG
Organism: Lumbricus rubellus; assembly: GCA_945859605.1. Classification (NCBI taxonomy): domain Eukaryota; kingdom Metazoa; phylum Annelida; class Clitellata; order Crassiclitellata; family Lumbricidae; genus Lumbricus; species Lumbricus rubellus. The sequence continues at coordinate 28,440,574 of OX243826.1, read as the reverse complement.
CTCAAGTAGTCTGGTAAAATCAATCTTAACATGCTAGGCATTCATGTAAGTAATCAAGCAAGTATTCATGCACCCGCATAAGGGCATCTATAGTTCTATATACTGAACTACTTGAGAGCACTACTTGAAAGCCTATACGATGATGAATTACGTAAATAATATGTACCATACGTGCCACCTTGCTGCTCAAACTTACAAACGAGCAGCTTACAGTTTTAATGCTAAAGAGGATCACAATTAAACTGCAATTAATTTGTGATCGACGAGCTGATACTCAATTAGTTTCACACTAAGAATAAAGAATTTAATTATAACTCACTTGGATATTCCTCAAAACCCAGAACTTGTCTGTGGCCACCGTGTGTCAAGACTCGTAACAACGTCTGCGCTGTGTAACATACTTGATCCTGAAACAAAAAAGAATGAAAAAGCTTGACAATAAATGTGATGCTTAAATGTGCATTTATTTTGTAAGATCTTCTTAAACATTTCACACAAAACAATGACATTTGTTCGTTATGAGGATTTAGGTTACTACTCAGCAGCGCTCCAACTGGGACAAAATGGAACATTTTTAACATGGCAATATAACGTGTCAGACGGGACCCATGGAAGAAGGTGCAAGTATGGAGGTAGCCCATTCCAGACCACAGCCAGCAACAGAGAAAGCGCGTTGCTGCCTGACAAAAAATCCCCAGATCAATTGAACATGAGTAACTTACACTGAAAAACTTATATATCATTTCAAGCAAGTCGAAGGAACAAGAAAGTACCAACAAAAGAAAACTGGAGACAATAGAGGTCAAATTGAATTGAAAACTCTAAAAAAAGGAAGCAGGATGATACAAATAAAAACTGATAGAGATGACCGATAACTTGAAAAACATGAAGAATAATTTAACCAAAAATAGGAAATAAAGTAATAAAATAAGAGCCAAAAGGGAAAATCAGAATTATTCCTGATGAGAGAAGATTTAAAGTGCAAGAGCTGATAAAGAAGATATTAAAATAAATGCACGGGTCGGTTAAGAAGAGAGTAACGGAGTTGTTTACCTGTTGTTCGAGTGTGAGGATGGTGTGTGCCCGGATGTTACCCGGCTCACAAGGGTCCGTGATTCCCGCAGAGCCCGGCAGAAACAGACCAGCAGCCAACAACTGCAGAACACGCCTATCACAGAAAAAGCAACAAGACTAAGTTATATCTCTCTATCCAAATTCATCTGCTTAACATGCAACATCAGCAGGCAGTAATTGAAAAAAAAACCTAAACTCTGCTCAACAGTTAAAAATTCTAATTGCTACTTAATTAGCTTTCGAAAATTTAAACGAAACAACATGCATTTATCAAGAGCATTAAAATAGCTCCAAAACAAAATAAAAGCAAAAGAATTTTGGAAACATATTTTTAGATTAAATTTTGTACAAAAACGAAAACACAAACATGTATACTATTTCCCTAATTTTCTGACGTGCATCTTCCGACATAATATCGAGTTTGGTCTGGACCAATAGATTTCTTAGAAACAAACATCATTTCATCTAGATAAGCACGATAAAATGTCAATGTCAACCAAATACATTCCAAACCAGGGCATGCATTACAAAGCAAAAGGTGCTCATCAAATTCAATAGAAACTTTGTAAAATTAAAACAGCATGAGAAGAGTGGAAAACGAAAAAATGAAATGTTGAGAAGCGCAAGCAAAGACGGAAGAAAAATCACCTAAATGCAACGTTGATTGACAGTGGCTGTCTTGCAGGGTTATTCATGACGGCGTACTGAGCCTGAAATGAAGAAACATCAACGGCCCGATGATCACATACTTCATATTTGTATTGTAATATTGTAAATAATAGTTGTCAACTGATGCACAAATCAAAAATTAAGCAAGACTGTGGGCTTCACAAATACAAATCATAACAAATTGCTTACTAATATGCTTAGCCATCTGTAACTACACGAATGAAAAGGGAACAACTCTGTATTAGCAGATTTTCTTATCCTTTTGGGTTGTCATGCTGACAACATCTGCAAATGTATCTCAAACTTTCTGTTTGTGTTTCATTTCTAAGTGTACCTGAGATTTCTGTTGTTGCGAAGTCAATAAACGGCTGATTGACTGATTGATTGATCGATTGATTGAAGATGACTAATTAAGTTTGTTTGTATGTGCACTTGTTATAGCGCCCCTTCAAGCTCTCACTACTCAGAGGCGCTCCCGAATGCAGAGTGGACACTGCATCGGAGTTTCACGCCGAAGCGCTGAGCAATTGTGAGCGAAGGACTTGCCCAAGGTCCTTACGTGGCGAGGTGGATTCGAACCTCGAACCTTCCGGCTCCAAGGCAACGACGCCACCACTACACCACCGCGCCCCACAAGTGAGCTGCTAAAGAATAATTCTGTCGATGGCATGATGAACTCACCAAGAGGTCAATCAGCCAAGGGGTCAGTGGGTCAAGGCCATCGAATCTGTTCTTCAGATCTCGAACGATGCGGACCAAGACTTTGATGGAGGAATGGAAAGCGTTCTCTTCGAACCATCTCGCATGACGAATGGCTGTCAGATGACCCTGCATGATCTTCCCATCCACTGCAATGTCAAATATCAAGTCAACACACATCATGAATATTCATAACTTTCATATGAATATTCATAACATTCATATGAATATTCACAACATTCATATGAATATTCATAACATTCACATGAATATTCATGATATTCATAATTTCGTATTCATCCTCATTGTCATTGTGAATTTCTTGATACTCCACATTTACTTATGAATGAGCTAATATTACAAATGAGCGCTCCTGTCTGACATATTGATTTCTTGTTTTATCAATAACCATGAAACTCAAACTTTGCCATGAGCGTTCAAGTCTGGTGTATCCAGCGAGTACCAGCCACTTTGCCCGAGGGTGACAAAAGACTTCACCTTACATATGCACGTTCAGGTCTGACATATTGTTTCAGTTCAAGTTTTCGTTTTTGTTTTGAAGTTTAAAAAAATTTCTTTCAAATTCACTCTTTGCAATATCATCACTTTTAGCGCATCATCATTGCTGTCTAATCTCGATTTCTTCTCTTCCTCACTACATTAAATCCTAGCCGAGAAGTAATTTGTAAATCAACCCCACGTCTAATAGTTCACAGAAAGAACCGATGTCTAAATCTCTGACAGAACTCACAGTGGAGCTGAGGATCCAACTTCTTGAGATTCGGTGGAATGGTCGCAATGAGGATCTTAACCGTCGCCTCCGACGAACTGATCTCGAATCCACTCTCGTTCGGCAGTGTGCTGAATATTTCGTGTGGGTCGGCAGCACGGAGGTCCTCGGAGACCTTGTTGGCCAGCGCCTGGACAGCCTCTAGGGTGGGCAGCGTCTTCAGGATGACCACTACATCGGCCACGTTGTGTCCGGCCAGGATCGTTCCTTTCTTGTGTGATCCAACTTGACGTACCTCCTCCACTTGCTAACATTGACAAGAAAAATAATTATTAGGGTAAATGAAAACTCAGCACAGAGAACTAAAAAAACACAAAGTTGGGGTTTTGAGAAGATTGCATTGAAGTAATCAAGAGTAAACTATGCATATGAGTACACGGTTGAGGGTGTCTATGATGAGCATACCTTGAAGTGGTCCCTTAGAAAGAGGTGAGCACATTTATACAGTTATCACACACACGCAAACATGCACACAACACACACAAACGTATGACACACACACAAACATATGACACACATCAAGGTTTAATTTAACTCTTTTTTTAATTTGCAAAAAACACTGAAATTTTAAGGCAAGAAACTGATAAAACCATCATTTTTTTACAAATCTAAATATTTTCATAAATATTAAGTAATCATCTTAAATATGTACTCACTGCTGCTTCAAATAGCGAAGGAGCCACGACAAGATTATCCAGAACCGACTGAATCTTGGTGACGAGGCTGAGAACAGCGGACTGGTCTTGTGAAGTGGGTGTCAGTTCCTGTGATCTCTTCAGCAGAGCCTGGCAACACATATTCATTCATACACGCAATTAAAGAACCTTCTTTAACCCTTTAATGCCGGAGGGTATAGGATTTCCCATACCATTTACTACCATCTTGGCATTAAAGGGTTAAAACATGTATGTGCCTAACTTAGCATCTTGCCGTATGTATGAGCACTTGCTATAGCGCCACTTCATTTCTATCCAGAGGCACTCCCCTGACTACAGTGTGGACACTGAATCGGAGTTTCACACTGAAGCGCATGAGCAATTGCGAGTGAAGGACTTGCACAAGGTCCCTACAAGGCAGCTAGAGGTGGATTCGAACCTAGAACTTTCCGGCTTCAAGGCACGGAATATACCCCTACACCACTGTGCCCTACGGTATGTCATAACAAAACAAAAACAGCCAACACCAATATAGAAGGACGCAACAAATTATACACCAATTCTTTAACCATTAAAAGCAAGGTTGTAGTGACAAAATCAGAGGTGAATACACTTTACAGTTGCTTTGGCCTGTCTGCAGGTCATTTCCCCGTATACTAAACACAAATATTCATGAGGTGAATACACTCTGCATACCCGCGTATACCCTCGACTACAACCCTGATTACAAGCCGACAGAAATTGTCATCAAGAATATTGTTAAGTGACCAATATTTGCAGATGACGCTATACATGTACCACAAGACGAAGAAAATTTGAAGGCATTTACAGCAGATTACCTCCGTCAGGACTTTATCGTCCGGTGCAGGCTTTGCTCGCTGGAACACGTTATCGCACTGAAATAAATATCAGCGATGCAAGTAAGATTGTTAAAGATCATACCAGTAATGGTCCAGTATTAAAGATTTAAATCAGTCAGGGTTACAAACTTGTCTAAATCTGTGTCCATGACTTATTTCCAAACTTCTCTAAAACAGCTCCATCAGTAAGTGCATTACTGTGGAAAATCAAGCAAACCTTCAAAATGATCTTTCTTTCATTACCCATACGTTGTTCTAAAAATACTTGAACGAATACATGTTCTCACTTGTATCAAATTACAGTAATTTTTGTGTAGGGTATGAAAATTTACATTTTAGATTTTGACACCGGGGTGTAATAGAAATAAGTAAAAAACTTACTTGAATGATATCAAATGGAATATGCGGGATAAAAGGTGGACGAAAACTGAAAAACAATAGACAAGCACATTCGTAAGGGACACCAGAGCAATTGTTGTAACTTGACAAAGCAAAGGTCTAACGTCCAATACTTCTGGGTAGGTAATTCTTCTTAGAACATGCATCAACCATACCAAAGACTTTGACTATATGGTAAGGATCATTAACCGTAAATTTAATTAAATAAATTTGACAGCAGCTCTCATTTACTATCTAATATATTGTACATGAAAGCAGTAAATAGCTCCAAAATCATAAATCTGCTATTTATGCAAAGCTGCATACAGTGCATAGTGACCTTTTTGACCGTTTCAGTTTTACTTTTCCATAAACAATCCACTGACACTCTAACAATAAATTTTTTATCACATCTACAAGCACATTGAAAGGAATAGGTTGTAAATTAATGTTTCAAGAAAATAAATGAAATATAAAAACAGTCAACTCACGTTGGACCACCCAAGCCAGGTCGACTCATCAGAGGTGGAACTGGACCTCTTGGACCTCCTCTCTGCATCATCATACCACCGCGGCCACGCATCATCCTTGATTTCTGACGACAGAAAAATTACAGAAAGTTACCAGATCTAGAGCTGTAACCGGCTCAGAATAAAATAGCATCAAGTAAAACTTTTGGATTTAAGAGACAACATTTGATTATAGGTCATAACTTCATTGAAATTCAGCGAAACTACCTTCTTATTTTTGCAACAGTACAACTTACTCAGTTTTTTTAAATCAGAAATTTTGATGGCTCTGTACTAAGTTTTCTTTATATTAAATACTAATACCGGTGCAGCACTTTGCCGGTGCAGTGCAATCACGAAATATTACCGAGTGACAATAATAGCATAACTGAAATTAGGGTGGAAACTATTCGGGAACGCAACAAGAAACGCTATCAAATTTTCTACGCACACATGTGCAAACTACTATTATTGCCAACTCTGGCCACATTCTCTTGGCTAAATCTTTTATGCTCTTACCGCATGGAAAAAATCATGTTCACTTAATATCATTTTTTAAATGCAATTAATTCATCAGACCGGCAAAAAAGGTCCGTATTGGCACAGAATAAAGAAAGCGTAGCGGTATTGGTGACAAGCGAAGCCTAGACTGTGTATCTGAGTAAAATTAACTCTCGACCAGCATCCATGCAGATAACTTGACATTTAGTCTTATTGAAATTATAAATATATATTATAATAAAAATTAACTCAACTAAACCTGTAAATTTGAAGATTTGCAAAATATTGAGCGCAATGTGCACAGATTTCTACAGCATAGAGTACATATTTCTAGAAGCAATGCTCAAACACGAGTGAAGCGACACTCACGATAAACATAACATTTAAGAAAGATTATTTCTCGCATCTGCTATAACCAAAGATATTAAGAGTCGTAGCACAGAATAAAGAAAGCGTGCTACAATAAATTGAAGCTGGACTGAAAATTAACGCTTGAGAAATGGAAGCTGGATGAAGAATTTTATGGCTGAAATAGAAGCTGGATTGACGATATCAACTATTGAGAAATGGAAGCTGGATGAAGTTATTTTTGTGTGTTAATTAGAAGCTGGATTTACTAAATTAGCGCTTGAGAAATGGAAGCTGGATGAAAGTATTTATGGCTGAAAAAGAAGCTGGATTGATGAAAAATGTTTCTGATTAATTTGAAGCTGGATTTACGGAAATTTTCTTCCTTAAGCTGGAGCTGGAATGATGAAAACGTTCTTGCTTACGCTGGAGCGATGAAAATCTTCTTAATTAAATTGGAGCGGGATGATGAAAATCTTTCAGATTAAACTGGACCTGGATGGATCAAAATGTTCTAAATTAAGTTGGAGCTGGATTGATCAAAATGTTCTTGATTAAATTGAAGCTGGATTGATGAAAACGTTCTTGCTTACACTAGAGCTGGATTGATGAAAATCTTCTTCATTAAATTGGAACTGCATGATGAAAATCTTATTAATGAAGTTGGAGCTGTATAGACGAAAAAGATCATGATTAACTTGAAGCGGGATTTATGGAAATGTTCTTGCTTAGACTGGACCTGGATTGATGAAAATGCTGTTGCTTAAACTTTAGCTTGATTGATGAAAATGTTCTTGCCTAAACTGGATTTGGATTGATGAAAATCTTTTAAATTAAATTTTAGCTGGATAGATGAAAATCTTTTAGATTAAACTACAGCTGGATGGATAAAAGTGTTCTTAATTAAGTTGGAGCTGGATTGCTGAAAATGTTCTTGATTAAATTGGAGCTGTATGAATCCAAATGTTTTTGAATGAATTGGAGCTGGATTAAACTGAAGCTGTGTTGACGAAAATAACGCTTGAGAAATGGAAACCGGATTAAGGTATTTTTATATCTGAAATGGAAGCTGGATTAATGATTAAACGCTTGAATAATAGAAGCTGGAATAAGTTTTCTTATACTGGATTCTACCTTATACCTTAATCCAGGTTCCATTTCAGATATAAAAAATACCTTGATCCGTATTGCATTATTCAAGCGTTTTGTCACTAATCGACACAAAATTTCATGATCCAGCTTCCATTTCAAATATAAAATTACTTTATCCAGCCTCCATTTCAGATATGAAATTCTCTTAATCCAGCTTCTATTTCTTAGGTAATGGCAGCTGAATGAAGATATTCTTAGATCCGAAATAGAAGCTGGATTGAAGAGAAAACGCTAAAGAAATGGAAGATAGATTTATGGAAAGAACCATGAAGAAGTGGAAGCTGGATTAAGGTATTTTTATATCGAAAATGGAAGCTGCATTGAGGAAGTTTTATATCTGAAATGGGAACTGGATTAAGTAATTATTATATGAAGTGGAAGCTGAATCAAGAATTTTTTTATCTGAAATAGATATCTCAAGCTGCAGCTGGACTAATGATAAAACGCTTGAGTAATGGAAGTTGGATTAAGATCTCTGTCTGAATTGGAAGCTGGATTTAAGCATAAGGTACATTCCAGCATAAGGAACCTTATTTCAGATTCCATAATTTAGGTGATTTATCATCAATCCAGCTTCCACTTCACACTTAAAAAAACCATAATACACCTTCCATTATTCATGCGTTTTTTCATTAATCCAGCATCCACTTCAGATTTAAAACTATCTTAATCCAGCTTCCATTTCATATATAAAAATAAATTAATCCAGCTTTTATTTCAGAAATAAAAATACCTTAATCCAACTTCCATTTCATATATAAAACTCCCATAATCCAGCTTCCATTTCAGATATGAAAATACCTTAATCCAGCTTCCATTACTAAAGCGTTTTGTCATTAATCCAGCTTCTATTAATTTCAGATACAAAGATTCCATGATTCAGCTTGAACTTCAAATATAAAAATTACTCCACCAAGCTTCCATTTCAGATATAAAACTACCTTAATACAGCTTCCATTTATCAAGCGTTTTATCATTAATCTGGCTTCCATTTTCTCTAGCATTATTTTCGTAAATACAGCTTCTATTTCAACTATTAGGAAGCTTCATCCAGCTACCATTTCTCAAGCGCTAATATCGTCAATCCAGCATCAATTTATTGCAGCACATATTCATCAATCCGGCTTCTATTTCAGCCATAAAATACCATCATCCAGCTTCCATTTTTCAAGCGTTAATTTCGTCAGTTAAGCTTCAATTTATCGCAGCACATTTTTATCAATCCAGCTTCTGTATCAGCCATAAAATAACTTCATCCAGCTTCCATTTCTCAATCGTTAATACCGTCAATACAGCTTCAATTTATTGCAGCACATTTTCACCAATCCGGCTTCTATTTCAGCCATAAAATACCTTCATGAAGCTTCAATTTCTCAAGCGTTAATTTTGTCAGTCCAGCTTCAATTTATTGCAGCACATTTTCATCAATCCAGCTTCTATTTCAGCCATAAAATACCTTAATCCAACTTCCATTTCTCAAGCGTTAATTTTGTCAGTCCAGCTTCAATTTATTGCAGCACATTTTCATCAATCCAGCTTCTATTTTAGACATAAAATACCTTCATCCAACTTCCATTTCTCAAGCGCTAATTTAGTAAATCCAGCTTCTAATTAAGACACAAAAATATCTTCATCCAGCTTCCATTTCTCAATAGTTGATATCGTCAATCCAGCTTCTAATTAAGACCAAAAAATACCTTCATCCAGCTTCCATTTCTCAAGCGTTAAGTTCGTCAATCCAGCTTTTATTGCAGCCATAAAATACCTTCATCCAGCTTCCACTTCTCAAGCGTTAATATCGTCAATCCACCTTCTAATTAAGACACAAAAATACCTTCTTCCAGTTTCCATTCTCATGCGTTAAGTTCGTCAATCCAGCTTCTATTTCAGCCATAAAATACCTTCATCTAGCTTCGATTTCTCAAGCGTTAATTTCGTCAATCCAGCTTTTATTTATTGCAGCACATTTTCATCAGTCCAGCTTATATTTCAGGTATAAAAATACTTATTCCGGTTTCCGTTACTCAAACGTTATTTACAGCGATCCAGTTCCAATTTTACCAAGAAGATTTTTTTTATAAATCCAGCTTCAAGTTAAGCGAGAACATTTTCATTCGTCCAGCTCCAGTTCATTTGATCGTGAACGAGTTGTCGGTGAACGAGTTGTCGGTGAACCAGTTGTCGTGAACCAGTTGTCGTGAACCAGTTGTCGTGAACCAGTTGTCCGTGAACCAGTTGTCCGTGAACCAGTTGTCGTTGAACCAGTTGTCCGTGAACCAGTTGTCGTTGAACCAGTTGTCTGTGAACCAGTTGTCGTGGAACCATTAATAAGTTCACACAGCGGACAAAACCATAGCGATTAATCTTTATCAATTAAATGAAGAAACAGACTAACTGCACAGAGGGGGGCTTTTGTCCGGAGGGGATAATGTCCTAGTCAAAATCGGGGGGGGGGATAATGTCCGGGGGGCTTTTGTCCGGGGGGGATAATGTCCGGAGGGGATAATGTCCAGGGGGGATAATGTCCTACAATCAGTTTGTAGACGAGTTGTCGTAGACGAGTTGTCGTAGACATAGGCGTAGGGGAGATTTCAACGTTGGGGGGGCAAAAATGAGACTTTTGCCCGAAAAAATTTTGTCGTCCGGCCGAAATCTTAAGAAAAATTCGCGTTACGTTTGCCCGAAAATTCTGACGACCTTTTTTTAGTCATCCGGCCGAAATTTTCTGAAATTTTTCGTTACTTTTTGCCCGAAAGGTCTAACGACCTTTTTTATTCGGGCAAATCTGATTTTTCGGGCAAAAAGACCCGGAAAAATAAAAAAAGTAAATTTGTAAAAAAACTTTTTTATTTTTCCGGGTCTGCTTGCCCGAAAAATCAGACTTGCCCGAAATTTGGAAGGGGCATTTGCCCCTCTGGACCCCCGTCTCCTACGCCTATGGTCGTAGACGAATTGCTGTAGACAAGTTGTCGTAGACGAATTGTCTGGAGACCAGTTGTCGTGGAACCCACACGCACACACACACACACACACACACACACACACACACACACACACACACACACACACGCTGCAATTGTTGCATCAGAACATTAAAATCTAATCGCTAGATGGCAGAGCGGAGGCCTCCTTTCAAAATTTCCAGCTTCGTCCCACTAGAGCGAAACACATCGCTCGCCATTTTGTAATGAATATCGGGAAAATCCTGATCATATTATTATCTTTTTTATTATGACCGTCGATTATGGAGAATTTCTATTTTCAGATCCAAACATGGTTAGGTAAAACGTTTACCAAAAAATCATAACAATTCAATCAACTGGGTGGAAGTTAGAAAGAGGGGAAATGGTCGAGTAGCTTTGCTTAGAAGATTCTTGTATAAATAGAAGTTGGATTACTGTAAATAATTATTGATTATAATAAGAATTTCAGGCACTTGTTTTTTATACGACCACCAAGAACTAACGTTGCAGCGTTGTTATCTTTAATAAATTCCAACTTCTGGTTTGCCGAGAATTCTTTTAATCGATCCAGCTTCTGTTTAGGCAATAATTTGTTGGATAAATCTCGCTTCGATTTTGTCAGCAAATATTTTTCATCAATTTTTTATTGAAAATTATTGTTCATCAATCCACCTTCAATTTCAGCAGAATGACTGCACTAACCCTAAAACTAACCCTAACCGACCCTCACGATACCTAACCTGAGCCCTAACCGACCCTCACGCGTAAAATTTCGCTTCTACTTCGTCAGCAAATATTTTTCATCAAATTTATAAATTTTGGTCGTCGTATAAAAATGGAAGCTGGATTGATGTAAGTTATCATGAGCATCTCTTACATACCGAAGTCAAGTGTGGCATTGAAGACATTAAATGTTATTTATTAACATAATTGGGAATTGAAATATTTATTAAAATCCTGCCTTCTATTGCCTGCTCATTCATAAACCAGTCCGACCCATTATAAAATTAGCCATTGGTTTGAACAATGATGATAATTATAATATTTATGCCATGAATCTAACTTTTACGGATGTGTTCCTGTTCTTTGTTGTAGATGCTGGAAGTTCTGTTAAGAAGTGCATGAAGATGAAAAGCTTTTAGTTGAAAGTCTCAGTTTCGGTCATTTGATAAATCCTTTATCTCATTGATCTTTATCACAGGCAACAAACACTATAGGCTTACTAGAGTGGTCAGCCAACATTACAAGGAGAACAATAGTGTACATTGTTTTCTCCAGAAATTGATGTCTTCCGTGTTTGGTCCCAAGGGTTAATTGTTTTTCTCTTTTGGCGATTTCTTAAATCATTCCAAAGAAATTGTTGCTGATAATTGGAAAATGTGAAGGTTGCGCTTGCATCAGCCAAATCTCAAAGTCTTTATCTGCTCTCACACGGAAAATATTCAGGTAAAAAAAGACATAAAACTCTGAAGGATCATTGCACATTCTGGTGATTCAAAAGGCCACATAGGATACAGTTTTGGCAAAAACTTAATAAATCATATGCTCAAGTGAAAATTCTCACAGCTCCTATGACATGGCAAATCGTTACTTACGAGCAATCATTCAATTCAAATTATATCAGAAATGAGTTATTCGCAGTGAACTGAAACGATTGCTACGAAACCATACAAAATGGAGTTATGTCAGAAGTTGTGTTCTCAAGATGATCTGAAAAGAAATGGAGAGAAACCATACAAATGTCAGTTATGTCAGAAATTATTTGCTGACAATGGTAGTCTGAAAAAGCATATGAGAACCCATACTGGAGAGAAACCATACAAATGCCAGTTATGTGAGAAATTATTCGCTCAAAGTGGTACTCTAAAAACACACATGAGAACCCATACTGGAGAGAAACCATACAAATGTCAGTTATGTCAGAAATTATTTGCTGACAGTGGTAGTCTGCACAACCACATGAGAACCCATACTGGGGAGAAAGCCTTCAAATGCCAGTTATGTCAGAAATCATTTACTAGCAGTGGCAATCTGAAAACACACCTATTAACCCATACTGGAGAGAAACCATACAAATGTCAGTTATGTCAGAAATTATTTGCTCTAAATTGTCACCTGAAAAAGCACATGAGAACCCATACTGGGGAGAAGCCCTTCAAATGCCAGTTATGTCAGAAATTATTTAGCCAAAGTGGCCATATGAAATTACACTTGAGAACCCATGCTAAAGAGAAACCGTACAAATGTCAGTTATGTCAGGAATTGTTTACTGAAGGAGATGAACTGAAAGTACACATGAGGATGCATACTGGAGAGACACCTTACAAATGCCAGCTTTGTCATAAGTCATTTTCTCAAGGTCGTTATTTGAAAAGCCACGTGAGAACCCATACTGGAGAGAAACCAGACAAGTGTCAGTTACGTGAGAAATTATTTACTCATTATGGTGATCTGAAAGAACACATAGGAGCCCATACTGGAGACCCACCATACACGTGCGAGGTTTGTAATAAACAATTCAGGTTGTTTACAAATCTAACGCAACACCGAAGATCTCATGTGAATGAGAAGCAGCACACTTGCAGCAAACCTTGTCATATTGTGGACATTTCTTCAACTAATCAGCTCAGCGTTCATATAGGAATGCAGTCACAGGATCATAAATTGGAAAATGAATCAAATGCTGATCTACACGTTCCATTCGTAACCTTAAGAAATGCAGGCGCCGTTAATTTTCCACAAGAACGCTTGTCAAGAAACGTGCATCGTGATCGCAATGAAACGACAAGTCCGCTTCCAGCATGTAGTCCAGTTGAAACTTTTCTCACTGACAAAGTCAAATCAACTGGTGATGCCAAACTGGTTTTGGTAATGTCTTTTGGATGTGGAATATGTGATGAAATTTTTGAAATTGAGAAGGAATTTCTGGAGCATTGTTCTTGTCATCGCTTTTCTCCACCTGACGAATTATTTATTGACTTGTGGTGATCTGCAATTCTCAATGGATTTATGCAGTTAGTTGAAGTTGAGGAAAGATGGAGACACTTTGTTGTGATTTTATGTAATTAAGATGTCGTGTTATAGTGCTGATAATCAGACATATGGACACATTCGTAATGGATATCATTTTAATTCTAAAAAATTGTTTGTCATCAGCAGCTTTTCTTCTGCTGATTATTCACATTGACCTATGTATAAGCACTTGGTATATATATAATCTCAAACAGCTGCATTTTTCATTGCAACACCGAAAATTTGCTGAGTAAGTCTTATTCTTTAGTAATCTGTACGTGACAATCGTGGATACTGTAATAAATTCCATTCTTTGAATACGTGAACATTTGTTAAGTTTTGAATCTAACTACATGCATACCGACGTGTGGCAGTCATCGTCATCGTCATCATCATCATCATCATCATCATCATCATCATTGAGCGTGCCAATATCATAAGTGCAGTCTTTAGGCGCAGCATTGGACTCATCTATAAGCTAAAGAGTCATTCATAATGTCATGGCAGAAGTATGCAATCGGTATAATTCATCCTTCCGAGTAGGCTAGGTCCAGGCTACTTCAGTGAGTCGAGTGACGACGATGACGCTCCCACATGACTTCTCCAAATGTCTCTGTTTCTGATGAGATCCTTTGCTCTTAATTGACATGTCAATATTCATCTCTTTCAGGTCTTCTCTGATGTTGTCCATCCAGGTTATAGGCTTATTCATTAGCAGGACATAATAATAATTACGCAGGAACCCGTTTCCTCTAATAACATTAAACACCAATTACCAGACTAATGGGCGCCCGCTTATGAATGCCGCTATTTTTTTTACATCACTATTACTACCCTGTAGTTTATTTTCATTATTCCTGTGCTTTATTTTCAATAATAATAATAATAATAATAATAATAATAATAATACACTGTGCGCCTGATGTGCCTGACTGTTGACGTCCTTTCCTCTTGGATGGCGACAAACCGGCTTCTCTTAAATCCCAGTAAAACGCAATTCATTTGGCTGGGCGGCCGTCGGCAACTTGAGAATATTGATCTGCCTCTGCTAGCTCAACTGTTTCCGGATGTTACTTTCTCTTCCACGGTCCGTGACCTGGGTGTCACCCTTGACTGTGAACTCAGTCTCACCCAGCATGTTAACCTTGTCGCTCGAAGCTGTTATTATCAGCTTCGTCAACTCCGAGTGATTGCTCGCTCTCTCTCTCATGATGCGCTAGTTGTGCTTGTTCACGCCTTTGTAACTAGTCGTATTGACCATTGCTGCTCAATTCTTGTTGGCCTTCCCCTTGGGGCTCTGGGACGGCTAGATCGGGTTCTACGCTCTGCTGCCCGACTCATCGGACGAATTCCTAAATTTTCGCCTGTCTCTGTAAAGGAAGTGTATCTGACGCGTATTGTATACACTACGTTTACTATTATACAAGCTACATAAACTACGGTACACGGTATGCATATTGTAGTAAGTTCATCTTGACTGCACGTGTCCTATTCTCTCAGTGTCCAGGTAACGAAATGCCGCTGTGATAGCGTCAGTGTCCCTGCAGTCCGCATTCGGACGGGTGGCTATGGGCGTGGCCTATTGATGTAGCCTACGATGACCAATAGCCTGGTACTTGTCGGTTAATTCACCGCCACAGGTTTCGTCTGTCTACCTTGTCGGTTAGTTCACCGCCACAGTTTGCCGTATAATAGGCTATTTACGCACTGCGTATATTTACGCACTGGTTTTTAGTGCTGTGATGTAATTGTGACATCCGATTAACATAACTTTTAGCACGTGTTTATTTCTTGAACGCCGTCGTGAATGCCATGAATTTTTTAAGAATTTCGGCTTTAGTTCACGATAAACAAAGCAGCGTTAATTTCTTGCAGCAGCAATGCTGCGAGACAGTGTTCTAGCAACCACCCAATGTTGGGCATATAGTTATAGTAAATAGGTCCATATGTTAATGAATGACTGCACTAACCCTATTCCTAACCCTTAATGCTTAATCTGACCCTAACCGACCCTCACGATGCCTAACCTGAACCTAACCAACTTTACAAGGACCCGCTTACTATAACAAAGCCTCAATGGTGCAACTTGTAGTGCTATGTTTAAAGGATCGGCAAGAAAGATGGAGATGTCTTACAAAATTAATCATCCTGTTCGTATATTGCTGGTCCAAAGAAATGACGAGCATTCGTTTTTGCGAGTGTGAACTGGAAATTGCGAAAGAAACGGTCATAGACTGGAATAACTATCTGCGTGTGGCGGTGAATTAATTTCTGCATGTAAAATTTCGTATATAGGGTTTCTGTGTGTGGCGGTGAATTAACCGACAAGTACCAATAGCCTAGCTATCTTGGTTGACCCGTCACATCTTCCTTTCTTTAGGAAAGAGTACATTTTATCTATTTGCTAATCCCCAGCTAGTACACTATGTTATAAGTCGTGATCAGTAATTATCTAGTGTCACAACTCCCACTTCCCACACAGTTATTCATGTTGTCACCCTAAGCAATCGTCTATCCTCATATCTTCCCTTTTTTAAATGTCAATGCTATCTAACTATATATCTACCTTAGGCCTAGTTCATGTCATTATTTAATCTACAAAGTCTCTGGTGAATGTCTCTTGTAGGGCTTCTTTGGGTTTCACTATAGCAGTGTGATGACCGATGAACAGGTAGGATTAATGACCGTCTGGCAGAGAGTTTACGAGTGGCGACGGTGGAGGGTTTGGAGGAGGGTGTTTTCGGTTGTTGCCCAGACGAAACGGAGCGTAGAAGGAATAGACGGTGGGGGCCCAACGGGCGGTCGGCGGTTGACTGGGTTCAACGGTCGTGCAGCTGTCGGAGAGTTTACGAGTGGCGACGGATGGAGGGTGTTGGAGAAGGAGGCCTTCGCTTGAAGATGGTGTACCGGGTACCCCAACGGGCGGTGGGTATGCGGTTGACCGGCCTCAACGAGTGCGTCGCAGCTGCTGGAGGTGTTAACAGAGGAGGGTGCCGTCGACTTTAATGGCTCAACGGTCTTCAGATGTCAGCGAACCAGCGAGCTTCGACGGTTCAACGGTTTGTCCGTCGGCTGTAGAATCTCCAAACTGAGCGCCCCTTGTAGTCCGATACCTTTATCTCTGGGGCATCGGCTGGCGTAGCGATGCATGGATGTCGGCGCGACGGTGGCCCGGGAGGTGGGGGTTTGAGATGTGGGACCGTCCGTAGCGTTAATGGCTTTCTCCGAATCTCCAGTCTAATGGGTGCAGGTTATCAGCACTGCTGATGCATGTGAAGATTGAGTCCAACCAGAGTCCGGTGGTGACGGTGGTGGGGGCATGAGACGGTGGTGGGGTCTGGTCGTTAATTGATACCAGCCCTGACACTTTGTCTGTGCTGAGGTCCGGCTGCTGCTCAGTGGGGGACCTGTTGAGGATAACGCTTCATGGTATCTGGACGGAAAGACACCTTTCATGATTTGCGAGATGGACGTCGTTTCCAAGACGTCACTGTCATGGCGGCGCTGACGCTCGCCGAGTTTCACTGCCGTACAGCAATCCACATGTGTTGAGCAACTTTCCTGTCTTACGAATTCCACGTAGACCTGTTGGTGCTGCGTATGTTCACGACTCCGTAGCTGGTTTAGGCTACAGCAATCTTACCAGCTTACAAGCAGTCCACTTTCTTACAACAGTTTACTGGCTTCAGAATCAGAATTCCACTGGTTTACAGTAATTTCGCAATAGCCTTTCGCTGGCTAACAATAATTTCGCAATAGCCTTTCGCTGGCTAACAATAATTTCGCAATAGCCTTTCGCTGGCTAACAATAATTTCGCAATAGCCTTTCGCTGGCTATTTTTATTTCGCAATAGCCTTTCGCTGTCTAACAATAATTTCGCAGTACATTTTCGCTTATGGCACCTACATGCACATAGTGCCTACCTCCAAGTTGATTTCTGGGATTCTACTGAGAGCGCAGTAGACTGCTCCAGCCATCGAATTCGTCTCACAGTATTTTCAGCAACGATGCTCGCTGCTGCCTTGACTGTGAAACAAGCGTGATGTGCTGCATTGGCTGCCAATAGCCCAACGCATCAATTACCGCATTGCTGCCCTTGTTTCTCGCTGTATTCTTGGTTTTGCTCCATCTTATCTGCGCGTTCTCTGTCGTCCTGTCTCTGACATTGAGGCGCGTCGGGCCCTTCGCTCCGCTGCGAAGGGACAACTGCTTGTTCCACGGGCTCGCTTAGCTACCAGACAGCACCGAGCCTTCTCGGTTGTGGGACCGTCAATCTGGAATGACCTCCCCTCAAACCTCCATTTCCTCCACCTGTCTAGTCAATCTTTATTTCTCAAGTCTCTTAAATCTTTTTTCTTTGGTCGTGGCTGGGCTGGGAGCGCCTCTGAGTAGTTTCTTGAAGAGGCGCTATATAAATTCTAATAATGAATGAATGAATGAATAATAACAATTTCTATGGCGCCGTAACGCGGCGTGCTGCTATTAGGGGGTGGGGGGGGGCTATAATACAAAGGCGCCTTGACAACGACAAATACACATTCAAAGAAAAGCGATTGACGAACTCTATAGAGGCAGCTACATGCAGCGCCAAGAGAACGACATTTGAATGGTGCAAAGTATAATTATATAAGTAACACTGCAAGATTTATCAACGATTTTGGCCTGAATTTGTGGACATGAAATCGATCTTTTTATTAACAAGAAACCTTAATGATTTAAAAGTAGGCCTATCAGTGTTTATTTAACACCATGATACATGCAATCAGTTTTAACTTTTGACATGAACCTGGATGTGGTCCTATTTCAAGAGGTTTTGTCTGATTTTCAATAAAACGAACAAACACGCACACACGCACATGCACACACACACACACACACACACACACACACACACACACACACACGCTACATTTGTTGCATCAGAACTTTAAAATCTAATCGCTAGAAGACAGAGCGTAAGCCTCCTTGCACAATATCCAGCTTCGTCCCACTAGAGCGAAACACATCGTTCGCCATTTTGTATTCAATGCGTGACAATCCTGATCATATTTTTTTATTATGACCTTTGATTATGGGGAATTTATATTTTCTATTTTCAGATCCAGACATGGTTAGGTAAAACGTTTACCAAAAAATCATAACAATTCAGTCAACTGGGTGGAAGTCAAAAAGATGGGAAATGGTCGAGTAGCTTTGCTTAGAAGATTCGTGTATACATAGAAGTTGGGGCACTCCTCCGAAGTCCGGTCCCAAATTATTTCACAGCATTTTTCTCACTGTCACTTCACAAACCGTTCACCGACTACTAAATATTGTAATTGGCGCACAGCATTTGCAGATAACTGCCAAAAACGATTTGTCTAACGACAACTGGTCTACTCACAACTGATCCAGCGCTTGAGAAATGGAATTTGGATGAGTTTTTAGAGGTGAAATGAAGGTTGGATTGATGAAAAAACGCAAGAGGAATGGAATCTGGATGATGATTCTTCTACATGTGAAATAGAAGCTGGATTGACGAAAATAACGCATAATAATTAAAAGCTGGATGAAGGTATTTCTAGATATGAAATGGAAGCTGGATTGATAAGGAAACCGCTTACCGGTAAGTAATGGAAGCTGGATAATGGTATTTTTATATCTGAAATTGAAACTGGATTGACTAAGATAACAGGCGAGAAATAGAAGCTGGATGAAGGTATTTTTAGATTTGAAGTAGAAATGGGTGCATGTTGGAATACATGGATGAAAATCATCAATCCAGCTTCCATTCAAGCTATAAATGTACTGGTAAACAAATGGGCCTCAATAATGACGTCATTGTATATAAGGGTGGGTAAGTAAGCATTGGAGAAGCATATCTATGTGATAAGCCATGCGAAATAATTTGGGACCGGACTTCGGAGGAGTGCCGAAGTGGGGTTACTGTAAATAATTCTTGATTATAATATTTTATAAGAATTTCAGATTGAAGAAAGAGCATTTTTCGGTAAACGTGCAGAATGACTGCCCGTACTCGAAACAATATGGCCGTTAACGCGGCGCTCTATTTTATTGCATTCGTTAACGGCCATAGGCCTACTGTTTGGAGTACGGGCAGCTAGTCTGCACGTTTACCCATTTTTCTTTAAATGGAAGCTGGACTGATGTAAGTTATCATGAGCATCTTTTACCTACCGAAGTCAAGTATGGAATTGGAAGACATAACAGTTATTTATTAACATAATTGGGAATTGAAATATTTATTAAAATCCTGCCTTCTATTGCCTGTTCATTCATAAACCAGTCCGACCCATTACAAAATTAGCCATTGGTTTGAACAATGATGATAATTAGAATATTTATGTCATGAATCTAACTTTTACGGATGTGTTCCTGTTCTTTGTTGTAGATGCTGGAAGTTCTGTTAAGAAGTGCATGAAGATGAAAAGCTTTTAGTTGAAAGTCTCAGTTTCGGTCATTTGATAAATCCTTTATCTCATTGATCTTTATCACAGGCAACAAACACTATACTAGAGTGGTCAGTAGTGTGGCCAATTTTTACATAGGAAAAATTATTTTCTGGAATTTTTTATCGCACACCCTCCCTATTTGTGTGAATGGATGTAAATAGCATCCAGTAAATTTTTTAAGCCAATCGAATAGGAGGAAGTGGTCTCCCACAGCCCATTTACAAACGACATTTAAACGTATTATAAATACATGCGATTTTCGGCAAATTTTCTAGTTTTCCAAGCTTTTTAACTCTCAACCACCCTCTAAGTCTTCTCTAGAGGTGGAATTAATTAATCATTCTTGTCAAGTATCTTACTTTAGGCTATGTAGTTGATTGATACCATCATATGGTTAATGTGGCTATAAATTCAGAATATATATTTTAATTTAGTTATGCATTTTGTATTTTCTTTCAATATATCTTAATATTTATTTATATTTTATCTTGAAGCACCTCTTTGTTTGTAGAATTGTGTGTTTTGGTTTAATAATAGACAAATGTCCTATGACATTTATTATTATTGTTATTATAATTGTTATTATTACATAAATTTCTTATGCGCAAGGTCACACCAAAATGTGAATCGGAGGCAAGGAAGCTGTTAGTTTATCTGTGGTTCAATCGTTTAGTTGTGTCTCCTTTTCTTGCAATGCTGGTGTAGCCTAGTGGGCTGAATAGAATCTCCCTTTAAACACTTCAGAAGTCAATTTAATCATAGGATATACAGAATGATTGAGTTAATTCTTAGTATTATAATTGGCTGGAGTGTATTGTTGCAGTTTGCACCTGGAAACTTCAGAGAAATCAGATTCTTCTTAGGTGAAACTGAAAGGGAAGTTGATTCCTTCTGGAGGCAAATGGCTTGTAGAGTGGATTCTTCCTAGGGCAAATTGAATAGAAGGGTCGCCACTTCTTGAGACAAATTGAATGTGTGAGCTTTAGTTGTGGAGTATCTTCTCTGTAAGACCAATTAACTGATACAACAAACTGGTGACACTATAAAATAATTTAAATGTTTTATTTTGCTAGTGAGTTGGTCCCAGAGATAATCAACCCCCCCCATTCAATTTGCCCTAGGAAGCATCAACTATTCAGGTCAATTGGTCCTTGGAAGAAAATACTGCCAATTCAATTTGTCCTAGGAAGAACAAAGTCCACCAGTCGTTTGGTCTCATCTAAGCACTCTCATGAAACACTCCTGTAATGTTTAAGGGCTGGGTAGAGTGTCTTTGTCCTGGTATCAATTAACTCTGCAGCCATTATATAATTATACTGAGATAAATACAGAGTCTTCTTGTCCTGGTGCAGCCACCATGTTTGATACTTTCAACATCTCAAAATAACCGAATTGTGCTGTTTGATTAACTGACGAAATTTGTCTAAGCACATAAGGGGAAACATGGCTTGCATTTCACTGTGCTGCCATTGTTAGCAGTAACCTGTGATGACATTTTGAAGATGTTCAACCATGTGAGAACTATGGAGAGTTGACCATGATGGCTCTTACACCATTGGGCAAAGTCTTGAAGATGCAGGCGCAAAATGTTTGGTTCCGGATGCTTACCACCACTCTCACTGGATGGCAAAAGACATAAACTGCTTAAAATATCAGATTCCATCATCAATACCAACTGAGCAAGCATGAGTTGGACTATTTGAGGCATATCTGTGTGTGTTTTCACCACAATCTATGCAGGCTTCTGCATTGCTAGTAGTAGTTAATTGGATAACCTGGCATATTTTCTATTTGAGCTAATAAACAAATTAAATAGGGTTAAAAGCAGTTAAATTCTTTTGGATAAGCTTTGGTTAAACAGCGAGCAATGAGCGTTTTAGATAGCCCATCACCTAGGATTATAATTATACCGAAGCATGCAGCAGGCATCGGCGTTCGTATACCTCGCCAGTAATATAATTAAGCGTCTGGCATGCGATCAGCAGGGCTAAGGTCGTAAGAATACTGCCGAAAAGTCTCTAGCTAATATATTTAGTGCGATGTGTGAATAAGCGAATATCTCGAGAAAATCGGTATTGGCTACGAAAATTATGCAACTACCGGTTGAATTGTTAAACGCAGCTCCCGTTCCCCCTCCGCCCGCAATTTGCATGTAATTCGCCCCATTTCTATACAGGTAGACGTTACCAGGAGTGGTACTACTGTTACCAAATTCTATGTACGTCGAAACGAAATAGTATCCGGCTTTACCGGGAGTGAAACGGGTCAGTCCCGCACTTATAACACCATCGGTTTTGAATCTTACACTATCGAAAGTAACTCTTGTGTGAGTTTTAGCGATTAAGAATTGCCAAGCTAAAGAATGAATGCTAAGCGCGGGACCGATTGAGATAGAATCTACATACTGCTTCGTAGCTGCATCGCTGGCGCTGTTGGGTTCGTGTAGCCCCGTAATGTAAGCATCATGCATAAAGATGGACTTATACACATTTATTTTAGACGGAGGAGTGCCATCGAGTGACTTAACCATCTCTAACATGATTTCATTGTTTATTCTAAAACGAAATCCATCCATCGATTGTAATGTAATAGGATTGTTTAACGAACATTGTAGTTTATTTCGTATACTACCTAAGAAAATAGTGAATTCTTTATTTTCTCCTCTCAAGTCCTTACAACCCATTGAACGCAGACGATCGGTGCCAACGTTTAAGATTAGATCACCAGTCATGGTATCACCAGTTTTAGCCACCTTCGATGCAACTTGTTCATTAACGTATTTCTTATTCGTCAAATGATTATCGTTGGACGGAGAATCGTCGTGATTCGTTATCAAATCAATGGCTTGACCCCAACTTAAAGCCTCATCCATTGCTGCTGTCAAAGGTTTCGTTGTTGGTAGTCCTTTAATTTTGTGACCACCCATTTTTAAATTTCCAGTCGCGATGTTTGCTCCATCCAATCGAAGAAAACTGGCATTTACTTGACTAAGAGTAACACCTCCAGCAATTACTCTTTGTGATGATCCAACATCGGTGTGACCAAATTTATCAACAGGCATTTTATATATATAATAATTTTTAATGCAAGCCGTCCCCATCTTCCCAGCAGATTAGTCATCGTATACGTATAATTGCATTACCTGAATCTCTCGGTGACGATTATCTTCCCTTTCCGTTGATGTAACTCTGTAATATTGATACGCATCCGTAGGCCTAGTAATATCAAAAAATGTCGGAACAGCCGGTGAATACGTTGAAGAAGGGTATATGTATAATGGTGCAAACACTACTCCATCTATGCTAGCGGAAAAATTCCATTTAGATAAATATGCGGTTTTCAACGCAATTCTCCAAATTTTAACTGGCTCAGGACATTTAATTTGTAACCAAACAGTTATACCTTCACCCGAAATCCAAGCTGCGTTAACATCGTCGGTGAGATTAGTGAAAGCATGGTAGGCTTTGTTTTCAAAAAAACAAGCACTGGCGCTAGCAACGAATCCTGTCATACTTACATCATCTTCCAAGGGAGGAATATATCCAACGTGGCACTTTTTCAGAGATTTCTCGACGTAATTCTTTGTAACTTGTTCATCAACGTATTTCTTATTCGTCAAATGATTATCGTTGGATGGTAAATCATCGTGATTTGTTATCAAATCAATTGCCTGACCCCGACTTAAGGCCTCATCCATTCCTGCTGTCGAAGTCTTCGTTGTAGGCAAACCTTTAATGACGTGACCACCCATTTTTAGATTTCCAGTCGCCGGGTTTGCGCCATCCAATCGAAGAAAATTAGCATTTGCTTGACTAAGAGTTACACCTCCAGCAATTATTCTTTGTGATGAACCAACATCGGTGTGACCGAATTTATCGACGGGCATTTTATATATATAATAATTTTTAATGCAAGCCGTTTATAACTTCTTGAAAATTAATTCCATCACTCACCATCTTGGTCACATACAAACATAAATGACCGCAAAACACTTCGTTATCGGGCTGTATACGTTCGCTGTTATATAACACTGGACGGCGTAAATACTTTATCAGCTCAAGAGGTGGTGGAAGGCCGTAACTATCGAAATATATTTTCTCATTACCGCTCTTTAAGAAAGTGCACCAGTGGGTCCCTCTACCGTTCGAGTCGTCTAGATTAAGAATACCACATTCATTATCTCTCGGACTCATAGGTAATTCGTCTCTGAGAAATACTCCTCTGAAATTATTGATGTTTAGTTTCTTAGCCGCTTCGATTAGATCCACGTTCGATAAAGCAATATTCGGTAGTACTACACCCTCAACATTTATGTCTTTGTAGATCTTAGAACTCATTTTATATTTCATCTAAATGTTTTAAAAAGTAATTCGATTTTACTTCCTGCATTACATATAGCCAGCGATCTATTTTGTTTGCTTTTTGCATATTTTTAACCGGTAGCAATGGACGAATATTCTTCCAATTCATAGCTTTAAGAAGTTCTTCTTCGTCTAGCAAGTTGAACGACGATAATGGCAAAACATGATCAAAATGCCAAACCGAACCGTAATTTTCCATTGTCATTCCTTCTTCTAACTGAAATTCAATCCATTTAGTAAATATTTCAAAGTCAACACCGATAAGTTGGCACGTCGTTTGTGATTTCGATTTACCTCTTAATGATTCACTAAGCCTACTCCTCATATTTTTAAGTATTTTAAACTCAGGATCATATTGCTTTCGAGCTTCAGAATACGAGTGATTATATTTATATTTACATTCCTTACATTCTTTATCAAACCCGTCTTTACAACATCTATTTTTTACAAATTCTAATATGTTCTTCTCTTTCTTACATCGACAGCAAACTTTTTTATCTTTTATTTCCCTAGTCTCTAGTATCGAGTATTTTTGCCTAAGTTCCTTCATTTTGGTCTTTTTACACGTTTTACAAATAGTATAATAACCGCTCTTATTTGATTTATCTTTATGAAATTCGTTTAAGTTTTTTTCCATCCTACATTTGGTACACACTTTAGAGTCATCCATTATATATATATTTTTCTTTAAATAGTTTTCAACGAGTAGTGACCATATGCCAAAGTATGAATTCCATCCTCCATTATTACCCGTTTATCGTCATCTGCAGATAATGCAACTTTATTAATTTCTTCCGTATAAATATCGTGATGATAAGATCTAATTACATTCATCGTTCGTTGTTGTTCTTTTTTAGTAAATAAGCAGTCTCTATAATCTTCGTGAGTGATAGTTTTCTGGACAACATTCTTCTTAATACCTTTACATTTTTTATGCTCATCTCCAGCAGACATCTTATAAGAATACAACTTTGCTCGCAACCCGATAAATTCTTCGATTTGTTTACCCGCTGCCTCGTCCTTGAACATGCCTATAACTTTCTTATTTACTCCAACCTCAATACCAGATGGATGATCTCTCGGGTATTCACTCGTATCGAATCGAGCTTTAATATCTTCTGCGATATCTGAGTAAAAGTCTTCAGTTTTAATTTCGTATGCCAATGAATCTGTATCGGTAAATAGTAATTTAGCTCTATTTCCGTATTTGGCCTTGATGTAGTTATAATTGAAATCATACATTAAAGTTTTACTCAAGTCTAAAATACACATGCCAAGATAGATAGGTTTATTATAGAATAATTTAGTTCTTTTCATGTGAACGGCTATTAGATTTTCATCGAAAATAGTACAACTCTCGTAATTAGGTTTAGCTGCTAATTTAATAGCCTCCTTCTCTTGACACACTAACCTTACATCAACACGATTTTCAATGTTCTCGCAAGTTTTTCCAAAGACACTGTTATTCATTAATTTGAAAAAGTCTTTCTCAAAGTCATTAGTAGCTTTCGTTCTAAGAGCTGTATTTAAATCGATATACTTTTTCAACCAATCACTTTCTTCGAATAGTATGCCTCTGTGCACTTTTGTTATTTTCAGACCTAAGCTCTCGTACAGCTTCAGATTTTCGTAGTGTAGCACATACTTCTTTTTATCGTTTAAGTTTGGAATTAACTTTTTGACTTTGTCAATCTCAATGCTTTCAGGAGCTAACGGATAATCGTTATGCAGGTCGTGTAACTCTTTAGGGTATTCCAAATCAACTTCCAATATGCATGGAATACTTCTCCAATTATTTAAATCAGCTTCATTCATCCATTTGAACCCGTGAGTAGGTAAAGGTTTGATCATAGCCCATCCATATAGATTATTCGCATCCAGGTAAGTGATAAATGTAGAATTTTCGTTGCTATTGAAATCGCTCATATATTTATTATTCGCTTTCCCGTAACGATTTGATATTGTGCTCACTCCTCCTCTCATCCCTTGCTTAATCATCAGAATCATATCGTAATCACTCAATAACTCCAATTTCACGCCTGTCAATTTTAAAGCGGCATCCCAGGCTAATCCAGGAGATGTAAAATACCATGCAGGGTCAAGCGTATAGTTCTTCATACACACATCTCTAAAGTTTTCGAAAACGTCGGCAAGTAGCAGAACATCCGAAACGTTGTACAAATCGTGATAATCTCTGAATGTTTTACATCCAAATTCTGTCCATACCGTTTTTGCATGCTCGTAGTCTTCATCGCTAATATTCGAATCATTTAGCTTAGAATAGAAAGCGGATTTTGGTGGTAGTTCGGTTTCATTAAAGGTAGTAAATGAATCGACGTAGTCATAAGGATAAATGCCTTTTCGTAGCAAAAGATCGAGCTTCTTTCCTGTATATCGTTTCCCAATATTTTTACACTGGTCTTTGCTTAGGTTCCTCGATAAAGCATCAAGACTAGAAGCCATAAATTTAAAACTATCGATAAAGCGTAATTCGCGCTTGACGGTAATCTCTTTTCCCTCTTTATTCACAAACTTATCGACAACGACCTCTCTGCTAAAAGATATATACTTTTCCTCGTTATTAGGTATGCAGTTAATTTTCTCACCTCTCAGTTTCTTAATAAACAGATGACAATCGTACCCGGAAAGATTATGAAACACGACAGGGAAAAACTTGGGGACTTTATAGTCTAAATTACAAATGTTATGAGCAGCCCCTCTAAATTTACCGCTAAGATGACAGTGATCTCTAACTCGGTCTTCACCCAGCGTTTTTTCGCAGATATGACATACAGTAGCTCCATCGAAACACTTCTTGTCCTCTTCGGTAAATATCATCTTCTTGTGAAATTTGAATTGATTATATATTCGTTTTATATTCTCTTCGAGTTTATCTACAAATATTTGACCAACATCATCATCTTCACTTTCAGCCGTAAACGTCACAGGATCTTGAGAATATACATTATCGTCGAAACATTTTATGTGGTAACAAAAGGAGTATGCTTTTGATATTTATTAGTGTACGACAACTCTGGATTTGGTTGGCATGTATCGATCGGTTTCACAAAAGACTCGAAATCTGCGTAGACTATAAAAGGAACCCTCATAGATCGGTTATAATTTTTAAAACTTAACATAGTTCCTGGCTCTGGCATTTCTATTTTTTGTGCGTTATGTTGTGAGCAGTACTCGCTGTGTTTCTTAAGCGAAACTACAGTTCTATAGCCGATCAAACATCTTTTACAGTAATGCATAGAATGGTGGGATTTTTCTGTTCGGAACGTCATCAATCTGTTAAAGTTTTTAATCCAACAATAGTGCTTCCTATCTCCATCAGATATGACTAGTAGATCAACACAAATATCGCTTTCACACTTAGACAGATAAAGCGGGTAGACAAATTTTTCGTAACCAAATACATTAACACTAATATTATTATTTCTCTCAAATTTACCTACCACATTAGCATCAGCAGCAACTGGAAATTCAATACCACTCCAATTAAGTTTTTTTGATTGTTCTTTCAAAGCTTTAGTTATTATCTGTGGGTTTTTTTCTACAGGGTTCAACGCTCTAGTAATACACCATTTGAAGCATTCTTCGTCGTCGTTTTTCATATTTATAATAGCCTTTTTATTAGCTAAGAAGTTGGGAAGCGGAATGTAAGAACTACCTCTTAAGGGTGTATATTTTACCGTATTTATATCTAATTTCACAACAGCTTTAAATCTCCAATTACTTCCTTGCATCTGAAAACTAGCAATAGACTCCATGATTTTATCCTTTTTTCTGCTGTATATTTCATTCAAGTCGGTAGCATCTAAAATAACTTCTGCCCTGGAAACGAATGGTATATCCTCTGAATTAACTACTCCAGATTTCATATCTACTCGTTCCATAGTACAAGTAAGAACTAAATTAGTCTTTGTCTGGCGATTGTTCGACAACAGATTTACTACCTGCGGTCTGACGAAATCAAGAAACGACGAGGCATCCATTCCATTAATTCCATCTATTCTATACTGCTTGGTGAATCCTTTAATAGCCGTCGCCGTTTCTCGAATTTTATTTTTATCAAATATCCTGGAAACAGTTGATTTCAACGATTCCAGTTTTTCATTAACCTCTGCTTGTTCGGGCACGTAACTAAGTAACCAATCCGCAAAATCATTAATTTTGGATCTAACCTTATTGGTGTATGTTCTCGTAGGCACTACTGGCTTGTACTTTCTCGGCGTAAGCGTAGGAACCTTAATGTCAGGAACCGGTGAATCAAGCAATTGTTCAACATGGTCCATATTTCTTAAACTACTTTTCTTTAAATACATTTTATCTTACCACGCAAAAATATTAATATCTCTCATACACTTTAATTTCGTATCTATCTCTCCAGACATTTCCGTTATGATAAGCTATGATGCCAGCACTCTGGCCATACGCCTTAGCGGCTTTATACATCGATGGATACGCGGTAACAACACCAGTCTCTCGATCTATGATATCTACTCTTCTCGGTTGTTTCCTGATACTACCCAGCGTGTCATGTCGATATGACACAGACTTGTAGTCCGACGGAAGAATATTTTTTTCAATCAATACAGCTATAAGTTGAGGTTTGCTGAGATGTGAAGTGCCAGTAACATTGTTCTGATTGGCTAACATTCTAAGCTCTGGTAGCTTCATAATATATAAGTATTCTTTAAATCAATTTTCCATACACTACACTCATTTTCTGTCCATCCGATTGGAACTGCAGCAACCTATCTGAAATTACGACAGCATACGCTTCGGTGTCGGCTGGTACTGCCGCATTGAAAAGAGCCTTAATCTGAATATCAACGACTGACGATTTCAAACGCTCGGATTGTTTGCTTACATCGAACACGAACAGCGGATATAATTCTTTATAATCTACAGGTGTTATATTGCTTTGCGTAATCAACTTATCCATACCATAGAATTTTTGACTAAAGGAGGATGCCTCTCTGTACGCTCTGGAGAATTGTTGATTAGGAAACGACAGGTTATGATCGACAGCTGGATATCTTTCTTGATTCATCATCACATAAATGTTCTTGAGATCGCAGTGATTAAATAGCGACGGATTACTTTCCTGATTACCGCTACGGTCCGTCTGAAATCCTACGATGATATATCTAGGTTTCTCCGGAGAAGTTTTAACGCTTAATCTCCAACTGAAACTTGTCGACTGAGGAACTGTTATCGTATCGCATTGACGAGCTCTATATGCAACTGGCAACGTTAATTTCGATTCAATCGTCTTATACAACTGCATTCGTTCCATATCGGAAGGAATAACGTGTGGAATAAACCATGAAATTTTGTTTATCGCAACTTTTCCAGCAGCTGCAGCGTTACCTCGGAATATGGCATCATCGTCAGCTTTACGAACTAAAGTCAGCGTCTGTTTAAAACCGTAAATAATCTTGTCGTAGTCATCGCAAAACCCGAAAATATGTTTCAACGGAACAATAAAGCTGAACATTCCTTTAGTGTTTGGTCTTTGAATGAGAAAACTTTGTCTAGTGGAAAAGCCGTGGTTGTCCGCAATAACAGCAGTCGCACCAGTGTCTTTATACCACAGCTGATTTAAGCCTTGAGTCAACTGAAAATCGTTTGGATACGTAAGTAAACCGAGCATCGTTGTAGCTTGACCCGGATGAAATAGCGTTTCGATTTCTTGATTAGATAACTGATAGGATATTTGACTGAATAGATACATAAGCCCATTATTCGTAAGAGCGACTAAATCGGCATTAACGTATGCGGTGTCATCGGCTTTAATTAGTCTTCCTTCGAATTGTAGATATGACTCTGCTGGGTGACTGTATAAGTCTTGTAATTCAATATTTATTCTTATTTCACCAGAACTGTTAAGGTTAGTTCTCGCTACAGGTTCGTACTCATGCCATTCGTATCGCTCGATACCTTCATCGATCAATGGTTGCTCTGTGAATCTTAGAATATCGGATTGCATTTTATTATACATATATTTTTAAATAAGAAAATAAATTTTTTGGTCTAAATAAGAAAATAAATTTTTAGACCTAAATAAGAAAATTAACCTTAAGCCATTTTCAAACCACCTCCGTTTAAGCGTTTTACTAGATCTTGAATTCTAATAGCTCCTCCCGTCATTTGCGGATTCGACCCGAGTAATCTAGCTAGAATTACTTTAGTTTCTTGAGTTATCGGCTGTTGAACGGTGGTTGGTGGGAGTATCTTATTGAGTAATCGTTTTCCAACGTCGATAGCCTTATCCTTAGCAACACTCCCAATCTCTTTGACAGCTGTGCTCGCAATTTGTTTGGCTGCATTCGAAGTTAGTAGTCTCTTGAGAAATCCTGCAATGGAATCGAATATTCCTGCTCCACCGACAACGTGTACTTTTTTATAACTTCTTCTCGCAACGACCAGCATTTCTATATCATCAATTTTTAAATTAGATCATCAATTTTTAATTAGATCATCAATTTTTTATATTCATCTTTGGTTATCACTCCTTGTCTTAGTAACTCGTCACTCATACCTACAATTTCATTCCTTACTCCTGTATTTCCCGCTTTATAGCTATACAATCGTAACTCAAGTTGTTTTACTAATTCGTTAGGATCTGAAGGAATGGTAATTATTCCGCTTCCTGTTTTACCTCTTAACTTTATGTAATCGTCCCATATGGGTTTTATTATCTTTGCATATTTTACACTTCTAGACGATTTAGGTTTGTTTGGTTTATTTGGCTGACTCATGGCATTCGTTTTAATTAGAATCTCGGCGTATTCTTCGAGATCACGATTATCATAAATTGAACTGTTTGGACTAGCTAACGTTAACAATTCCCATAATCCTGGAGTTCCTTGATAAGTTGTGGTTCCAACTGTAATATCATTTCCTTGGATTGAGGCTTCGCTGTCACCGATGTAGAATTTTCCATCTCTTGATCTTAATCCGAATGTTGTGTCCACAAGTCTTTTATCAGAAGCATATTTTTTAAGGTATTCAACTGCAATATTTCCTAATTCTAACCTTCTAATGTCTTCTACTGGGTCATCGTCCTCGTACGCCTCTATAGACGGATACTGGGGAAATTGAATGGTTTTCAACGAATCTGGAAGTGATTTTAGAGCAAGTGATGTTGCTGCAGAATTATCTTTTATTGTCGACAGCAAAGCGTTTTGTTCTTTTGAAATTGCTGATTGAGAGTCGACTATTGGTTTGTAGATTTTCGTTAATTCTCGTTGAAGTCCAAGATCGTCTATTCTCTCTGAGAGAAAGTTTTGTTTAATATTTTTTTTCGTTTTTAAAAACTCTTCGATAATAAAATCTCTTTTTGCAGGATCGCAAATTTTCAGTAGCGACATTTTTTATTATAAGTATAATGTTTAAAACGTAACATAAAACGTAAACATAAAACGTACAATTTATGCATCGTAGTAATTAACATAACATATGGAGTCTTTTTCGTTTATAGTAACTGGTGAATCGGAGTTGTTTTGAATTGTAATTATTATATCCTCTGCGTCCTCTAGGACAGTACCATCTTGAAGACTCAGTCTGAGTTGTTTCAACTTCTGTCTAAGAGAGACTAGACACATTCCACTGGTCATTCGGACTCCAAGGCCTACTTCTACTGTAATATTTGTCTTTGGTTCAATCGTTATCGCTTGCTGAGCAAAAATCTCATATCTATCGCCTGCTCGTTGTCTTGCAGGAGCGTGAGTGACCACTTTAGGCAACCAAATTATTGTACTCACACGAGGCTTTCGTTTGGTGATAAATTTGTGTATTGGGTGACCGTATCCAGACATTTATATAAGAGATTGTTTAAAGTAACATTCCAAGAATAGGAATATTTTTAAATGGTGAATTTGGTCCAAGTATAAGACCTTCACCGCTGACATATCCTGCTCCTCTTTTCATAAACAGACCAGAACCCGATATCGAACTACCCTTTTTCCACGGAGATAGAATAAGACCTTCCCCAGCAGGCCTTATCTTACAGCATATTCCTCCTTTCTTAACGTAGAGCACGCCTGATCCAATTTGTGAGATCGAAGATCCAATTTGTGAGATCGAAGATCCACTTATTTTATCGACAATTTTGGAACCAGCTGCAGAACCCAATCCTGTTAAGGCTCCTGTGGCTAAACTCGGAAGAACACTAGACAGAAGAAATTTTCCGGCTGTTGCTAAGAACGGTAGAATAGCACCAATAAATCCGCCTTTGACTCTCGCATTGTCTTCTAATTGCTTTTTACCCATTTTAATTGTCACACCAGTTCCATTCTGATGAGCTTTCGTTATCTTGTTAATTTGCCTCTGGTTTAGAGCTAATAAATGCTCACCAGTTATATCTCCATGAGAAAGTCTTATACTCACTCCTGTTCCTGCTTGAACAGCTCGCTTAATCTTCTCTTTTTGCCCTTCAGAAATATTAACTTTGACCTTAGCGTAAGCGCTCATCTTATATTAAATATAAACTTTAAATTAAACCTCTCTTATATGAAATCGTATCGACAATTCCTCACCTCTTAAATTAATAAGTTTTCCATTTTGGTCTATTAGTTTTGTTTCCATCGATGAAATAGAGTATAGCGTTATTGGAAGATAAACGAGATTATGAGGAGATTCGATTATCTTGTAACCAGGCCCGACCGATGGAAAGAAAGAATAAATTATGTTCTCTGTAGTTCCGTTGGCATACGATGATCCTATTATATCACTGGTAACTCGTAAACTATTCACGCTGTTTATATCGACTATGTGCTCGGATTCGTTATATCCTTCGGAGTATACACGACTCTGAAATCCTAGAACAGTGCTAATTGAATTTTCTACAGTAAAATCAACTTTATAGTTCTCATCAATTTCCAAAACCGCCTTTAACGTGTTGTTATTTGGTTGCAACTTTATACATTGGCCATGACC
This sequence comes from Lumbricus rubellus, assembly GCA_945859605.1. Classification (NCBI taxonomy): domain Eukaryota; kingdom Metazoa; phylum Annelida; class Clitellata; order Crassiclitellata; family Lumbricidae; genus Lumbricus; species Lumbricus rubellus. The sequence goes on along the minus strand of OX243826.1, from coordinate 28,407,197 downwards.
TTCTTCCTTTAAAATTCTCTGTATGTAATCGTTTAAGTCTTCGATTTCATAGCAACCGGTTGGAATGACTAAATCTTTCCACGTTACACCGTTATCTGACGAATATACGAATTTATTATTTGTCTCGTCTATATTGGGAAAACTGTAGTACGTTTCAAGATTGACAAGAGCCATTTCATACTTTTTACTTTTGTCCAGTTCGATTAGTGGATTAAATTTCGTTCGAATTCGTGTGCTCCTTTCGCTCAACAAAATGCAAAAGGATTCTTTAGCCTCTGTGTTGCGTGCAATCGTTTCAGTGTTAAGCAAAATCTTTTCCAGTAGGGTTTCCATTTTAAATAGTTATTTTTAAACCAAGAATATAAAATCTTAAACTTCGCTATCATTTTATTATTGCATTTATTTAATATAAAATGTATCTAATCCACATCTGTACTTACCATTATTTGTTTTACTAGTAAGGTCTATAACAACAAAACCGTGCGGATCATCCCACGCAGTTTTGCATAGTTTTCGAAATGCTTCTATAGTCATATCATCTACACCTATATGATCGCTGTATATATGATTAATATTTTTGAGGTCTTGGGGGAACAAACATATAAAGTTAGCATTCTCTCTTATAGTTTGTCTAGGCAGTTTGAAATAATTTTGTGCTAGGTAAAAGCAGTCTACATTACTGTGCCTACCTCTTATATAATACGATTCGCATTTATTTTGTCGCTCTAACTGTAAATCATCAAAAATCATGAGATTCTTCTTATCTCGACTTAAGTCTCGTGGATCTGGAACATCTTCAGAGGTTTCAAAGAACTTGCATTCTATATCCGATTTCTTTTCCATGTTTTTAGACATCTCCTCGACAACAGCAGTCGGTGATACATTTAATTTCATTATCTCATCGCGATTATCAAAAAGTCTTATAATTGCTTCCTTTGGTAATTTCTCTTCGAATGCTTTCTTAAGGATCTTGTATTCTGCTTGAAAAAGACTTTTGCCGAAGATCTGCAGGTTATCGTAGTCTAACCAACCAGGTCTCAGTAATAAATTAAGTAGTAATATTGTCTTGCCGCATTGAGACTTACCGACGATCAAACCTCTGATGCTTCTTGGTAGGAGAGGACTGTTAAAGCGTTTACTTGATTCTTCATTCCACGATAGGTCTTGGACTTCCATTTTAATTATATTATATTAAAATGGAGTATTGTGTCAGGTGTAAACGAAAAACTGAATCTAAAGATAGTCAACGAGTCGTCAGTAAAAATGGTAGACCTATGCTTAGATGTGTATGCGTTGAGTGTGGCGCTAGAAAAACTCAGTTTATTAAAATGTCTACTACTGTACAAGGAGGTGATTTGGTCTCAGCTCTCAATTCTGCTACTTCTAATATTAAACTTCCATGGGCAAAGTATCCTGGTGAACTACATCTTCCAGGACATTCATTCACAGGTCCAGGAACCCGACTGGATTTGCGATTAAACCCCGACGGGACACCAAAAGACTGGAGTAAACCTGTAGACAGGGTTGATGAAGCGGCCTTTCGCCATGACTTAGCTTATGCTAAACATACTGATACAGCAGGTAGAAACGTCGCTGACAGAGCTATGATAGATGAATTAAATAATATACCTAATCCTTCTTTCCGCGAACGAATTGAAAGATCTATAGTTAAACCTATATTATCGACGAAAACCCATTTTGGAATGGGATTGAAAAAAAAGCCCTCAAGTGGACAGACCAACTTGCTGACGAATTACATAAACCTATAGTCAGGAAGTTTAGGAAGCGAGTTGTTTATGTTCAGGGAGTGGACAAAGTTTGGGCAGCAGACTTGATTGACATGCAGGCTTATGCTAAATTTAATTCTGGTGTGAAATATTTGTTAAGCGTCATTGATATATTCTCCAAGTATGGATGGATTGTTCCGATAAAAGATAAGCGTGGAGAATCTGTGGCAGATGCTTTCGTTAAAATATTTAATACGAGTAAAAGAAGGGGTGAAAAACTTTGGGTTGACAAGGGATCTGAATTCTATAATAAACAGGTGAAATCATTAGGTATGGAGTTGTATTCGACTGAGAACGAAGAGAAGAGCTGTGTGATCGAGCGTTGGAATAGAAATATGAAGGAAAGGATGTTTAAATATTTTACAGCTAATTCGACTCGAAAATATATCGATGTTTTAGATAATATGGTTAGTTTATACAACAACACAAGACATTCTTCCATAAAAATGACTCCTGTTAAAGCCAGTATCAAAGCAAACGAAAAAGCTGTTTGGTTAAATCTGTATGGTGGTCTATATCCAGATCGCGTGCAACCTAAATTTTCTATTGGCGACAGAGTTAGGATATCTAAGAGAAAAGATACATTTGAGAAAGGATATACCGCTAGGTATACTGAAGAAATATTTACTGTATCAAAAATTCTATATACTGACCCTCCTACCTATAAAATAACCGATTATAATAACGAAGAAATTAAAGGCTCTTTCTATGAACCTGAATTGTTGAAGACAACTCAAGAAATATTTAGAATCGAAAAGATACTAAGAAAACGTGGAAACAAATCGTTGGTTAAGTGGATGGGTTACCCAGACTCATTTAATAGCTGGGTTGATAACAATGATTTGGCGACATTGTGATAGCACGAATAATTATTAGACCTACATAAAAACAAATCAATTAAGAAATCTCGTTCAGTGGAATGCGGTATTTGACAATCCATTCTACACGAAATCAATACTCGGGTGTAGAATCTCTTTCTGTATGACATTCCTAAGTTCAGAGACCGGGACTCTGGAATGCGGTATTTGATAATCCATTCTACACGAAATCAATACTCAGGTGTAGAATCTCTTTCTGTATAACATTCCTAAGTTCGGAGACCGGGACTCTGGAATGCAGGATCGATGAGTATACTGCAATGCGTCTCGGTTGTTAAGGGAGAATAACAAACACGCTGGTTGTCAGCTCCGCCGGCGTTATCGATCGCTGTGTGTCGACCACGGAGTCCACAGAAGCATTCTGCACTGCATATTGATTGTTCCTTCCATAGTCAGAAAAAATGTATTGATCGTTCCTTCCATAGTCAGAAATGTAATATAATGTGTTTTAAAACTTTAGAGAAACTGTGGAATGTCTCTTTCATCCAGTAAAATCTGCTGTGGACCAACAGCATCTTGTTGAATACAGTCTGCATCAGTATTAATTGGATGGAGGTTCACCGTTGTTGGGATTGATGGAATTGCAGTAGACATGATGTGAAAATTTGTGTGATGTGCAGAAACGACAGCGTTTGATTTAAGTCTCTCAGCTAGTTGAAGATCTGTCCCAAGATGCTTTAGAATTCGATTGTGATGTTTCGATAATTGATTAAAACTTAAATCGCAAAATATTAGCCTAGGATATATTGCGATTAGCATGTAGAACAGAATGTAACGCTGAACTGTATTGTAATTAAGATGAAATTGTAAAAAGTAAAATCTTTTAATATTTGCACCTTCAGGCATAAAATTCCGAGCAGTTACGTATAACAGACCTCGGTGATAGGCGGCGATCTGTTGTAGACCTAACATCGATTTTTCTTCCTGAACGATCCTTGCATGTGCAGATTTTATTAAAGGAAGATCGGAGAAATCAAAACCTATGAATCTAGTGTCGAGATGCCATTCCAAATCCTCAACATTGTTCAACAAATGGTGTTCATATTGTGCGAGTTTTTCCCGAATCTGCTTTAGAATCACATCGTTGAAAATCTTTACGTGTGAATCGATGTTAGGTCTAGGTCTATGGTGTGGTCTCCTCCTTTCAGGTGGTTGATCCAGAAATTCAGTTATAGCTCGTAATTTCTCTTCAAAATTCCGTCTTTCATCATCATTGTCTTGAAACACTAAATGAATAGCCAACTGGATAGCATCTTCAGAAGACTTAGAAATATCACAAATTAACGCTGCCATTTCTGATGTAGACCTATACGCACAAGCACAGAACGTTGAAAGCCGGCTGACGTCTCAAAATTATTTGCAACAGACAACTGTTTAGTTACTGTCATGACAACAAGACCGCAACACAGGGATGTCCGATTTCTGAGTCTCGAGATTATGTAAAAAAAAGGCGCCCAAAATCTCGAGACAATTCAAAAGCAGTCCAAATATCGCGAAGTGGTATAGTTGAAAATTAGGCCTACAGTCGATTGCGTCTTTAAAAAGTAGCCTAACGCATACACTTTTGTAACACCCTAGCAACTCCGTGCAGTACTGCAGACCTTTATTTACAAATCACCATAGGGACTACTGCGACGCAGATCCAGTGGTCGATATCACGAGGCTATTCTGTTTACAGTAATTATCGACTGTCTGCTGCCGCACGCGGGTCGATACATTCTCTCCGCCACGATCTGCGACGTATTTGCAGCATAGGTAAATATTGACCGACGAAGGCTGTTGTCTGCATCTTAGTCGATAGCTTAGTATAATCATCACCATCACCGACTCAAGAACAGCAGTAGGCAGTAGGCTATGTCTTGATCGAGGCTGATGAGGATGCTGGCATGCGTCGATATAATTATAATCCTGGGTGATGGGCTATCTAAAACGCTCATTGCTCGCTGTTTAACCAAAGCTTATCCAAAAGAATTTAACTGCTTTTAACCCTATTTAATTTGTTTATTAGCTCAAATAGAAAATATGCCAGGTTATCCAATTAACTACTACTATTGCTGCATCTCTAATGACAGATGCTCTTGACAATGACTTGTAGATGTTGCAGTTGATCGAAGACTTGAGACAAGTTGACGATAAAATCACAGAAGTTGCAGAAAGAAAGTGATTTTCCAATAATTATTGTGGTACCTAAGCAAAGACCATGCTCCATTGTCTTTATTTAGTGATGACATTTCTGATGAAAACAAGCAGGATATTGTCAGTGCTCTGCAGAGGGAACGAAATATAGATGTTCTCCATCTTGGTCCAACAAAATTTCCTCATTTCAAGAATCTCTCCATGGCCCACTTTGTCACCAATCAATTAACTGCTCAAGTCTCTTCATGTACCACAAGATGCCCTCTTTACACCAATTAGTATGTGGTCAGAGAACGATGAATACACTGCAGCTCAAAAAATTGTTTTTGTGCTGAAAGTTGCTACTGACTGCCTAGAACATGCAGTCACATTGCATTGGCTACTGACTTCAGAGAAGTCCTCAATAAGAATGGCAATCAGTGCCAGCTCCTCTACTCTAGCACGTTGCTTGACACCACGATAGATTCGACTGAAGAATGCAAACTAGAGATGCCCAATTTGTTGATAAGTTGAACTCGCAACTTTTTTGGGTCACAAACCTGACGACATTGCTTGACTACCAAGTTCGAAGGCAAGCATGGTAAACAAGTCGAAAACATGGTTTTTTTCAAGTTTTTTATTCTAAAAAGACTTGTTACTCTAAGTTTTATTTTACAGAAAGCTGTTTAAGCACAGAGCTTGGTTTAAATTTGAACAGTATCTGTTGGATACGAAAATTTGCATGAACCTTAAGAGAAAGCAGAAATTTTTGCTGAATACGCTCCCATGCATTTTTTAGAGGGCTCTGGGAGAGCACTTCCTCTTATTATATTGACCTAAAAAAAAATACTGAGTGGTCTCTATGTCAAATCACACAAATCCTGAGGGTGTGCGATGAAAAATATTGCAAAAAAATTTTTCAGGCCACCCTAGTGGTCAGTCAACATTACAACTAAAGGAGACAAATTAAAGTGTACATTGTTTTCTCCAGAAATTGATGTCTTCCTTGTTTGGTCCCAACGCGGTTAATTGTTTTCTCTTTTGACGAGTTCTTCATTGCAAAAGCATTTTACTGATAGATCTATGGCAGATGTGAAAGTTGCGCTTGCATCAACCAAATCTCAAAGTCTCTATCTGTTCTCACACGGGAAACACTGAGGCCAAAGAAGACATAAAACCACACGCTTTCTTTATTCTGTGGTCGTAGCTGCTTCTTAAACGCTGTGACTGCACCTATTGAGACAGTCTTGCACTGAAGAATTTCTGCCCTAATGTTTCTTTCGGTTTCGGAGGCGTGTATTCAGTACAGAATCAAAATTAAGGCACAGCAGCTCAAAGCCAATTATCCATAGTTGTTAAGACTAGTGTGATAATAAATAATTTTTTATTTACTAAAACAATTTAATATGCAGATTCTGTAGGAACTCCGTCTGACCCATGCACACCTTGATCAAACTCATCAGTTTTTGGTAATTAAATGACTAGTTAAAGTTTTTTCTTCTTTTTAGCTTCAATCAGACACAGAAAAATTTGTAATTTGCTTCAAAAATATTAAGTTTTTCCCGTAGATTACGAATTGTAAAGCAGAGACTAAACGCCTGTATCTAAAGCCAGTGAATAATTATAAGCTGGTTCCCATGACTCAACTTTTGTGGGCGCTACAGAAACTCCAAGGTTCTTTTGGAGGATTACACACTAGGGTGGAGTGAAAAACACGAAAATCAAAATTTTTAAACGTAACAGCAATAAAAAGTTGTCTAATGGTATGGGGTCAAGAAATCTCAAAAAAGTTTTGAAAAATATTAATGTCTTCGTTTGCCACCAGAGGGCCAAAGTTTTAAAAAATTGTCTTTTTTAAAGAAAATTCATGGTTTTCTTATGAAATATTTTTCATGCAACATAATTTACCACCACACAATATACCGTTGGAAAGGGCTCTTAAAACTGATTAAAATGATGTATTAATTTTTAGAATAGTCCCATATTTATAGAAGATATTAACTTTTTACTATACTCCACATTCGCGACATGTCGCTATGCCTGAAAACTGTAAAACACTAATAACTTTTTTATCCTTTGAGATTTTTCAACTTGTGATATGCCATTCGATTCAGTTTAAGACGGCTTTTTCAACGGTGCATTAAAACTTCCAAAACCATCCACGAAAAGGTTCTAAATCTCATGAAACCATACAAAAGGGGAAAACTAAAGAAAAATATTTGGAGAAATATACTGAACAGGGAATAACTATGAAAACCTTTAACTTTATGTTTCTCAACATTTCTAAGTGATACAGTCATCATCAGCACTCAATATTATGAGGAAGAACTGTTCTCAAGATTTGTTTTCCAATTAAATTAAATTATAGTATATTGCAAATGCATGCAATAAACGAGCATTTCAGTTAAAATCTTGCATATTGTTTTTCTGAAAACCCTTACTTGATACAACAATTCTGAACACACCATCGTGTTCAGCACGTCAACTTCTATAGAAAACAGTCAAAGTTTTTTCGGAAATAAAAAATAATAATTTATAGTATATTTAAATATATACAATATATGAGTATTTAAGTTAAAGTCTTGCATACTGTTTTTCTCAAAGACCTTACGTGATACAACAGTTCTGAGCACACCATCGTGTTCAGCACGTCAACTTCTATAGAAAACGGTCAAAGTTTTCTCGGAAATAAAAAACAATAATTTATAGTATATTTAAATATATACAATATATGAGTATTTAAGTTAAAATCTTGCATAATGTTTTTCTCAAAAACCTTACGTGATACAACAATTCTGAGCACACCATCGTGTTCAGCGTGTCAACTTCTATAGAAAACAATCAAAGTTTTTGCCGAAATAAAAAAAATAATTAAAATTTGTTGTCCAGTGTAATTATTGTATCATGATCATGTTGGAACTCTATTTACTCTCATGGGATCTTCTGGTTTTGGGACATTTTGCAATTGTCACTGGTGTATTTGCAGGCTGCAATGTCAAAAAGTTTTTCTCTACACCTTTTTTCATAGTTTTGCAATTTTTTCCAATATTTTTCTTTAGTTTTCCTCTTTTTGTATGGTTTCATGAGATTTAGAACTTTTTCAGGGATGGTTTTGGAAGTTTCAATGCACCCTTAAAACAGCCGTCTTAAACTGAATCGAATGACATATCACAAGTTGAAATATCTCAAAGGATAAAAAAGTTATTAGTTTTTTACAGTTTTCAGGCATAGCGACATGTCGCGAATGTGGGGTATAGTAAAAAGTTAATATCTTCTAGAAATATGGGACTATTCTAAAAATTAATACATCATTTTAATCAGTTTTAAGAGCCCTTTCCAACGGTATATTGTGTGGTGGTAAATTGTGTTGCATGAAAAATATTTCATAAGAAAACCATAAATTTTCTTTAAAAAAGACAATTTTTCTAAACTTTGGCCCTCTGGTGGCAAACGAAGACATTAATATTTTTCAAAACTTTTTTGAGATTTCTTGACCCCATACCATTAGACAACTTTTTATTGCTGTTACGTTTAAAAATTTTGATTTTCGTGTTTTTCACTCCACCCTATTACACACCGCCTTTCATAAAACTCTTGGAGCGTTAATTATAGTAATCATATGATACGAAGCATGCACCAAATACTCCTCAAATTTAAAAAAAGAGATTAAGACCTATATACACATGAAGGCTACATATCTGACCACTTGCATAGAACCTTTGCAAGGTGCCAAGGCACATCTGACCGTATAACTAGGCCTATAACTAATGCTTACTCTCAACTATCTATAAAGTATAGAGTCGAATATTAATACATTGTTGGACTAGGAGCACTTCTGAGTAGCTACCTTGAAGGTGTGCTTAAAAGTCAATAATAAAAATAATATTTGAATGAATGAATTAATAAATATGATGCAACCTATTGAGTTTTTGAGGTGAAGTTCTAATTTTTAACGGAGACTAGTGCAGGAAGTCATGTAATTTGAAACATGTTGGCTGCAATACATGCAGCAATATTCTCCAACCTCCTTCCCCTCTCCCCCTATATACATACAAGTCCTTCAATCATAGTCATCATCTATTGATGCTTGGTCAATAAATAGTGGTGATTAATATGTTTATAATAATATTAATAAATTCCAAACTTCTGCAGATCAGCAAAGACCTCATTGCAACTGTTGGAGTGCATTACGACAAAAGAACAAACTGAATCTGTAGCAGCATGTTGTCACAAATTCTGCAGAATAACCGATATGGCGCAATTGGTAAATGGAGGACCTGTAGAGTCTGCATGGTTTGCACTCGATAGATCTTATATTAGAAGCACACAAGGCCTTGGAAGGAGTGCAATTGTTTGCAATAAATTTAACTGAAGACTGTAAAATGTAAGAACACGTTTGCCAGTACAAAGCTCGCCAGTCACCAAGCCACGCTATTCATTACAAATTCAATCATTTCATTTTTCGCCCAGTTTAGTTACCATTAATTGTTAACAGGCATAGTCAAACATTGACTTTCAAGATTAATGTCGGCTCAAATATCAGATCAAAATAATTTAACATCTAATGTTCAAACTAGGCAATTATTAAAGTCATTAATCTGAATTTATGACACAAGGCCTTGGAAGGTATGCTACAATTTGCATTCATTTTAAGACTAATATCATAAATGTAAGAACACGTGTGCCAATACAAAACTCTCAAGGTACCAGATCAAGTTATTCATTACATATATCCAATCAATTAATCTTAAACGGAAAGAGATTTTTCTCCCAGTTACGTTAAGCCTTTGTTGAGAAAGAGAGATAGTCAAACCTTGATTTTCAAGATTAACGTTGGCTAAAATATCAGCTAAAAATAATTTAACATCCAATATTCAAAACAATGCAACTATTACAGTCACTAATTCGAAGCACATGACTACAACACAGCGTAACATAATTGCAACAAAAGTGAGATGCCACGATTGCTAAACATTAAAGACAAATTATTCTAAATCCATCAGCGACATTAAAAATTTTCAATTGAGACATAAAAAAACTGAGATCATTGTCTTCATCTTTTTACGTCAATCCCAACAGCTTCGGAAATACTTTTGAAACCATCCCTCCTGAAAAAAGACAAATAGCACATTAAATAATTAAACGGAAATATGGCCCCAACTTAAAACATTCAGATTTATATAGCAGCGCTCAGTGCATATCAAACTGCATATAAAAATGGCTAATTGTAAAGAAAATAGCAAAAAATCTAACAATAAAATGAAAATTTTAAATGATGTTTGTCTCATATTTCAATCATTCTTGAAAATTTTACCAACTACATTTCTGTTCCTTCAATAACTGGTTGACACGCTCAGCCCATGACTTGCTCCAATCAATTCCTGCCAATTAGCACATTGGCCGCTGAGTTGCTGTGTTAACCCTTTAATGCCGGAGGGTATAGGATTTCCCATACCATTTACTACCATCTCGGCATTAAAGGGTTAAATGACTCAATTTGGGACGTGTTAACATGTCCCTCGCGGCCAACGTGTCAATGTCTCCACCACAAGTTTGCAACCAGAACTTTATGTTCTTTTGGAAGTTATACTGCACTGAAATTTCATACGATGGTTATTTGAAGCACTGGAATTCAAGCTTAAAAAAGGCTATTGTGTCACCACTTAGCAACTGTGCCAACTAGGCTATTTTCATTCAATAAAAAGTATTTTAAAGCAGCATGTTTTGTTTGTACCATATGACTGAATAAAAGGCCAGAAACCCAAAAGTGATGTGTGTTGAGACCCAATGTCACATATCAAATCAGCCAGATTTACACTTTTCAAAAACTCGAATGAACAGAAACCTGCAACGTAATAAGTTCGTCGAAATTGCACCTACTTGAGTAACTCGGCCAATTCATTGGTAATCTTTTTGACGATAGGAGGTCCATCGTAGGCCAGGACGGTGTAGATCTGAATTAGAGATGCACCAGATCTTACTCTCTCGTACGCATCCAGGCCACAGCTGATCCCACCCACTCCAATGATTGGCACCTTGCCTGTTCACAGCACAAACAACAACAATGAGCAAATGAGCATTGAGCAATGCAAACCAAGTATCACATAGACTCACTCCATACATGCATTAATCTACATACTAAAAATGAAAGGCACTTCTGTCAATTGCTGATCCTCCCACTGACCTACATTGGATGAATTCCATTGGCGGCAAATCAACCAATCCTGACAAGGACAGAGCATGACAGACAAAGTCTTGGTACAGATTTAAAGCTGGGTCGCACCTATTAAGTGTTTTACTTTCGTAAATCTCAAGCTTGCAGTCGCAATGTAAAAGCATTTTTTTTACTGTCAAAAGCTGGAGGATGATCTGTGACAGAGAATACAAGAAAAAATGAAATGCATTTACAAGTTGCCTGCTCAGACTATTTGTCGATTACATGGTCTTCATATCTTTAAGAAAAGCCTGCATTTTCGTATACTCCAACAAATTACTCGAAAAGTTATTCATTGGGTGCATTAGTAAAGTGCTAGCTAAGATATGTCTTTTTATCTTTTATTAATTACTGTTTTCCTGATTATCTTTGTGTTCCTGTAATTGGATGAACTTGCTATCATGCGCTAAATTGTTTTTACGCTATTTTACATGATTACTGGGTGGCCCTATTAGCCAGATTGTCCATCCCTTCTGGGTTTTCCCTTGACAACCACAAATAATGTTAAACCTTATACTCACTGCCATTATTGTACCATGTATGTTGGTTCAGAATATGAATTGAATAACTTTCTTCAGCTGAATGCACTGAAACATTGCTCCACTAGCCATTTTCACAGATCACCTCCATAATCATATGTATGTATGTGTTATTTGGGGGGCCCGGTAGCGCAATGGATAACACGTTGGCGTAGAGTGCGAGAGGTAGTGAGTTCGAGACCCGTTGGGCGGATTTGATTTGTAGGCTGCTATTAGCGCCATTGTAATTGCAAAGCTGTATGTTCAGTTAGCATAGTTAGTATATGTTAATGAAGATTACTGCATAACTTGTAAATGTAAAGCGCAGTGCGTCTTGCAGGCGTTCCAATAAAGAAAAGATTATTATTATTACCGAGAGGTCTTGCTATACCTTGAGTCAGGTGGTACATGTCACGCGTGGCTGCTGTGGCTAAGTCCGTGAGAGGAGGACCACTCAGTCCACCAGCCTCTCTCTTCATCGGACTTATAAGAGTAGGTGGGCGAGTGATTGTAGTATTGCTAATGACAAGGCCATCGACATGAAACTGAAAAACAACAACTGTTATCTAAGTTCCATGTTCTAAACTTATATAGTCATACAGTGATGTACCATTTAAACAATTCAATGAAACATTTTGCATAATCAAATGTTGAATAAACTACTCAGAAATTTATAGCACATCCAGAATACTAATGCTTACAATCTACAGATGCAAGGAAATACAAAGAGCTAAAAAGGGGCTACATCAAATGTTCTGTTACACTACATGGCAACAGTCTGACTGATAAATCCAGTTCAAGCAAGCTTTCAAGTAACATAATATCTAAGACTAAGCCTAAGTATATCCCCAAAGAGCTGCCTCAAAAACCTTACTAATGTACATTTTTTACCACGTGCAATAAAATGTAGCACATTATACAACAAGGCAATCAGAAATGTTCATAGCAAAACAAGCAATGAATGTAACCACTAATACACTACAAAACCCTGTGAAATTCAACACTCTGTCATGCTCAAGACTTACACATTGGCATCAATGATATTAATAACAATAATAAAAGTAATAATAGTACTAATATTTATTTTAAAATAAATATCGTGAATAACAACAACAACTACAATAATAATCATAATAACAATTTCTATGGAGCAGTAACACAGCCAAGCTGTTACAACTGTGCCGTAATCAGTTCACCACGAATAACCTATGAGAAAAATTCTTTAAGATGGTAAAAGTTAACATCAACTTTTACGTACATTTCTATGCACCTGATTGAGCAGAAACGTAAATTCATAACATTGTTCAAACCTGTGGTTGTTGGATTACAGCTGCAATATCAGCCATATCCTCTTGGCTGAGGTCAGGTGAGAGTTTGATCAACAGCGGAGGCTTTTTACCCGACAACTCGTCCCTTGCTTTGATTACCTAAAAACATCACCAAATGCAACAATACTTTACAAATAATAATAATAATTTTTGTTTAATTTTAAACTGACACAACACAATATGATTGCAATTCATGGTACGAAAAGATGATCACAAGTTATTCATAAATTGCAATAACTTGAGTTAGAAATAATTATGATTTCCCTGTGAGGCAGAGCAATTTATTACATGAGTAAATTCAGCAGTTGGCTGCCATGCAAGGCGCTTATCACAACCTACTGCTTTACCATTTAGCTATATGTCGAATGGAAGGTTGATTGGAAATTTTGGGAAGGTACCAGGAAGCAAGCTGCCTACGACTTTTTTGCTGTACACAACAAGAGCCCCAATTTCAATGAGCTCCAGTCCTGCTTACTTACAACTAAGGTCAAAGGCCACGTGAAAACAGTTTATGTAATAAAACCAAGCACAAAGTTCTAAGAAAAGCCGTTCTGCTGTGAACAGATTATCTTAACTACCATTTATTCTTTCGTACCTTTTCGAGAAGCCCCTCCAACTCATCTTTACTTTGTAACGTTCTTAAACCAGGCGTGTTAGGACTTGAGATGTTGATGACGAGATAATCGGCTAAATGACCGAACTTCCTGACACCTTCCACGTAGTCAGCAGCCGCATTCGGAGACATCTTGTTTTTGCCGAGATTCACTCCCAGAATTCCACTTGCTAATTTAAATAACAACAATGAAAAGTAGTATAACACAATTTAAGCCTTCCATAGTGTAATGTAATGCGATTAGCAATTTCTATAGTGCCACTTTGTGGCCATTCAATAGCACTAGTCCGAGAACCCAGAGAAAAAATAAAAATAAAAATACAGATTTGTTCAGTCATGCTGGCCAGACGCTAATCCATTTCTAGCAAAATCCACATCTAAGCGACTGAATTTTTGGTACAGAACTTAAGAATCTAGACTTGCTAACTTAACAATAATGTACTATAACACAAAAAGCCTGCACAAATTTATGAACATAAACTGAAAATTGAAGCTGACTCAACCAAATATCTGGGTCAAACTTTAATTTAAACAGGCATCAACAAACAAAAAGACTGATTTTCTATGTAGTACATAGTACCGTCACATGCATCAGAATTCACCAGTAACAGGCATCACTATTAAATCTTGGATTGCAATAACGTTATTATAACAAGAAAGAGAAACAAAATAAAAGAAACAAATCAAATATAATAATTAAAACAAACTAACAGATTGATTTTCTATGTAGTCCAAGTCAGTCATGGAAATAAATAAGATTTCACCAATATGGCCCTGCTGCTAAGTAAATAAGAATTTCATTGCTTCAATATGGCTTTAGATAGTTGGATTCTTTTATGGGTTTGAATGCAAACAGCCCGTGCAGAGTGAAGCAAAAACCATAAATGATGAAATCACATGTATCACCAATGTTACTGAAACCTCAAAATTTTATACTTTACTTAATTAGTTCAGAAGTAGTCTTGCAAAGATATTCAAATATGCCAAGTTACACAATTCATGTTACTAACAAGGATAAAAAATGTTTGAGATTAAAAATTTACTTGTTGAACGTAATAACGAGACTAGTAATTCCAAGCATCATGTTTATTAATGAAATGGTAATTTAAAAAATTAATACCACAGTGGTACATGAAGATTACTTAAGATAACTTGTGGCTTTACCAAAAAACTTGTGCGACATTCTAATTGCAAGGAAACTCAGAAGGGCGAAAACCGCTAAACAGGACACCCCCAATTATCTGCTTAATTATCTTATGGCTAAGCACAAATAACTAAGTTAGTCAGTAGATACTGTAAAAAAGTTGATCCAGGTTAGTCTGTTTTTGCTGGTATTAACTTCCCTATAAATCTTCATACATCGTTTCAAATCGACATATATTTTCCATGTAACAAATTTTCTTAAAATAATTTCAAATTTTAAAATATTTTGGAGCATTTGGTGGTGGCAGCTCAGACTGCCTATTGTAAAACTGAGAAGACTTTGTCTCACTTTCGATCTTGAGCTACGTATTTAAAAGAATCCTACCCAGATACCTTTATGCCTGACACCACGGAACTTGGGCCGATCTGGGCTCCACAGGTTCTCGTTTAGCATGTTACGGTCATCTGGGATTTCTGGTCCTAGCATAGCCAGCGAAGCAAAGAATTTGGCAAAAAACTAAGAAAAGGCAAAGATCCTAAACTAGGATAGAGCAAAATAAATTAAATCAAATAGGTTAAGATCGTCGGCGAGGGGCCTGCTGCATGTACCACGGTCAACCACGAGGTTTGGTGATAATAAAAAAGACATTTAGTATCTTTATGCTAAACTCAAGATGTGTTCTGCATTTCCTGTGCCCTGGACTACGAAGTACAATGTCAGGCCCATCTTTCAACGCCTGACTCATTGACGGTAGAATGCAGACATGTATATTCGTTTTACAGTGTAACAGCTTTCCAAAAACAATTTGCTATACTGCATTGAATGCATCTCGTGAAACATAGTCACTTAAGTTTAGAACTGTTGGGTATATATACAGCTAGCTAAGCGCCTTTGTGAGGTTATTGCAGTGTGCTACATAAATGTCCATAATAATAACATACATCAATTCTAACTGTTCATTACAGTCATATTCATAACACAATTCCCAATCATCACTCATGCAATGTTTGGACCTGAAACCATAGAACTCAAGAACTTTTCCTAAGCTTAAAACAAAATTTCATGACCGGTGAGTCAAGTTTAACGTAAAATGATCTCACACACTCCAAAATTTAGGTCCAGCTTCTATAAGATACCAAGAGCTCACCTATTTTATCTTTTTCTCTGGCTTCTAATCGCTTAGCAACCGCATCATGTCCATCGCTGTTGAAGCCATACCTGAAAAATTTAAATAGCTGTAGTAAAAAAGAAAGCATGCCATTAAACAATAAAAAAACAAGCTCACATTAGGCGTAGAAAAAATTTTTTGTGTTTCCGGTAACCCGACAGACCCATTTTTACGGCCGCGACTCAAATATTTTTGTAAAAAAGTTTTATTTAAAAAAATATTTAATTTTTTTTTCTTCAAAAATTTGGGTAGCATAAGAGACGTCAACAAAATGAAATTAATAGGACTGTTTCTAGAGCAGTTTTAGGTGCAGACAGTCGGGAAATAGGCAGTTTATACTTGCTTAGAACACGTACTTTGTTTCAGCGTGCAAAAAAAGACTAGTGGGGTATACTTTTTCGGATAGTCACTGCATAGAAATATTTTACCAAAATAAAAATATTTTCCGACCTACCTACCCAACTTTTTTTAGCTCTGTTACCGGAAACACAACATTTTTTAGGCCTTAGCCAATATAGAATTGAGTATACTCAACAAAAAAATGGAGAAATAAATAAATAAAAATTAAATATGATACATCATTTTTATTTTTATTTATTTATTTCTCCATTTGCTAGAGCGCCCCTTCAAACTCTCTGCTCAGAGGTGCTACTTACTACAGTGTGGACACTGCATCCGTGGGGCGCGGTGGTGTAGTGGTGATGTCGTTGCCTCGGAGTTGAAAGGTTTGAGGTTCGAATCCACCTCGCCGCATAAGGATCTTGGGCAAGTCCTTCACTCACAATTGCTCAGCGCTTCGGCGTGAAACTCCGATGCAGTGTCCACTCTGCATTCGGGAGCGCCTGAGTAGATAGAGCTTGAAGGGGGCGCTATAACAAGTGCACATACATTCATACATACATCCGAGTTTCACGCCAAATCGCCCATAGTGGAAGAATTTTAGGAAAATCGACTCAACAAATTTTTACAAGTTAGAGACTTGGCAGAGTTGTTAAGTACACCCCACTGACGAAAATGTCAAAAGTCCCCATAAATCCGAGCTGTGCTCGGGCCGCCATCTTGAAAAATGGCGGCCTATATTTTGTTTTTCGGTAATAACTCAAGAACCGTCACAGCTACTAAGAAATATAAAATGACAAAAATGATCCTCATTTAAAGGCAATCAAGTTTGGTATATAACATTTGTTTCTAGGATTACAAATAAAAATGTGACATATGATAAAGTAGTCATCATTATGTATATCAATGTGACATGCAAAGTTTTATGGCGGGAAGAACATATGGAAATACTGTGCTGCAAATGATGATTTAAGATCAACCTAAACCTAGCCGTAACATTTTTATTTTTGATCCTAGAAACAAATGTTGTATACCAAACTTCTGTGTCTTTTAATGAGGATCATTTTTGCTCTTTTATATTTCTTTGTAACTGTGACGGTTCTGGAGTTATTGGCACAAAACCGAATTTAGGCCGCCATTTTCCAAGATGGCGGCTCGAGCGCAGCTCGGATTTATGGGGACTTTTGGCATTTTAGTCAGTGGGGTGTACTTAACAACTCTGCCGAGTCTCTAACTTGTAAAAATTTGTTGAGTCGATTGATGATTTTTCAGCTAAAATTCTTCTACTACCAAGCAATTGCGAGTGAAGGACTTGGCTTGACTAGAGCAGATTTTAAAGATGAATGGAAACACCCTTTGACAGCTTGGCTGATTAAGTGCTCAAATAAGGTGAGAAAAAGTGCCATAACAAGAAACAACAAAATCGCTAACCTGTTAATGATGGCTTGGTCCAATGAAAGTCGGAAGACTCTGGGCTTAGGATTTCCTTCCTGTGCTATTGGTGTAACTGACCCAACCTCAACAAAGGAAAAACCCAACCGAAGCAAACCATCGACCGCCTCACCGTGCTTGTCAAACCCCGCGGCAAGACCGACAGGACTGGCAAAATCTAAACCCCACAGCTGAGTTTTCTATAAAAAAAAGAGAATAGCAGAGAAAAATTAACGCATTATGTCTCGTACCATGTAATTACAAAAACCAGTTTTCTGAAATTACTTCAATTTCATTACGGAGGAATTGTTATAACTTTGGATTTAAACAATTCAGTTTCTTACATAAAATAGCCAAAATATATTACCAAATTAACCAAATTAATTTAAAAAAGGATAATTTTTGATTATTGATTTTAAATTTATGGTTTGTTGTCAAAGTATCTATGCAAATATAGAGCAAGTAATCTCCGAAGAAATTAACAAACCAATTCTGGGTGCTCTGTATTCCTCAGCCGTGGGATCAGACCATACTTTGCGGCTTTTATTGCGATCTTATGCGACGTTTCTCCATCAGTTACAGTCTGTAAAACTGGCATCAGGAACTTCTTGTACCATCCATCGTGACCATGGTACGTGGCTATTCCAGCAGCTACTACGTGGCTACCGACGATTACTTGTATTGCTGAAACCAATCGACTCTACAAAGAAAAGGAAACACACATTTAAATGCACAAACCCGCAGCATATGATATGACATTTAAACCTGATATACATCCCTCTGACATCTTTGACTTTGACGTAACTAAAAGCTTACAGTGGCAATTGACATTTATTTCTATCGCTGGTTCTTCAAATATGTGATCCATCTGACAAAACTATAATGAGCATGATAAAAACCCAATTTTCTTCAATTTTTAGTTTTTAACAGAAAATGATAAGTTGATAAAAAATGATAAATAAACATGTTTTAAACACATCAGAAGAACAATTTATGAAAAATCTTATTCTAAAAATAAATATATGACAAAATGATTCGGTAAACATGAAGACTGGCTGCCCGTACTCCAAACAATATGGCCGTTAGCGAATGCAATAAAAATAGAGCGCGACCTATAGACGACATCGCAACGTGAGGGTCGGTTAGGGCTCAGGTTAGGCGTCGTGAGGGTTAGTTTTAGGGTTAGTGCAGTCATTCTGCTTAAATTGAAGCTGAATTGATGAACAATGTCGTTGATGGTCGCGCCCTAATTTTATTGCATTCGTTGGCAGCCATCTTGTTTGGAGTACGGGCAGCCAGTCTTCGTGTTTACCAATGATTCTGTCAGTGCTGTTGAAAACACAGTTTAATGTCTAAATATCATTTGGCTGTGTGTGTCACACTTAGAAAATCAATTTCGAGGATCTAGCCGATATTCGTTTCGGGGATTTGGGCGGAAACCACTCAAAGTGTCCCAGCTCAAATGTAACTGAAAGCTTTAGGGAAAGCTCTTGAGTGGTGATAGATGGCATGCATCTAGAGACAATAGCCAGAACAAAGTTAAGTTACAGTCTAGGTAGCGTCTGAGTACTTATGTGAGCCTAGCTAATAACTGTTGTAAATGATTCTTAAATTTTACAATTACGTTCCACTTATTTTGGTCCTAACAATCGTATAACGTTTTGTCTGATTGACACGGTTTATGTTATTACAACTTGGCATCACCTATCTCTCCAACTTATTTTTTTTTTATTTTCAAACTCTGACTAGTTTTCAGGAATTCGGTCTCTTTCTACAAAGGGTTATTGTGACTGAAGTCTCGGTAGATCGTAAACAGTATGGCCGCCGTAGATGCGTGCACAACAGAGCGGCCCGACATACGGCCCAATATTTCGGCGAAAACTAAAGCACGCTTCAATTTCATCAGAATGACTGCACTAACCCTAAAACTAATCCTAACCGAGGCGATCATGTACTATCAGGGGGCGAAAAATACACGGTGTCTTTTGCCATCAATCCACCAGAGTTTCTAATGGCTAAACTAACCCTAACACTAACCCTAACCGACCCTCACGACGCCTAACCTGAGCCCTAACCGACCCTCACGCTTTGCATGTTGGGATGCATGTTGCGATATCGTCCATAGGCGGCACTCTAATTTTATTGCATTCGTTGGCGGCCATACTGTTTACGATCTACCGAGACTTCAGTCACAATAACCCTACAAAGTTTCCAGGACTGTCGTTTACACATTGGAGCCACATAATTTTAAAGGCGCAGAAAAAATGCAATGCATAGGCTATAATGCCTACTTAATTCAATTCCTTTGCACAGAAAATTTGCTAAATGACTAAAAAAAGATAAACAAATAAATAATGCTCTCAATCTACCACTCTCTCAAGCGGCCTTCGGTGCATTCTGCGTGCCAAAGTAAAAACTTTATATAGGAATACGAATACTTTTATGCAAGCGCCACTCTTCTTCGAATATACAATAGATTACATATAGTTTAAAGACACTGGTGTACTCATTCGACGCCTCTCGCGTCATTTAGCGGTTTCAAGCAATGAAGTTAACTGGAGTCCAGCCCGAACTGCATGGGACAGACTAGATCAATTTATTATTAAGTAAACCATTAAATTACAAGATAGCATTCTTTAAAAATGTAAACTGGAGTTTTAGTTAAAAGAAAACGAGTCAGGATTGTAAGTACTAAAAGTAAATGTTGCACGCAAGTAAGTAAGTAATGAGTTCACATCACCAGAAACATATTATAATTATGTTGGAATTTTCCTCTTTCCATACTAAACTGACATGTAATGTACTTTTATTTAAAAAACAATATTGTGGAATGATGGAATGACGTATTTCTACATAGTTGGTCATCTATGAACATGAGATATAATCTTGGCTCCATGCTTCCATCAATGACCATCATTATTTCATTTTAAAGCACAACGTGAAAGATGTCGGCCTTAACCTTTGTGGGTCGAATGAAGTCCGTGCTGCAAAAGGTCGGATATGGCTTCGCTCGAGTGGAAAACTTAACGAGACGATCCTTTTATCTGTATTCACCTGAACCGTTCCATCCGATTCCGAACAGACAGCCAACGTGGAAGTCGGCCGACGAGGCTGTTTCTGTTATTGCGTCTGGTAAGAACTTGACCTTGACATCCGGTGTGAATGTCATGGTCAGAAGTTGGATTTAATCGAAACTCGTGTCTGATGTTGTGTCTTATTATTTATTTATTTGTTTCGACTGTCATGGAAGGCTTTCAGTGCTCATTTTGTTCATTTTACCTGTAGCTAAAAGGCATCTAATGGAAGAGCTATGGTCGTGAGTGCTTTGCGTAAATTCTTTCAGGATGAGGGCAGGATGAGGTCTATTGTTTTGTTTTGACTACAATTGTTTTTGACGGCATCGTCCTTGACATAGGCCTCTATTCGTTCATTGCACCAAAACACGAGATTATTTGACTCCAGTTGTGTAAAAATTATAATTATGTATATACAATACTATACAATACATGTCATGTATGTTATTATAATAATCATATTCATTTATAATTGGCATTCAAAACAACTGACACATTGCAACTAATTACAGCCATGTCAACATAATAAGAAAGACAGAGTTCAACAGATGAAATTAATGTTCATCTTAAATCTCTTAGATTAAAATGTGGATAAAGGTTGAAATGGGAAATGTTAAGTGAATTATAAGCAGTCCTGTTAATTGAGCACTAGATCATCATAAAGAATTGTTTAATTTAGTTTTGAGAAATGTACACAGGAAGTTGGATTTTAACCCTCTTTGTTGGCAGCATTTAAATGCGGTGCTGCAAATAAATGACATTGTAAACGATGAGTTGCTTAAGTTATTCTTTTTCTGTGCGACAGGCATGCGAGTATTCATCCATGGCTGTGCCGCAACACCGCTGGTGCTGTTGGAGGCGATGGCTAAGCATGGGAAGAAGTCCAACTTGAAAGACGTTGAGGTTGTTCATATCCACACTGAAGGCCGAGCCATACACACTGAGCCAGAATATGAAGGTTAGGGTCCTAAGAAATGCCATAGATGTTGATACAGTAAAGCTTTGTTTTATTGAACTTATTGGTTATGTTGAATGGCTCAAGGTACAATGAATGCAAACTTATTCAAAATGGATGGTTCCTTGAATTTGAATAAAATATATTTTGCCGTATGGTGAACTGCTTTTTAATATGTAATCTGATTCACTGATAGACAAGTAGTCTGAGTGGATGTTATTGGGAAGGATGACCTGTTTATTATACACTGACTGTTTGATTTCTAGAGGCTTTTCATTTTTGATTACTTTTTGATGACTTTGAAATGTCAGTATTCATTTGACCTTGCTAAACTTGTAGTATTATTCAGCAGTGACCCAAGTGCTAAACATTTCACTTTCATGGTTGGCAGAGCTTAAGAATATGTCTTTGGCGGAGCCATAAACTTTTTCAGTTATATTTAACTGCTTTTATTCCCAATTCCCGACCCAGACGACACCAGCCTTAGTAGCTGTTCCGCCCCTGTGACCCTATAGTTACTCCACCTGGACCACCTTTGGACTACTTTTACGGACAACCCTTTTGACACAACACAGCACTCGTGAATATGCTGGTGCCCCACGCTTGCCTTTCGAGTGACACCTTAGAAATTTAGAGATTACGATTTTACTAATTCCTATTTTTTTGACCAATTTTACACCCTAGAAAACTGTAGTAAAAATGGATTCAAGGCGAAAAATGGTCATCACGATTATTTTAGCATGTAAAAAAATCTAGACTATTGCAACTCAATGATGTCTCCATTTTGAACATATTTCAGGAATTTTCCGAGACAACTCATTGTTCATTGGCGCCAATTGTCGCCAGGCGATCAGCGACGGACGTGCGGACTATGTTCCGATATTTCTGGGCGAGATACCGCTGCTGTTTCGGCGTAAGATTCTGCAACTTGATGTTGCGTTGATTCAGGTCAGTCCCCCGGACAATCACGGATACTGTTCTCTCGGTCCGAGCGTCGATTGCACTCGAGCAGCCATCCAGAATGCCAAGTACATTGTCGGTACGTATTGGAAAATGTTTTGCTGATGTTTTGATTTGGTTGAAACAAAGCTTTCATTCATTCCTCCATTCATTCATTCATTCTATGGACTTACATGGTACCCCTTCAAGAAGTCTTCTCAGCAGCGCTCCCAGCCCAGCCATGGCTAAAAGAAAAAAGATGAGAGATTTATGAAACAAATTTTGATTGGTCAGATGTAACAAATGCAGCTTTGAGGGGAGGTCATTCCAAATGGACGGCCGTACAGTGTTCATGTATGTGCACTTGTTATAGCGCCCGTTCAAGGTCTGTCTACTCGGAGGCGCTCCCGAATGCAGAGCGGACACTGCATCGGAGTTTCACGCCGAAGCGCTGAGCAATTGTCATGTGTTGAGTCTTGACTCCGTTGATTGTTTGTTGACAGGACAAGTGAACAAGAACCAGCCTCGTACATTTGGAGATGGTATGATCCACACATCTCATCTCGATGCAATGGTCGAGGGAACACGACCTCTTCCGGAGCCAAAGAAGGCGGTTGCTACGGAGACTGAGAACAAAATAGGATCACTGATTGCGGAAAACCTCGTTCAAGAGGGTGCAACACTTCAGATGGGTAGGAGGTGCTTTCTAGTTTAAATTCAATAAATGAATTAATTTGTTTACATGTAGCATCTCTTCAAGTGGACTAATCAGAGTCGTTCCTAACCCCAGTGAGGCCATATAACACTGTCCTCAGATGAGAGAGGAATGTTTAAATGTGTGCTTGTTATAGGGCCCCTTCAGGCTTTTCTACTCAGAGGCGCTCCCGACTACAGCGCGGACACTACATCGGAGTTTCACGCTGAAGCGCTGAGCAATTGCGAGTGAAGGACTTGCCCAAGATCCCTACTCAGAGGCGCTCCCGAATGCAGAGCGGACACTACATCGGAGTTTCACGCTGAAGCGCTGAGCAATTGCGAGTGAAGGACTTGCCCAAGATCCCTATGCAGCGACTTGAGGTGGATTCGAACCTCGAGCCTTCCGACTTCAAGGCAACGACGCCACAACTACACCACCGCGCCCTACCGACAGTTGTCTACAGTGGTTTTTTGTCGGCCAATATACTGTTTTCTCTCTTGGTGACAGGAATCGGGTCAATACCCGACGCTGTTCTTTCAAAGCTGGGAAACCATCGTGACCTTGGAATTCACTCGGAGATGTTCAGCGACGGAATCATGCCGCTCGTCGACTGCGGTGCCATCACGAATGCTCGGAAGATCATCCAGCCGGGAAAAATTGTTGGAGGTTTTGCGTACGGATCGAAGGCTCTGTACGACTTCATGGACAACAATCCATTTGTGGGTAGGGAATCATGGCTCACTTGGGTTTCATTGAGTTTTTCATTCATTTATTTATTGTTCCTGAAAATTTATTTATTTCTCGCATTTGCTGTAGCGCCCCTTCAAGAGTTCTACTCGGAGTCACTCCCGACTAGAGCGTGGACACCGAAGCAGAAGAGCACCACGAGCAATTGCAAGTGAAGGACTTGCTCAAGGTTCCTATGCGGTGGCTTGAGGGGGATTCGAACCTGGAATCCTCCGGCTCTAAGGAACTGAACCCACCATTGTACCACCGCACCCCAAATAATCATACATTAGATAATTTCTCAGCAGTTGAAAAACAACGAATGTAATCGAGAAAATTGATAATTGATATATGTAGTGCGTGGAGACAATGAGTAGACCCCTGAAGGGATAAAATTCCACTAGGTAGGGCCCTGTTAATACTGTTCATACATTACCCAATGTAACTGGGTGATCCTTTGTGTGAACCCACGGGGAAAAACGTTTGTTCTAGTTTTGGATTGCTGCTGTTGGCGATGTTGCAGGTTGTTCTATGGTGGAGTTATGATGAGTAAACGATCGTGTTGTGTGTAGTTGACTTTCTTTTATTTTATGCGAATTGGCTCGGACCATTTTATCAATGATTTTATTATGTTGGGAGGTTCATCATTGACATCATTCAGTCAGCCAGTCAGTCAAAATATTTTAAAGCATATGCCTGAATAAAAAAAGGTCAGAAACCGACATGTGACGGGTTTTGAGAACCTGCATTTATGTATAATTGAAATGAAATCGTGAAGTTTGGCATTTGTGTGTTCCTTTTTTCTGGCAGTGATGTGTGACATTGGATTCGTCAATCAAGTGGCAATCATTGCGCAGAATCCAAAGGTGACGGCAATCAACTCTTGCATTGAAGTCGATCTGACCGGGCAAGTCGTCTCAGACTCCATTGGAACGAGACTCTTTTCAGGTGACATTTTATTGCTCAACATGGAATTATGTATGTATGTATGTATGTACGTATGTAACGCTGTATGTACGTATGTATGTATGTATGTACTTATGTATGTAACGCTGTATGTACGTATATATGTATGTATGTACGTATGTATGTAGCGCTGTATGTACGTATGTATGTACGTACGCATGTATGTATGTACGTACGTATGTTTGTATGTATATAACAGTGTATGTATGTATTTATGTATGCATGCATGAGCACTTGTTTTAGCACCCCTCAAGATGTCTACTCAGAGGCGCTCCCGACTACAGCGAGGACACTGAATCGGAGTTTCACGTTGAAGCGCATTTGCGAGTGAAGGACCCTGCATTTCCTCAATGATCTTCTTCCTCCAGAATGAGTAACTGGATGCTCCCTCGCTTTCATAATCTAAAGATACCATGCTGTGACTGGTTGATTGGAAAGAGACTTCTCACCAGAATGCTGTATGGATGAATTGTTTGTTGCTTCTATTTCAGTCATTTCATTCAATTTCTTATGTAATTTGCATCTTTTACTGCCAATTATGACTTTGATGCGTTATGATGATTTTTTAAAGTCTCTTTGTGCATTTGCAAGTGGAGTAATAAAAAAATATACTTGCTACTTACTTATGCGAGAGCAATTTTATTTATACTGGCAACCTTGTAGCTTAATGTGCGACTTTTTAAAGTTTCTAGAAGATTTTGTAGTAGCAGCTACAGTGTGAACTGAAAAATGAGAGAAAATTGTCGGACAGTATGCATAGATCTGCCTTATTTTTCTTGTAGTCAGTGTTTGATCACGTGATCATGATGCAGAAGATGGTTTGTTGATTTCTTTAAGGTGTTGGCGGCCAGATTGATTTCATGCGAGGAGCGGCGCTAGGGATGGACGGCCTTGGCAAGCCAATTCTGGCAATGCCATCGGTTACGGCAAGGAACGAATCAAAGATTGTGCCATTCATAAAACAAGGTAATTAATTATGCTGCTCTTTGACCCTTTCATCACTAACAGTGCAGGATGACCTATCTTTGGACATATCAGTATGTTGTGTTGGCTGTGTTGCTGTCATGTGGGGCGCGGTGATGTAGGGGTATGTTTGGTGACTTGCAGCCAGAAGGTTGCGGGTTCAAATCCACCTCGAACTGCCACGCAGGGACCTTGGGCATGTCCTTCAGCGTGCATTGAAACATTTGTTGAAGCCATATTTTACGTCTGAAATTGAAATTGCACAGAACTATTTCCTATAATTGCCTTGGCAGTATAAGCTTGGCACCTCTCGCTTTGATGTGTAGGTGTACTCTTGACAGTGTAGTTAAATGGACATGTGGTAGATAATAATAAATATTTCCACTTGCATGACTCGTCCTTAAACTGTCAACCATTTTCTGTGATGAAACCTTTGTAGAAATTGCCGTCTGTTTTCAGGGGCTGGAGTTGTAACAACGCGTGCTCATGTTCACTACATCGTAACGGAATATGGAATTGCCTACCTGTTCGGCAAGAACCTACGACAGAGGGCGTACGAACTCATCAAGATCGCGCACCCTGATCATCGTGAGGGTCTCGAGAAAGCAACGTTTGAACGTCTCAAGTGTATGCCGTCGCCGTAAAGTTCAGTTGGTTGTGAAGAAGGTAAGTTTACAAATGACCTTCTTTTATTATGTTGGTGTATTATGTTTCTCTTTTCGTGAATAGATCTGCTCAGAGGCAGGGCTTAAAGTGTGGCAGGACGGTCATGGACGGCGTCCTGGCACTTATTTTCAATCTCTATGCTGTCCTGTCACTTATTTGGCCAGCACACCTGAAAATGTAGGGGGCGTCCAGACACTTCTTTTTTTACACTCTTAGCACTGCTCAGGGGTAGAGTTTGTTGTGTAATCATTATTTTGCAGATTGTTAGAAGATGTGTAGTTTGCTTCTTTATACTGCTTCAGATAATTGTTCAGTTTAATTATGAGTAACTCTATTTTGTTGTGCATCTTGCCTTATTTAGATTCTTGAACTTTTAGTGATCATGTGGTATTCCTGTATTGTGGCCATTGGCAACTTTTTGTTAACAGTTTGATACTTGTTGAGCTGAAAATTATTGCACGTATTTAATGATCCTGTTCTTTCAAGCCATTACTTGTTAAGAATTTAAAAAGTAGTGTAATTTTTCAAGTGTGTTTGTTATTTTGATGTTTTTCGTATTGGTATAGAGCTTTATTTTCAGATAGCTTTATAATTTTTTTTTGAGCATTCTACTTTTGGCATCTGAAATAATATTTGACAGTGCACTAAGGGACAGCCGTATATTACAGACAAAAAAAGATATATTTTCATGCACCATTTCCCCTGTTCTCATTCATTCAAATTTTTATTTTAAATGATTGTATATTTTATTTGTTTAATGTTTTGCTCATCTGAGTAAATTAGTAGTATCATGGGTTCTGATGATGTCATTGATGTATTGGCAGCTAAATCATGTTGGCTGCTATCTTCCAAATGTTCAGGTAGCAGTTGTAAAGGATCTTGCCATACTGAGTCACTAAAAAATGTGGCTTGACTGTAGCCATGTAGAAAATGTGCATAATCATATACTTTTATATGTGCTGTCAAAGTTTAAATTATGTGTGATACTGTAGAGCTATGTGACCAGTTATTTGATACTTGCCATTGTATTTTTGCTTTAACCAAACCACCTTTCAACTCAGGATCAAGATTTTTATGAAGCTTTTCTGCAAACATTTAACAAATGGATATTAGTTGATTAATTTAAGAAATAAAAACTATGTTTCCCAGATGCAATTAGATAGAGAAACTGATTTTCCTTATAGTTTTTGTCAGAAGTACTGTATATTAATCATTATGAGAATTTAATTCAAGGGACTACCACTGGTACAGTAACTGAGACACTTGTATGCAACACTTTTATACAAGTAAAACTAACATTTAATATTAAACTTTTCCAGATCTGCCCTGGGTATCTGTGATTTCACGCATGTAAGCATATGCACTGATTTTTATTAGATGCAAATCATGCTGTTCCTCTTTTAAGTGCCATCAGAATTATTATGCGCTTGCAATCGTAATCTCTAAATTTCTGAAGCGTCACTCGAAAGACAAGCACAGGGTACCAGCTTATTCACGAGCACACGTGCTGATCTCCTGATGCTTCAGTCTGTGGTTTGTATGCTGTGTTGCCTTGTAAGTTCCATTAATTTACATAGATGGAAAATTATTTTCAACGTTGAGGTTCACGGAATCCTGAAGCAGTGTAAATGTTTAGAGGCCAAAATAAACTTTCACATGGAAGTGCCTTGGTTATCACACCAACGCCTCTCAGTGACTACTCTTGAAGAGGTGCTATACAAATTCTCATGATGAACGAGTTACTCCAAATGAACATACAGTATTTTTGGCAGAAACTATATGCAAAACCAGTTTCTATATTTAATTGCATCTAAGAAGCATAGTTGTATTGCTTAACTGAGGCAGTGAAGTGGTGAGCTACACTCGGATTAGTTGTACTGTGTTCTAATATTTAACCTCATTTATAATATTTAAAAAAATTATAATAGATTATATTGGTTTCCATGTTGTACTCTTGAGTTTCTATTGTTTTCTATTTTCTACCTCTGTTGGATTCCAGTTTGTAATTTTATGTAAATGTTACAGCTTCAATACAATGCTGGAAAGTTGGTGAATTCGACGCCATGAATGAATGAAGGTTTCTGAAGAGATTTACAGAGACTTAATATAATGAGAGAATTTTTTATGTGGGGAAAACTTCGGACAAGTGTTTGTGTAGCTTTTTTGGAACATTCCAACAAGAGGCTGACTCGCTAAGTTAGTTGCTATTTGTTCTTCATATCATGAGTGCTATTTTTCTTAAACTTGATTTGAAATATGATTGTAATTTCTTGACTTTGGTTCGAATTTTTGCGGAGTGCAATCAATATAATTATGATGGAGGAGTTCTGCTGAGCTAGTATACTGTTTGCTGAAATTGATATTTATATAACTCCAGCAGTATCAGCCTTTGTATTCCATTTGTGATGTTTCGTTGACTAATTAATATATTCTGTTTAATGTCTGAAAACTTATTTTCAGTCACCTTGTAATATTTGCTGTGGCACCAAGCTGAGTTTTTAATATTGATATATGTGACACTCTATCTACATACAATCTGCAGTATCAGTTTGACCTGCTCATCAATCTTGCATATACACATAACTTTGGATTTGATTTTTCACTGGACATTACTCCATGTTGAATTGTGAACAACCCTGTAACGGGGGACAACAACTGGTAAATATTGTTTTTACAAGTGTTTCATTGTTGATGGACATCTACAACTGTACAAATCAAAACGAAAAATCTTCAAACTGTTAAAAACTTTTATATAATTCCTGTTATATAATTCGTGTTGTGTTAAATGCCTCAGTACGTTTTATATGATGATGCTGCAGTTTCAAACAACACTGAACGTATAAAAGAGTTCCTTACTTTTCTCCTCGATCGCAGTAAGCAGGTTACAATAATTATATATCGCACATGAAAATAACGCTTAATTACAAAAGTTTGTAACTCTAACGTGGCTTCAAATCTCTTTTGGAGTAACCCTGCACTGTAGAGTAATGAACACTGCTTACAGCCACAAAAATGCATCTGATGACATTATGCGTGGAAACAAAAATCTCGTTTTCCTCTCTCTCCGATACAACACGCTGTCCATCCATACAAAAAGATGTCCAATATCATTACCAATTAATCCTCGAAATACAAACGAAAATTGTAAGGTTAGAACGTTAAAATCCTGAAATAAAAAAATTCAATCAAAATTATTATGACCACCTCCAACAAAAGTCTTTACGAAACAATGCCTCTAAAAGAAAGTCTTGCTGTTCAGAAAAAGACAAATTGCCACATTATAATATAATATACTCCGTGCGAAAAATAAGCCGTAGAAATAATCCGCATAGATGTACAGCAATAATGATATTAAAAGAATCGCTACTTAGAACACAGTAACCGTTGGCCACGCTCCATTCAAAGGGGTTTCATCGTGCATGATTGGAACTGCTCTCAACTATTTGAACTCCTGATTAAATATCTGTTCTCTGCCACATTCCCTGCGCCACTGCTCACCAAACCTATACACTCCGATCGCTGCAATTATGCAAATTTACAATTTCTCATCCAGTCACAGTTCGTCAAGAATGTCGATAGGCAGTTGACAATGACGGCGGCTAATACACCACGGAGGACTACGTCGACTGCGTTAGTTGTAGGTCATGTAGCGTGGAGTGGCGCTGAACTTGGCATAGGCTTTGATGACCTTGTTGACGGCCTCTAGGAAGTCTTTTTCGGTTGCCATCTTGCGTCTCGCACGAATGGCAAACATGCCCGCTTCAGTGCAGACGCTGCGAATCTCGGCTCCTGCACACCAGAACACCAGCAAGGCAAGATCAAGTATGTATTATATAAAAGGGTATATGACTATTATATAATTTTGCGGGGTGTAGCCGAAGGATTGCAGGTTCCAAGCCGCCACAAAGGGATCTTGAGCATGTCCTTCATGTGCAATTGCTCAAGCGCTTCTGCGTGAAACTCCGATGCAGTGTCTGCGCTGTAGTCGGGAGCGCTTCTGAGTAGAGGGCGCGGTGGTGTAGTGGGTATGCTCGTTGCCTTGCAGACTGAGGGCTGCAGGTTCAAATCCACATCAAACCGCCACTTAGGGACCTTGAGCAAGTCCTTCATTTGCAATTGCTCAAGCGCTTCGGCGTGAAAATCTGATGCAGTGTCTGCGTTGTAGTCGGGAGCGCTTCTGAGTAGAAACCTTGAAGGGCGCTATAACAAGTGCACATACAAACAAAATAAATTATTATTTAGCAAGCCTTTAAGGTAGGCTACTCAAAAGTGCTCCCGGCCCAACCACGGATAAATAGGTCAGAACTTTTTGATATTCTTCAGAAACAAAGTGGAACGACCTCTAGGATATTAGTGATCCACTCCACTTCCTAAGCAGTGTAATACGAAGGCCATTCCAGGTTGTAGGAATATATCAAATGTATGCACAGTAGAAAAACATCTTAAGTCTGACATACTAACGGGCGATTGCTGGATCCTCGGAATGGTCCAAAATGAGAAACTGGATGCTTATAAGCAATGGTGCTGAAGAATTATGTGAATGTTAAATTTATGCATAAACCCCAAAAACAAAGCATACAAGCACATGAAACAGGCTCTGGTCTCAGAGACAATCCTTAAGATATTTTAGAGGCCCCATGACTGCTCTGTCTAGAGGTTCAGAATTTCTGTGATTGGCTTTGAATATACTCTGGTATTAGGACATACCTGTGCTATTAGGACACAGACGTGCGAGCAGTTCATAACGAATATCTTTCTCGACACTCATTGACCTTGCGTGAATCTTGAATATATTCGTTCGACCCTACAATTCAAAAATACATCCAGTTACCAATCTGCATTTAAAGATAGAAACAACTTTAATCACAAAACTATTTACGTAATTGAACAGAATTGGACTCATATATATTCTTAATAAAAAACTTCCTTTTATAGCATTTTACTAATTCTATAATTGGGGGATGTATTGTACTGTATTAACTCAGGCAGCAACCTTCTTTTTTAAAATAACAAAATAGCCAACGACTGTAACAGTACTATGTGGGACACGGTGGTATAGGGGTATGTTCAGTGCCTTGGAGCCAGATGGTTGCGAGTTCAAATCCAGCGTCCAGGCACCCTGAACAAGTCCTTCACTTGCAATTGCCCATGCTTTTCGGCATGAAACTCCAATTCCGTTTTCGTGCCGTAGTCGGGAGCGCCTCTGAGTAGCACTCTTGGAAGCTCTGGAAACTATATAACAAACTGTGCTCATAAATTTATACATTACAGAATAAGAGTAGGAAGTAACAACAAACTGAATTTCTCGACTAACCTCCAAGTCCGGCAGACCAAACTCCACTTTTCGGTCCAACCTTCCAGGTCGGGTCAATGCAGGGTCAAGAGTATCGGGTCGGTTCGTTGCCATGAGAACCTTGATGTTGCCACGGGGATCGAAGCCGTCCAGCTGGTTGATGAGTTCCAGCATTGTCCTCTGAACCTCATTGTCTCCTCCGGCGCCGTCGTCGAACCTGGCGCCACCGATGGCGTCGATCTCGTCGAAGAAGACAATGCACGCTTTCTTTGTACGAGCCATTTCGAACAACTCCCTCACCATCCGAGCGCCCTAACAAATCAAACAGAAAAACACCGATTAAGCAGAATATCACCAAGTGCTCCCTAAAAAGATTTCTCGTTAAGAGAATTTCCATTAACACCTTTACCGGCAACCCCGATTATAATCGTCAATTTTCTATACGATTATGTGCCAGTCGGCCGCTAAAGGGATTAAGAGAATTTCACAGTAAAAGAATTCCTCATTAAGAGAATTTTCGTAAAGATCATTTCTCATTAAGAGAATTCCCAATAGGAGAATTTCCCATTCATGGAATATTCCTTTATATAATTTCAATTCAGAGAATTTTCCATTTAAAGAATTTTCCATTTAAAGAATTTTCCATTTAGAAGTCGTGCCAAAAATATGAGAACCTATTTGGACATCACCTTTGTAAAAAAAAACAGTAGGGGGCAAGCAGCACAGGAGGAGATAGAGGGATAATGTAGAGCAGCAGTCACTGCTATCAATTACTAAATCTTCTGACTCACATTTTCATAAATAAAAACCTCCAAAACACGCAATCAAGGCAATATGAATGCACACTGTACTGTATAGTAGTGCTACAGAAATCTTTTCACAGGTACCAAAACTTGGCTATGTGACATATGCATCTACAACAGTGGTTCCCAACCTTTTTTGACTCTAGGGTCACTTTTTCTAAGTTGGAACACACGAGCACCACTTTTTCTTAGTTGAACAACATTAAGGCTAAAATTTAATAACTAAAAGCATATGAAATTGTTATAATTTATTCAAAATAGAATGTTTGATGTCATTTAAAGACGTCAAAATAACATAATGCTTAATAGAAAATAATTATGCGTTCTATCCTGTCCAATTTTTCAATCTTTTTATATATTTTTGTTAATTCATTGAGACGAGGCCACTTTTTAGGTCTGGCGGGCCACTTTTGGCTCGCGGGCCACTTTGGGAACCGCTGATCTACATACAAGATACACCTGTACTGGAAATAAACTCTGAGGATACCATGAAAAATGTAAACATCATGAATGGGTTTGTTTCAAATTCGTTGCGTTGACTTACCTCGCCGACGTACTTCTGGACGAGTTCCGATCCAATGACGCGGATGAAACACGCGTCCGTTCTGTTCGCAACCGCGCGAGCACAAAGCGTCTTTCCAGTTCCAGGTGGACCAAACAGAAGCACTCCCTTCGGCGGCTCAATTCCGAGATTTACGAACCTCTCCGGCTGAAGTCAACAATTAATACATGGTCAATCGCATTACCTGCTACAATTGTCATCATACAGCAGACATAATTTCTATTATTTAAGAAATAGTTATTTAAATCATCCCCCATCAGGGCAGAAATTTGGTTTGAACTTTGCTCCACCTGCCCCTCAGCTATGATGAGTACATCGACCGTACACTTGTCAATGGGAAGATGAGACGGCGAGGGTGAGGACTGGCCTTGAGATGATGATGATGAAGAAAATGAAGTTGCTAACACTTCATGTCCAGTTTGACCATGGCTTCCTCAGGGTTAGCTTAACCCTTTGAACCCGGAGCTCCCGTAACGCTATGAATAACGCAAAATTGGAACGTCGGGTTCAAAGGGTTAAGGTACAGTTCTCCTTCTTCTACTTCTTCATAAATAGGAATCATGTTATTATTAGCAATTATGTTTGTGATTAACAAAGTTGCTAAAAATTATCACTTAAGCGTAATTAACTGAAATTCTGTCTGGACTTAAAATACAATAAAATACAATGCAGATCTATACGACAATGCCTTCTAAGTAGCTAGAGGAAGCTAAATCTGCACTACTAATTCTGTCGATAACTTCCACACAGCCATATGACATAGCTTAAAATAATTGTAAACAATATAGATATGATAATGCCTTCCACACAGTACCTGAGCCCATCAAAATAGATCAAAGAAAGACCAAGAAACCATGACCAAGACCGTAAACAGACTAAAGGAAGCAAGATCTGCACTGCAAATTCTGTGGATAATTTCCACACAGCAAACGATATAGTTTAAAATAATCGTAAACATGTAAGCTTACATGAAGGAGAGGAACTTCGACGACTTCTCTCAGCTTCTCAATCTGTTCCTTGCATCCACCAACATCGCTGTACGTCACGTCTGGTTTCTCTTCCACCTAATATAGCAACACAAAATGTCCGCTTGACAGCACATAAAAAATGCAGACACATACACAACGTATTGACGTTTATGCAGTATTTCTCAGAAACATCAATCAAAGGCACTACATAAGTATACAATACTATACAGTAACATTTAGTAACAACAATAGTTATTTTTGGCGCCACCTGGTCGCTCAGAACAATGGAGGAGGATGACGTCGTCGACTCTGATCCCCGATCCGCAGCAATGAGGATGGGCACGACGACGACGACGACGACGAATAGTTATGCAGCCAATGAAGAAAACCATTCCAATCCCAGTCAATGTCGTTACTTTTCACGATCATCACGGATTAAAAAGACATAAGTTGACAACACCAACAAAAAATAATTACATTTAATTAAATAATTTCGAGAAAGTTATCAGGAGCATGACCAAATGTTTTACATGAATGTTTTTACACTTAAACAACACTGTGCATCATCAGCACTGCAGATGTAAAGAGCATAGAATGAACAACCTGCTGGATAGATAACCAATTCCTACCTGCATCATGGTCACAGTAGGATCGATTTTGGGAGGCAGCGGTATATGAATCTGATATTTGTTACGATCAACTCTGCAAAAACAAGCAAATACTTAATGACAATGAGAGTAGCTTTTACAGCCACATACGATACATAGAACTAGTAAACAAAAGGTATACAATAACTTTAGGGATGGTGTTCTAATCTTTTACCTTTCAACCCAAATGAAAAAGAAGAAATTCTGAATGTAGCGCTACAAGAGTTTCTTCTCAATGTACCGCAGTTTTAGAATTCTCATGCAGTATTTTTTATGACTTTCTTTCATTCGTCATGAATCATGCCTCAAATACTTTAATTCAAAGTTCCAGTTGCACCAACCCCAGTCTGTCCTTAACCCCGGAATAAACTCATACTGCGGAAACTCATTCAGGTGGGTACAATGGTGCTGCAGCGCTGGGCCCACAGTTCTGGCCCGTACTCCTCTGGTGGATTATCAAAGGGTGCCACCGAAGGGCAATCACAGCACCCAGGCCTGCACTAGCTGTAATGTGGCCCCATATACAGTGTCAACCATGAGTAAACTCATCCAAACTAAATGCACTTATTCGCACACCATGCATCACAAATAAACTCTTGCTAATTAATAATTATGTTAATATGGTAAAAAATAATATTGAGTGAAGACTGACCCAACGCGCATGCCTTCCTCGATGTCGGTTGGCGCCACCTGGTCGCTCAGATCGACGACAAATTTCGCGAACTGTTTAACGTTGATGATGTATTTCGGATCGTCGGTGTCGGCGTTGATGATCTTCGTGCAACGAGCAACTTGCAACGGTTGCTCGCCTGTTCAAAGAACAACGAACAACATATAAAACCAATCAGGTTCCAGTATCTTTTGACTGTGCACCAGTGTTATTGTATATATGTGACCCGTCATGGCGAAATGAGTCGAAAGTCGCACAATGCAGAACGCTGAAAATCGCATTTAAAGGTGTTCACGCTTAAAATTATTGATTTTTCCATTTTTCCATTTTTGGAATCTACATTGTATAATGTCTCAATAAAATATTAAAACTGACTTTATTTTGCTGTTTTCAACATGCTAATTGTGCTGATTAAATGACCAATAAGATTTAAAACCTATATAAAAAATTCCGAAAATCGCGTTTTCTCAACATTTTCTGTTAGGCAGGTCGATCGATTAAAAATTTTGCAACTCCACAAGCACTTGGTCGATTTTGATGCGTAATAGCTCATTTTAAAGAAAATTTAACACGGAATAACTCAAAATACTCAAACAGGGCCTAGCGACTCATTTTGTTATGACGGGTCACATATGAGCACTTGCACTTCGGCGTGAAACTCTGATACAGTGTCCACGTTGTAGGCAGGAACACTTCTGAGTAGGAATCTTGAAGGGGCGCTATAACAAGTACACAGACAAACATATCGGACTAGGTTGTGACTTGAGGTCTCTGTCTACCGGTATGCGGAGGATTAGATTTTATCTGAGACTATGTAAGGTAAGAATAATTACTCTGGAGGGTTTGTTTGTCGGCCGCAAGATCCCAATGCGCTGGTGGAGCAAGTCCTGTATCGGACTCCTTAATTCCAGTCAACTCATTGACTCTCTTCAAAACACTCTGGATGTCCTCCTCGGTCGTCTTGATGGAACGGTGGTACATGCCAACTCCCTGAGAAAGTAAAGCACAATAATACATACCCCAATTACAAAGAGAAATTGTTAGTATGAGTACCATGAAAATGTAATATTTTACTTACATTTAAAGGTATAAGAAGGTCTGGGAAAATAAAGAAAAGAAAAAACTTGTAAACTTGTAACACGCGCAAAATCACACCTAGATGTGAATCTGAGGCTCACACAATAAAAGCTATCGGTAAGTCTCAATATAAGTCCTAACAGTTTCAGAATTTAGTGGAATGTCATAATTGCCATACGAGACAGTAATTGAATCTTTAAAACAGATAAAAGATATTTCTAAGATCATCTTTACACTGGCTGTTAATATGACCATCAATTATGTCAAGAACTGAGGCCAATTATGTTTTCATTATATATTATTACACGATATATTTTATGTCTTCATCATTCTGACCAGACAGAATGTAAGAACTTGGTGCAACAGTTGACAACTTACATAAGTCTTCAGCAAAGCAATGTCACCCTCATCCAGAGCTAAAACAATAACATCGGTTTTGTATAAATTGCAGCGCACTTAAGAAATCTTTCTACTAAATGTTGAAAACGTTTATTACAAACATGTAATACACTGTACATAGTACAATTATTTACTGATCCAAAAACACCACACAAGACATGGCGACCATGAACCTGAGTATTGAAGAAAGCTTGTTATGACACGCAGGATAGTCAATAGCCTTAATAAGAAATAAATGTTACCAATAATAGCTAGCTACTAATTGACTAATATCATGCTCACCATCTTCTTGAGAAATTCGTAACTTTTATCGATTATCTGCAGACCTGTGCAATATTTTAGCATGCATCTCTCTAAAGGGTCTGAATCCCAGGCAAACCACAAGAACTGGAAGAAGACACTACACATTGAGAAGCTGCACGAGATTCACCATATCAGCCATGTATTACAGGAATATCACAATGCCTGAATATAACAGCCGACGAATGGTATACATTAGCACGGCTCACACAGACAAAAAAATAAATCATTGTCTAAACCTAATGGCCAAGAAATTTTCAAAAAGGCAGGCTACCCCATGAATTTTCGTAAGTTCTCAACACGTCAGGGCGAAACTATAGCATCGGGGACCGAATGACGACATTAATGCTAATGCTAACCCTAACCGACCTTCACGATGCTTATCTGACCCTAACCGACCCTCACGACGCCTAACCTGACGCTAACCAACACGTCGGTTCCTGATGCTATAGTTTCGCCCAGGTCATAATGCACTATTGCAGTCGAACAGAATGCATCGTAAATCAGAAGATATATGGCTCTGCGGTGTTTATGTATAAATAAAGTAGGGCAGAAGTTGTGAGGCCTGGAGAGTTACGATAAACATCAACGCGTACACTGAATAGGCTTCTCTTCCTCGGTAGCATCATCCTTCGTCTTTCTCTGGTCTTTTCCCAGATGATCGGGCATTTTCCGAGACGAAATCTAATAAAACTACAAAAAACGAACAGTTTCTACTTGCAGGGCAATATGTCGGGAAGACGAACGATTGCCATCCATAAAATACATCAGTAAGTAAGTAGTTTGTCGGAGTTTGACACTGCGCGAGTTTTAGTCGTTCTGTGCCACACGGATCTTGAATATTACACAAAATTTCACTTTTGAGCAATGATTTGTCAATCTGAATTGAAATTAAATTATACTACCCCGTTGTTGATTTTAATTCCCATAATGCAAATAACATATATGCAATTTAGACCTAACGTCATTTAGCCAACACAAATCTGCAGCAATATTTGTATGAGCAGTCTGAGTTTAACGACAAGATTGTTATGTCTGTCAAAGCCGTTGGTGTTGATCCTTCCTTGTTGTTATAGTTCAGTTTTACCACAAGGCAAGACAGTTCTAGAGAGCTGCTCTTATTTGCTGTAGGCTGTAGATGCTAAATCTCTTAAATAAGCTAGCACTAAGAAGTGGAAGTAAACTGTGATTCTCACACTATCTGCAACCCATGTGCATAAGACAAAGGAGCCTACCAGCTCTTACAAATGAGTAACTGGACCAGTGATGAAGAATGAACAAACGTTTAGTGTGATCAAGGAATTTGTCTGATGTAATGCAAAACACAAAAATAGCCTACATGCACACACTAGCACGTGCACACATATACACACACACACCCACACCCACACACACACACACACACACACACACACCTACACACACACAGCCATGTTAAACTAAAAATCTCTACACTTTGTGCTGAGTTGAGCAGGAATTTCCTGGTCATTTGTAGTTGAATGACTCTCAGCTACACGAAAATACAGTCATTAGCTAAACTTGCTGTTTTTATGGATTATTTATAACCAAGTGGCTAGAGAGCTCAGCATTGAAAGTGCGTACTCAAGCATACTCGAAGACTATTCCTGTGTATGGATTTTGAGCAAGTCTCGTGCCCATAAGTACATAATAATAATAATAAAAGTACTGATGCCGCAATAATAAAAGTACTGATACTGTACTAAAGTTTCTGATAAGACAACCGGAACAGACATCTTATTTCGAAGATCCTCATTTAAAAAATCTGCTATTTTAGGAGTTTTTGGCGACTGCAACTTCTGTTGCAACTTGCAGTACACATGGCATGGAACAGTCCTCCCAACAATGTAAAAAGAGCGCATTTCTGAAGACATTTAAATCACAACTCAAGACTATATCTTTAAACAATCCAGTGAACAGTACTCTTTCCTTTGGAGTCAGCTGCCCTATGGCACCGTACAAATTGTCTCATTATTATTACTTTTATTATTATCATTATTTTCCCCCAACTTTTATTATTATTATTATTTTTCCCAAAAAATGAATAATCCCCAAGGCTCATAAGAAACTATGCTATTAGTGTGGCAGCAAACAATGGAGTTAACTGTCCTTGTCTCTGGTGGGTTGTGTGAATGCGACCCTGAAGGCATTTAGATTATTATTATTATTATTATTATTATTATTAAAAATAGGTTACCAGTTAAGTAATCACTGTCATAGAAAACCATCTAATTTAACAACGACAACACAAAAAAGTAATCGTTTGACAGAAAAAC
Organism: Lumbricus rubellus; assembly: GCA_945859605.1. Lineage (NCBI taxonomy): Eukaryota > Metazoa > Annelida > Clitellata > Crassiclitellata > Lumbricidae > Lumbricus > Lumbricus rubellus. The sequence goes on along the minus strand of OX243826.1, from coordinate 28,367,663 downwards.
TGTCAGTTTCATAGATGATGAAGAGCCAATTAACAGAATCAAACTTTACAAAAATTAACAGTTCTTGCTAGAACGATAATTCACAGATGAAACACCTACAGTAGTAATAAGATGAATTTTAAATTATTCAAAGCATTCTCTTGATCAATAACCAAGTTTTAAACAGAAAAAGAAGAAAGAAAAACAGAACTAAGAAATGCACACCAGCACGAGAAATGAAACGGAGATAAAATTGAAATTACTACTGAAATAATGTCAGCAACAAAAATAGAAATAATAATTAATAAGATAATAACAAATAGTAATAATGGTAATGTCGTAAAAATGGGTCTATTCTTGGATGGCACATAGGTTTGTGAAGCGTGTTCAAATCCAGAATCTATCTAGTGAGCCACTCTGTCCTGTTGAGCTCCTGACATTAAGCTAGAGCATCATATTAAGAAATATGCATTGTAAAGAACAATATAATAGGACACTTGTACAGCATCATATTTCATATCTGATCACAAAATCAACATTTCAACGGCAATCTGTTGGCTCAAAACTGTAATTGTGTATGCATGAGCACTTGTAATAGCGTCCCTTCAAGATTTTCTAATACAATTTAAATATGTGACGTTTTATGTTTAGCCAACAGTAAGAAATCTATTTAGCATACAAGGTCAGTGCCCAGATATATTAATCACTTGCGAAATGAGAGCCAACAGACAAAGTGCAGGGTGGCTCAATTGCAAATAAAACGACAATTACGATAATCTATTTATTTATTTATCTATTTCCATAGCGCCCCTTCAAGCTCTCTACCCATCGGCGCTCCCGACTACAGCGCGGACACTGCATCGAAGCGCTGAGCAATTGTGAGTAAAAGACTTGCTCAAGGGCCATACGCGGTAGCTTGAGGTGGATTCGAACCTGCAACCCTCCGGCTGCAATGCAACGAACATACCCATAAACCACCGCACCCCACAAATAATCGCAGTAACACTACTGATAAGCAGAAAAATTGCATGCCATGCAAGTGCTTGCTGACAACAGTGCAGTAATGCAAAACTTCGGTTTAAACGCTAATTAGTGAACAGAGGGGTCGATACAAGCGGCTGGCCTTCGTAAAGGAACAAATAGTCAGCAGGCCTGAGATTTATCATGGCTTAGAAACTGTTCTTGTAGCCCTGAGTGCAAGGTACGTGTATCATATTAAACTACGAATTTTAAATCAACACCTAACATAATGCCGTGACGAAGAAGAAATAATTTTTACGCCGATAATAATAATTAATAACATCGCTAATTTTTCAGAATCATTATCAGAACTGGACGCAGAAAACCACCTCAACGCAACCGACAATAATAACGTCGCAAATCCGTAACTTACCAGGCGAACTACAATCATAACATCGACTATTCGAATCAACAGATTTATTATCAGAACCTGACAGGACTTGATGTAAAAAATTTCTTAGATGTGCCTACTATATATATATACATAACCTCCAATCCAAAAATTATCTAATTCGACGCGAACAACCCTTTGACAGCAGCGACGAGACAAGACAGCACAGCACGATGCGATCAACAAATTTCAACCTCTCCTAAAGTTGCCAACAACAATAACCGCTAGCTGGACCGATTCGACAGGGGGCCGTGACCCGTGCAGGGGGTCGTGACCCTTAAATCTGCAGGACCTTCAGTGTTTCGTTTATCACAGTGTGAATATCGTCGTCGTCGCTGCTGATCGTTTTCGACGCGTCGGCGCTCGTCGGTCCGAGGAACTTCTGCCGGTGCCGCTCTTCGGCACGCGCCTTCTTCTCACGCCTCCGTTCCATGCGGATCTTCTTACGCTCCGTCTTCTGCAACAAAACAGCAGCAGACTTTAACGCTTTACCTTCCAAAGTGTAGCAAATGGCTTGGGAAATTCCATACTCTCGGTCGGTAAAGGGTTAAATCAAATCTAACAACACAGCAGACTTTAACCCTTTACTAGCCAAAGTATAGAAAATGGTATGGAAAATTCTACCCTTGGTCGATAAAGGGTTAAACCAAACCTAACAATACTTTAAAATGCCGATGAAAGATTGATCCACCCCATTCTTCATGACAACACGTCTTACATGTACATCTAGCATCCTATCCTGCCTTGTACCTTCCCGCCTGACTCTTACATCTTACGTCCCTCAACCCAGCGGCGCCGCCAGGATTTTTTTTCTGTACGCACAACTTGCACAAAATAATATGAAGCGAACAGCGATCGATACGAGCTTATATATATATATATATTATATGTATATACCGTATATACCATTATACCTACTGGCGATTATGAGGTATCACCAGCATATTAAGCTTTTTTGTTCCCTTTTGGGTATACGCATACAGTGGCGGCGCCAGGATTTCAGGTTTGGGGGGGCTGAAGCCCCAAGCCCAACTGGAACATTTTTATGTCGCGCCGAAGGCGCGAAGCTGCGAATGCCGAAGGCACGAAGCCCATACCGACTATAGGGGGTCTGGGGGAGCGTCGTAAGCTCCTCCAGCGGGGTCTGGGGTGGAGCCCCAGCCGCCAAAGCATTTTTAGCTCTGTTGACCTCAACTTGAGCCCTTTTTAGGCTCTTTTTTGCCAGCTATTTATGAACGATAAAATCATGAAAACTTAAATAAGATGTCGTTTGTAGGGGGTTTTACGGGTACAATCAGTGGCGGCGCCCGGATTTCAGGTTTGGGGCTGAAATCCCAAGCCCTTCCTCCCAGGAACGCAAGTAGAATATTTTTCTTAAGGGCGGTAATTTTGCATGCGCTGGAGACGCGAAGCTGCAAGTGCCGAATGCACGAAGGTCATACCGACTAGGGGGTCAGAAACCAGCGCGTTTTTCGCTGTTGACATCGACAGAAGCGCGCTTCAGGCTCATGTTTGCTAACTGTTTATGAACGATAAAGTCATGAAATTTTTGGGAATTTCCACATAGCAATAATAGCATTTTGGGCTGTCATCTATTTACTAATTAGCTCATCATTTCAATGCTGAAAGTTGTGGATTATGACTTCAAAAGTGTCCCTTTGTAGGCCATTGTTTAAATTTTGGATATCAGCACTTTAATGGTAACATTTTAAGCTGTCATCTCAACAAATTTCTCATAATTATTTTATTGCTGAAAGAAATAGTTTATGAGTTCAACAATAATGGTCCTCCACGTTGTATAAATTATTGAATGCCACACTGCAAGGTTATACCAGTTTCGCTGTCGTCCTAGCAAAATTATTCATGATGGATAAACAGTAGATAACACTCTAGAAATTTATACTGACATTTTTGAGATATTTTTGAAATATTGAAATACCACAAACTTCGGGGTCTCGTGGACCGTCCCCTGGCTCCCAAGTCTCCGCCCATGACTGCTGGTGCTAAATTAACACCCATTTCCCAATGAATAGTTGTGTAGGACTACCGGCGTAGCCCCTCAGAAGGCCGGCCGGACATGGTGCACATAACATCATCATGGTCTGCGGCGCATTCTATTAGCATAAGCATCGACGCGCTATTGTAGCAAAATTCAAAATTGCTGTCCTTGTGAATCTCAGTCCCTTCCTCCGCGAACCCGGACTCAACACCCTTCTCCCGCCAGCCCGGACTCACACCGGCCGAACCTCAGCCCCTTCCTCCGCCAGCCAGGACTCACGCCGGCCGAACCTCAGCCCCTTCCTCCGCCAGCCAGGACTCACACCGGGCCGAACCTCAGCCTCTTCCTCCGCCAGCCAAGACTCACGCCAGTCCGGACCTCAGTCCCCTTGCCCCCGCGCAGACCTCAACCCCCCCGCCGCCTCGGACCTCCAGCGCCCTTCCCCCTGCTAGCCCGGGTCCGTTCAAACCCTCCAGTCCTCTTCCCTCTTCCAGACCCGTCCGAACCTCAGACCGGTCGGTACCTCAACACCCTGGTCCGCCATCGCGGATATCTGCTTCTTTCCCCCGCCAGACCGGTCCTCAGACCGGCCCGGACCTCAGCCCTCTGTCCCCTGCAGCTCGATTAGGGTATAAATAAGAGGACTGTGTGCATGCTAAATTGCTAATATTGAGTCGCAGAGAGAATCAATTTCCGGGAGTCGAGCCCAGTCGCAATTGATGTCTCACATGTGAGTCGATGTAGGCTACATGTATGACCGTCCGCCGCAGTTGAGGTCCGAAAACAAGATACCGTAATAATAATAACTTTTAAGCCGATACATGGAGATTCATTGCTTTTTGCTTTGGGATGAGGCTGAGTCACATTTAGGGGCTTAGCCCCTAACCCCTCATCTGGTGCCGCCAATGGCATAAGCATCTACACTATGATAATATAGTTGATTTCGTTTCCGTTGGTCATTGTCTAGTTTCCTTATTACGAAGTAAGTCGTTTTAGACATTTTCAGCTTTTTCCTTTGAAGGGGCTGAGCCACGTTTAGGGGGGCTTAGCCCCCTTAGCCCCCCTGGCGCCGCCACTGTACGCATACAGGTAATTTTTCACAGTTTAAACAGGCCTAACTACCAACAAAGCGTTTCAAAATTCATCCGCAAGCCAGTTACATTTTACCTATTTATAAAGTACAGAGCCTAACCGGTGTAGGTCTAAACTCTAAAGGCTTCAAATTATAACCCCCCCTCCTAAACACTACCCCCTGCAAACTAATTTGCATCAATCATCGCATTTATTGGACTAAAAATATAATATCTCACGCTTTAATTCTTTAATTTACAATTTGTAAAAAAAAATTTTTTGCCGTTCCGCGCTGTACGCACTTGCGTACGTGCGTACGCCTAACGGCGCCCCTGCCTCAACCTTCTCCTGCCTCCTTCCAATTATGTGTTAGACTCTGTTTGGAATAGTCTATCCCACGATATCTGTAGTCCGCCAAGTTTGTCGTTATTTAAAAAAATCAACGAGTGCACCACGCCTAAGAGAGCATAGCAAATAATTAATATGATATTCTGTTCAACTAGACTAGTGAAGGTTTATATTTTTCGGTACTAGCTAAGGAGGTTTGTGTCTTTTTTTACAATATATGGTTCTGATTACGCCTCGTAGTCCAGCTGGACTAATAAATGTTAATCACTTGTCATTCTACTTTCATATAATGATACATAGGCGGCCCTAACAAGCGGGACATTGGTCCGACATTGCTGTTTTACCATGAACTTGTCAAATGTTTGAACTTAGAATAATAAATGACTTAAATTGAAAACAAATCTAAACAAATGTCCAACCTATCTAATATTGAACCAAAAAACAAATTACGATCTCCTAAGTTACCTGTTTAGATTTCGGTATGGCACCGATGGCGCCATGGTCGTAAGCGGTTGCCATGTGGTTCTTAGGAGCAAAACCATCACAGCCGTTGACAGCCTCCGCACCCTCTTCACCGTTCACGCACGCAGGAGAAGCACCGACCGGGGTGGAGGGCGTGTCGCTGTCCGATGATGTCTGCTGGCCAGAACTGTTGCCTGACGAACCTTTTTAAAAAAAATAAACACAAACAGCAACATTTATTGGGCGTTACAGTAATGATAACATTCTGGTACAAAGAACAGAAGACCAACCTCCCACAACCCTAAACCCCGCTGGCGAGGGTCACCCTAGAATAAACATTGAATTGAACAATAATAAGAAGGTAATCAGGATAAAACTGAACGTTTAGGTTTGACAACTGGTACACAGATAAGAGAAAAGTTTTTACAAACCAAAAGTTTAACTAAAATGAACTAACCTGTGAAAAGAGATATTATACACAGAACTTTGAGTTTTAAAAGAAAAATAAAGATAAAAGATAAGATACCAGACATAATCTGTAAAATAGATGCAATCGTTGATTCAAAGTCAAACGCGTTGTCCTCCAGAAGATCCGTAATCAATTTCGTGTCCTAAAACAGGAAGTAAACAATTTATTAATCGACAAATCTTAATTAATCTTAACGATTTAATTTATTCTGAATGATTAATGATTTTCTTGCTTACCCTGCGTCAGGAGCACCTCTGGGTAGAGATCTTGAATGGGCTGGGCGCTATATAAATTCTGATTGATTCAAAGAAAGCACAAACTGATTTGTGTATAACTGCAGTTCTGTGTGAGAGACGTTTTAGCTCAGTAGTTTACATTGTCAAACCACTGGGCAACCACACAGAAGACTACTCTTCTTAGTTATAGCATGAACAAAAGGAACTAATAGGTCAGGGCTGTTTTTAAGGAATTTTTAGAACTGTGCACACAACCTCCTTCTTTTCCTTCCCATCCTCCACGGTAAATTACTTCCAATCAGAGGACAGTGACCATTTTTTGCTAGTTTTAACTGTACACAAGTGCTTCTACAACTTCACAAATCCATTTAGAGAACTGCACATTTTGTGTACAACTGCACGTTTAAAAAGCCCTGTAATAGGTAGGGCAAAAACATCAAAACTATTTGCACAAATCAAGAAGCTACGAAATTCCAAAACAAAACACGCGTGCTGCACGTCAGAAAAGTCAAAGTAGACACCACCAACAATATTTCACACAAAAAAACACACGTTTGTAATTGTAATTGTAATCAAACATTTATATAGCATTTATAAACATTTATATACGTTACAACGGACTTACAGAGCATTTCGTAACGAGTCTAATGTTTTCTATTGCAGCCAGCACCGTTGGATCCGTGATTTTTTTGCTGACAGGCGTCGTGTCGTCGGTGTCGCTGCCAGCGTAGTCGTCGTAACCGTTGACGTCATAACCGTCGTCAGGCGACGTGCTGGAATATTTCTGTCCATTCTGTTTGCTGCCCGGCACCACAACCTTCTCGTTCTGTAGGACTGCTCCATTCTTTTCAAAACAAAACCAAAGTTTTGCTTCAACTGGCAAACAGCTGTACATGAGAGCATATGAGGGTACACACTGTTGCACAGCATGTGCTCACCTTAAAAATATTTGGGCTTAGTGTACTTAGTTCCATAGATTAGGGCATACAGAGTGTACTGACGTCACCTAGGAGTAAAGATTTAAAAAATACGTAATAAATAGAATCCTGACAAGAAGACAGCAGAACCGCTTATTGTATAATAAATGAAAGTTAAAAAATGATAAAATCAGTTCCTTTTATGCTGCGGCAAACGTGCTATGGCCGAGGCAATTTGCGATAGACGTCATTTATGAAGTGGACCTTACTTACTAACCACAAATCTGATGTTGGCCGGAAGCTCCGAGTCGTCATCCAAGCGACGGACACTAGAGTAGTGATCACCGTTGTGATAAGAGATATGAACCTGCTTGCTGTTTGGCTTATCACAGCCATGAATCTGTTGTCGCAAAACACAAGACACAACGGGTTAGTGCACCCAACCACGTACATGTACATTTTTAAAAAGGTTGTCAGTTTTTTCTGCGAAAGATCAACGAAATTTTTGTATCCAAGACCCAAAAATTTGGCCCCCTTACAAAATTTCTGTATCCGCCCTTGAGCCCTGGTAAAAAAAAAAGAAAGCTGTCCACGCTCCGTGACGCTCGCAATTCGCATGCAGGGAATGACGAGTTTCACCCTGAGTTGAGGTGCGGAGAGTGTAACGTACGTGCACACTAGGGTGGAGTGAAAAAACTTTTTCTCGAATTTCCAATTCTAATAGTGATCAAAAGTTGCCTATGGTATCACAGAATTGCTACAAAAAATTTGAATTTTTTATGTTGACGTCTTCTGCCCTCTACCGGACGATTTAAGGACGCCATGTTGATTTTCAGTACTGTCAGGCATTTTTAGACCAGGCTTGTAATATAAAAATTCCACTGTTAGAAGCAAATCATATAACAATTTGCTAACTGGTGATTCTAGACTAATTTGACCCTCATGAAAACGAAAATCGTGGTTAGCAAGCTGGATTTTTAGCGGTCCCATGGGAAAACAAGATGGCGGACAAAATGGTTGCCAATTGCTTCAAATGACTAAAAGTAAAGTATTGTATGTGATAGGAACACGGTTTTAGACTCTAAATTAAGATTATATGGTTCAAGGAATGTAATGAAATTAAAGACATATATGTAGCACTGCAAAAAATCAAAATGGCGGACAAAATGGCGGCCAGAATATTAGAATGGCTATAGGTGAAGTCATGTATGCAATGGAATCATGATTTCAGGGTCTAAGTCAACATTTTCGAGGTCAAGGAATACGATGGAACCAATGTCACTCATGTAGCACGGTACGAAAACCAAAATGGCGGACAAAATGGTGGTCAGAATTCTAAAATGGCTACAAGAAGCGAAGGCATGTATGCAATCAGAACTTGTTTTCAGTTTTTTAACCAGGTCTTTGCAAGATGGCATATTATGGGGGCCTGTGCTGTGGAATTTATCTATAATGTTCCCTTATTTTGCCAGATATGATCATTCAAATTATCACAATTCCCTCAGCAGGTCTTAGCCAAGGAGCGGTCTGCAAGAGAACACCGACGAAGTTATCATGCAGCACCTTATCACAGTGTATCAAACTGACTATCTCACCATTCTCCTCCACCGCTCTCCCACTCCCTCCCCCACCCCTACCCACCCTTCCAGCCTCTCCCCACCTCTCCCCAACCCCCTCCTCCCCCAATTTTCCGACAACGAAGTACCGTTATTTCAAGACACAATACAAAGATGAAGTTGGGGTCATAGTCACCATTTCTGTATGGTTCCCCTTTTTATAAGCAGTTTCCAGGTCCAGTACCTATCCAAGACAATAATTATTGGCCCTCTTGTAGCCAATCGAAAGTATCTTTACATGTGTAACCATTGCATCTGCCAGGTCACCAAATGTCTTCGCCTTTGGGGGGTCCCTATTGCTTGTACCATTACGTGTCCAATGTCCATTCAATAATTATTTATCTGGAAACTGTTCGTATGAACTGCGACACGATTTATTGGGTAGCCTATATCTCAACATTTGGTCATATTTGATATGATATGCAGATGTCTTGCATTGGCTCCGTTTCCTGCAGCGTATTGCCTACATGGTCTGTGTGCTGGTTAGGGGTGCTTTGAGGGATGAGCCCCACTTATTTTCAAGAACTATGTTTTTCAACTCGGGTGTCCAGCGTCGATCCACTCCTCGGTTGACGGACCAAGCTGAGCTTCTGCTATTCGACCGTAAAGTTCATTCTCTGTGGCTGGTTCCACAACCTTAAATGTCCACCCATTTTCACAGCGCTTATTGTCAATGGGTCACTCCACGCTGTTCCTTAAGAACCTAAAAACTGTCCTATTCAGTCGTGGTTAGGTCGGGAGTGATATCGAGCAGCCTACCTTGAAGAGGCCCTACATAAAATATTACAAATAAATAAATGTTATGCCTCTGTTAAAAGTTTCTGAGTGGACAAGTTACTTTTCAGAAAGCATCCAATTACACAGATTTTGAGGGAAGCTCATGGCACGGTATTGATGCCAGATCCATGGGATAGTCAGCTTGATACGGTATGATAAGATGCTGCATGATAACTTCGTCGGTGTTCTTTTGCAGAACGCTCCTTGGCTTGTACCTGCTGAGGGAATTGTGATAATTTGAATGATCATATCTGGCAAAATAAGGGAACATTATAGATAAATTCCACAGCACAGGCCCCCATAATATGCCATCTTGCAAAGACCTGGTTAAAACACTGAAATCAAATTCCGATTGCATACATGCCTTCGCTTCTTGTAGCCATTTTAGAATTCTGACCGCCATTTTGTCCGCCATTTTGGTTTTCGTGCCGTGTTACATGAGTGACATTGGTTCCATCGTATTCCTTGACCTCGAAAATGTTGACTTAGACCCTGAAATCATGATTCCATTGCATACATGACTTCACCTATAGCCATTCTAATATTCTGGCCGCCATTTTGTCCGCCATTTTGATTTTTTGCAGTGCTACATATATGTCTTTAATTTCATTACATTCCTTGAACCATATAATCTTAATTTAGAGTCTAAAACCGTGTTCCTATCACATACAATACTTTACTTTTAGTCATTTGAAGCAATTGGCAACCATTTTGTCCGCCATCTTGTTTTCCCATGGGACCGCTAAAAATCCAGCTTGCTAACCACGATTTTCGTTTTCATGAGGGTCAAATTAGTCTAGAAACACCAGTTAGCAAATTGTTATATGATTTGCTTCTAACAGTGGAATTTTTATATTACAAGCCTGGTCTAAAAATGCCTGACAGTACTGAAAATCAACATGGCGTCCTTAAATCGTCCGGTAGAGGGCAGAAGACGTCAACATAAAAAATTCAAATTTTTTGTAGCAATTCTGTGATACCATAGGCAACTTTTGATCACTATTAGAATTGGAAATTCGAGAAAAATTCGAAAAAACAGGTTTTTCACTCCACCCTAGTGCACACCCCACACCCAGAGTGCATCAACCGAGCTTTAGTTAGAAAATATCACAAAAGTACTTCATAAGGAAACAATAATAATACTTCAGCATAAAATATGCATAATTAGAAAAAATCAGAATTTTTCGGTAATAATAACGAATAATAATACTTTGGTGTAGAAATGGCATCCTTGCTTACCTCCCAGATTGGCGAATTGAGTTGGTGGATGACAACCGTCAGCTGATGTAGGCGAGCGAAGGCCACAATTGCGTCGTTACCAGCATAAGTGCCCGGACAACTCAGACATTCAACTGCAGAAAGACCAACTCTACGTTACTTCCCATCCCAGACAATATGAAGAATATTAATTTATTCAAACTCTCATTGTGTTACAAAGAAGACCAGCTGTAATCAAAAGGCTCAACATAGCATCCCACACATTTCTAGTACCCCGATAGATTAATTATTGTCTTTTAACCCTTTAATGCCGGCAGTAAAGGGTTAACATAAAGCAGTTCTGGAATACAGTTCTTGGGAGTCACTCTATTAACAGAACTTACCGTGTCTGTCAAATGGAACGTCATCCTCCACGAACGGTTCAAAGTCACCGCGATGTTCGGACATAAACTTAACGACATCGTGTCGATGTTTGCGATGTCCTCTCCCGTGTCCATCCAGCTGGTCACCGAGGGCACGAAACAAACAGTTCCTGAACACATGGTACAACAGATTTAACCCTTTACCGACCGAGGGTACAGGACTACACTGTGGTCACTGAGGAGTTAACCCTTTAATGCCAGAGGGTATAGGATTTCCCATTTCATTTAATACCATCTCGGCATTAAAGGGTTAAAGAAAAGCAGGTTGCTCTCTTTATTTTTATTCCTCTGCAGTACATAGACCTCTGAGAAGACTGAGGGGAGCGTAAGGGTAATGGTAAAAACTTTGACATGAAGAGTGCATGGATGAGGGATTACTTCCATTCCGCAGATGGTGTTGGTAAATTGAGCAGTAGGATGTGATGGACGTGTTTTGCACAGCTGCCGACTGTTAAATTTGACTCCTGTAATCATTTGTGATCATTCATTTATACACTCACTAGCTGTACCCGGCCATGCGTTTCTGTGGCAGAAAAGACCTCCCCCTCCCCTCCCCCTCCTCCCGACAGCGACATATGCGCTATCGCAATTTTTGGGCTACTTTTGGGCAACCCTGATCGAATCTTCCAGTAAGTTGGTCATCTCGCGACTTTTGGGCGACTTTACAACGTGATTACGGGACAACGCGTTTCGGAAATCTGGCAACCCTGTGGCTTTGTTGAAATTGCAAATGGCGGTCGAGCGGAATGCAAACTTCACTTTTTGTGGAAAAGATCTCGTTTTTTCGGATAAAAAGCAAAATGGACACTGTCCTATTGGAATGGAAGGTTTTGTTAAATTTTCAAAACAATCTGTGCGTAACTTTTCGAGAACACAGGGAACAAACTATTGGAAAGTTTCAGTTTTATTTATATAGATTTGTAATCACACTGTTTTGTGTCAGTATGAAATTACACGAAGACTACCAGGCATTATTATTATTATTATTATTATCAGATTGTAAAATGACAACCCGACTACAGTGGTCCATCTCATATTGCTGGATGAAAACCAAAATCAACCAGAAAACCAGGTTTTAAGAATCTTTTTTATCACAGACATCAGACATGTCAATTTTCTATGTGTTTCATTTATAAGTTTACCTGTTGTTGTTGTTCAGTCGGCAAATCGATTGATTGATTGATCGATTGATTGATTGAAACTAACTCACTGGAAGAAAGCTTAAATCACTCCCCAAAAGAAAGTCTAAAAGGGCTCAAATGGAACCACCGAAGTCTGTTTGTAAGTGCACTTGTTATAGCGCCCCTCACAAGCTCACTCTACTCAGAGGAGCCCCCGAATGCAGAGCGGACACTGCATCGGAGTTTCACGCCAAAGCGCTGAGCAATTGTGAGTGAAGGACCTGCCCAAGGAGTGAAGGACCTGCCTAAGGTCCTTACGCAACGAGGTGGATTCAAACCTCGAACCTTCCGACTAGAAGGCAATGACGCCACCACTACACCACCGCGCCCCACAAGTATCTGTCTGTCTACCTACCCATCGCCCGGTATGTTACGCAGCTGGAGACCGAGTTTGTGCAGCTGGATTAAGAAGCTTGCGACACTGACATCGTTCGGCAGATACTTCTGCGCCTGCTTCTCCTTTTTCTGCGCAGCACGGATCGCACGTTCGTCCTTCTTTCTCGCCATTGTGTTGAGCTTCTGCGACTTTGTTGGCTTTGAATACGACTGTCGACCTGCACGGTTCTTTGGGGGCATTCACAGCTAACGACGGGTCAATCTAAAAATATGACAAGTAACTCGTATTTACTTTATGACCTGTGAGTACTGTATTTAAACATTTATATGCGCCTGAACCATTCAGAGGCCCTCCGAGTGTGCAAGCCCCGTGATAAGAAGCAAGTTATAAGAAGAGACAAGGCAGAAGAGAGACTGCGAGACAGAAGTGAAGAGTGAACAGAAGGAGAATGCACATTCCAATTGAGGCAAGTGATCGAGACTGAACCTTAGCAGTTCTAGAGCGAGGAACAGTGTCGGTTAGGCGTTGTGGTGGAATCTCCGAAACCGCTAAAATACACAAATAGTTAAATTGAATATATGGCATAATGGACCTATTAAGTGTTGTTGATAATACAGTTTATTGTCTAAAAATCATTATCATGAAAATCAATTTCAGGCATCCGGTCGAAACTCGTTACGGGGATTCGGGTTTCATGGATTCGAATTCGGCGAAACTGTACAATCGGGAACCGCTATTAATAGATCTTACGTAATATTTTCAATTTTTTTGAAAGCGTGCCACTGCCGACACTAACCCTAATTTTAACCCTAACCGACCCTCGCGACGCCTAACCTGAGCCCTAACCGACCCTCACGACGCCTAGCCTGAGCCCTAACCGACCCTCACGACGCCTAACCTGAGCTCTGACCGACCATCACGACGCCTAAAATCTATTAATTTGTGCAGTTTCGCCCGTCCCCCGATACTGCAATTACACCGGCGGATTATCAAATGTGGTGTCAAATGCCGCCGCATCCTGAAACATTATATCCATTCCGCAACAAGTTCGCACACTCAATGTAGGAAATGCAGATCGCTTACTTAAAAAACTACAGCATAATTTATATTCCTCTTAACCAAGTGCAATACGCCCTTGTGAAGTAAATAACAGGAAGAATGTGCTTATGTACACAAAACGTACTGCCCTACCTCTCTGCTTCGTGCCCAAAAAGAACAGGTCCGCGACGCTCTTTGATTATAAGCAATACTAAATTAGTTACAGCAAAAATGTTAAAAGTCTATCTTATCAACTGAAAATTGACTACTACTCTAATTTCGAGATATATAAGTTAAATAGGAAACGAAAACGATTTCACAACTACATCACAGTCAAACGAAACAATGGTAAACAGTGAAAACCTCAGCGACTGTTCAGTTTGTTCTTAGATTTAAAACCCTTTTATAGCGCTTTAAAAACTTTCATATGTGTACGCGGCCGAATCTTTCAGACTATACACTGAGCTGTAGATATGTGGCAGCATAAAAAAATAATAAAGTGATTTTCAGGATCCTGGAAGCGATTTTTAAGCGAATGACTACACGGTATTAGATCACATCTCAAGTCCTCGAACTAAGCAATGTCCAACACTGGACCACATTTCTGAATGATCTGCCTTATGAATCTACTCTAACCCTCTGGCCTCTGGCAGTGCTTAAAGTGTAGAAAAAGAAGTGCCTGGTCGATGTTTACCTTTCAGGCTGTGCTTGCCAATAAGTGGCAGGACGTGTGCAGATTTGAAAATAATGTGCATGGACGCTGCCCATGACCTTCCAGCCACACTTTAATTAAGCCCTATCATCTGGAAAAAGAACTTGTCTGGACTGGAAAACACCTAAGACTCAGCACAGCGCTTTTGAACAAGCTGGTGCTCTATGCTTGACTTTTGACTGGCGCTTAAGAAATTTAGATCACATCTCAAGGATTAGAAGCTGCATTAAAGTGAGACTAACTACTTAAACTAACTGCTTAAACTACCTCTCTCTGTCACCAATAACCTCAAAACTGTCTTAGCTGTTGTTGGGCCGGGAGTGCTTCTGAGTAGCCTACCTTGAAGAGTCACTATATAAAATTTTTGAAATAAATTTTTTTAAATATCAATATGTCTATAACATATAGAATAAGCATGAATGAAAATTATCGGAGGGTACTCCCAGAAACAAAGTCTTGATCAGCACTGACAAATGTTTTCCTAGTTTAGGCATACAATGAGCAATACTATTTGTATGAGCACTTGTTATAGCGTTCCTTCAAGCTACCTATCAGAGGCGCTCCCGACTACAGAGCACTGCATCAGAGTTTCACGAGGAAGTGCTGAGCAATTGCAAGTGAAGGTCCTTATGCTGCAACTTGAGGTGGATTCGAACCTGCAACCCTTCGCCTGCAAGGCAACGAACATACCCACTACACCATCGCGTCCAACAAAATATGCTAATAATGTCCTGTGACTCTTTCAACGAACAATAGATTCACTGATTTTATAGCATACTTAGCTACAGGGAAAGGAAGTTTGAATTAACTTCTGTGTTTAGTAGTGATCATTCGGATTTAGACTCTAGACTATGAGGCTTCTTAAAACCTGTTGCACAAAAAGCAGTAACAATAACAGCCACCATAGGAAATGAATTTAAATTGGTTGGTTAGAAGGTAAAGTAACAGATTAAATGTATCACACGTAAGAAAATATCTATGGTTGCATAGTGCTAAATATTTATAGAGCTATTTAAGTAGCCATATACATACATACATACATACATACATACATACATACATACATACATACATACATACATACATACATACATAAGCCGGTAATGCTATATGGAGCAGAGGCCTGGGCGTTAACGAAAAGGGACGAGGGACTGCTGGAAAAAACAGAGATGAGAATGCTGCGATGGATGCTTGGAATATCACTGAAAGACAGGAAGCGAAGTGACGACATCAGGAAGAAGCTCGGTGTGGCGTGCATCACTGACAAGGCACGAGAGATCAGGCTGAGGTGGTATGGACACATGATGAGAAAAGAGGAGAATAGCTGTGTAAAAAGAATCATGCAGGCGGAGGTATATGGTCGACGCAGTCGGGGACGACAGAAGAAAAGATGGGAGGACGTCATACAACAGGACCTGAAGCTGCTCAAAATGAAGAAGGAAGACACTGGAAACAGAGACAAGTGGAGGAGAAGGATCCGAGTGGCTGACCCCTCGCCAGAGGGAATAATTCTAGCCTGAAGGGAAAGAAGAAGATACATACATACATACAATCATACATCCCTGCAGAAAATATGAGTAAAAATTATGCATCACTTCTTTTATTTTCTGCCATTTTATTTTTCACATTAGACACATATTCTTCAGAAGCTGTCCCACTTCCATTGTACTTTCAGGAAAGCAAAATAAACACACTCAAACTCAATTTTTCACTCACAGTAATAATATCACTTCTACCAAGAAGCCTTTCAAAAGCCATCAAGAATCTTCAATAGTCTCTCATTAACATGAGTGCATACGACGAAAAGTTAAACGATGCCATACAAAATCTGTCTTTCCATCATTAATTTAATTTATGTCATTTAATTATCATTATCTAGTCTGCTTTCCATTCTTTATGATATAAACACTTCAAGCGAATTCACTAAAAATACAGTTTCGTGAACTTATTTATATAGAAAAGCAAAATTTCTACAGCAACATGCTTTCTTACAAGGCTCTATGTTAAGGATACAAATTACATAACATCATTGTGGATTTCTTCGCCAGTGCTAAATAAATGAGTATGTCAAATATGCCAGGCAGACAGCAAATGGACAAAATAATGCATTAAATACATCAGGTGGAATTAAAACTCGTCAAAGATGGCAAAATGTTATGGAATTTAAACCATTTCTGAAAATTTGCTAAGGGACAATGCCATTCTGCAAGTAAATTAGCAGAGGCAGTGCTACAACAGGGCAAACACCCTAGTAAAAAATCTTTGCCCTGCCACAAGGCTGTCAGATTTTTGCCCGGACAAGAATTCATCTGGGACAAAACCTGTCCCCTGCAGTGGCTACTCATGTTACTCTCCTGACAATGTCCTGGTTTAAAAAAGTCTAGTGCCACCTCAGTAGTTGTTTTAAAATGCAAATTCTCAAGAAATAAGAATCGACACGTAATTACTATTAGGGTTCATGGATTTCACTTGGAAGTTGGAACCAGTTTTACCGTAACATATGTAACTTTACTGTAATAAATGTAACTTTACCGTAATAAATGTAATCAAACGCGAAACTAAAACGCTGCGTCACGATAGGTCAGTGCATTGGACGATAGAGGAATAAAAAAAACCATTGCAGACAATGTGGGTAACATGTTAATACAGGTAATTATTTATATTCTGCCATCACATATTCGGGTGCCATGGCAACCAGATGTTGAAGCACTGGTTCCTTGGTGAAGCGCTGGTTTCCTTGAGCAAGTCCTTCCCTCGCAACTGCCCTACGTCGTAAATTTTCTGTCGTTCGGACGTGTATCCACTTCTGAACTTTGAATTGTAAAAGGAGAGAAATGCACTGATTAGGACTGTTTGATAAAGTATTTCACGGAAAAACGTATATGGTAAATGAATTAGAAGATCTGCTTTAGGTCCCCGTGCTTCAATGAGCATCAGTGTATTGAGAATCTCTGGATAGTTTACCATCATTTATGTTTCACCACATGTAAAGTGGTCCATTGTTTACTTGATATATTTAAAGTATACACAAGTCAACAACTATAGCACTGAAGAATTTCTGTCCTAATGTTCCTTTTGGTTTCTTAAACAACTTGAACAACTGTGACCCCAAGTTGCTTTGTTTTTATGCTAATTCAAAGAACTTCTCCCAATGTAGTGCTTCATTTCCAGTGATGATTCAATATATCCCTCATTTAGATGTCCTCTGCTCCTCTGTCTCTCCAGTGTTGTTAGCCCACACCTTTCAACCTTTCCTCATAGTTCAGATCATCTTTGTCTTCTTCTTTAGGTTCTCTGCCAAGTGGCAGGTAAAAAACGTCCAATGTTGTTGTGCCATGTCAGTAAATCATCTTTGTAACCCCAAATAATTTTCATAGCTCTTCTTTGCACTTTTATTCTTTTGCCAATTGTTAGAAATCCAGCTCACAATGATTATTTAGCATCATACTAGGCTAGACTTGATGTTAAACCATAAAACAGTTCGAATACAATAGCCCGTTTGTACTGGTCACTAATACTCCAACAGCTGCTACAGTGCAACTACCTACCTCAGTCAATTTAGCAGACATTAATCTTGGTCACGAATCTTAAGAATTTTGCAAATGCATGATCTGGGAAGCAAAATATTTTATTCATTCAATCTATCACACGCCACAGTAAAAGATATGGATGTCCGAAAATGGGAGAAAGAGAAACACTTTCTTTAACCCTTCACCAACCAAGGGCATAAGAATTCCAAAGACAATTACTACAAAGGGTTAACTACACTTTGGTCGGTAAAGGGTTAACCGACGAAATATCAGATCGATTACGGGCTGCAATAGAAAAACAACAGAAATCATAATAATACAGCCGTCAGACTAACACGAAAATTGAACACAACCCACAAAAGACTACGGATCTCCACAAGGCATAAATATTATGTATCTGATCATTTAAGCTATGAGCCTTTTGGAAGTGATGTAAAGTACATAAACAGTTTCTTTGCAGTTACATGATTCAGTCGCAGATATTCCAAGTGTAACCAGGAAACCAAAATTGAAAATTGGCCAAACTGTCACCTCTCTACTCAGAGACTACACATGAATACAATTTGCATAAATTAATATTACTTTCATAGATTTGTTAAATAATTCTCTGATATACACAAAAACTCTACAACAATTTCGTGCATAAATGTAAAACGTTATACCCATATATTATTCAAAAACAAACTACTGCTTAAAGAAAAAAACCACACACACTGGACTTTTAAAAAATTACACCACACGGGGAGGGATCAGAAGAATTGGCAGCTTAGGGTATATTTGGTTTAATCCACCTGAGCATTATTGCTACCGGCTCAGCAGTTCAAACTGCAATGGTCAAATCTACTCGTGTACCCACACAAAGGCATCATCCATCTGAAATATATATATATATATACACATACCGATACCAGGGCAGTACACGAGGGTATATGCGGGTATACAGCGTGTACTCACCCCCGGGAAAAAAAAACGGCATTGTACACTCACCTCCCGAAAACCAGGGTATACGCAGGTAAAGCAGGGTACAGTGATGCACGTTGTTATTTAGGTGTATTATCCTGAAATTGTGAGCGAATAACTAAAAAAAAGGTTGTCAGTTTTTTTGGACGGGAAATTGTGGAAATTTTCTGAAGATTTCGGCCAGATGACCAGCTAAAAAAAGGTCGTCTAAATTTTCTAGCCAAAAAAGTCAGTTTTTCTCCCGGTCAGCATGTACTCACCTCAAAATTTACCAGCACAGCCCTGACCGATACGTATATATATATATATATATATATATGGGTGCCCAACTGCACATATATAGGTATATATAATAACAAAATCAATCTAGACATATAACTGAGCCTCCCAAAAAAGAATCCACGATAATTATCAGACACATAATTATTACCAAAACGTTGTGTCACGAAAGGTCAATGCATGATACTGCAGACAAATCAAAACGGAGCAATGCAGACAAATGCGGGTAACGATGACAACGGGTGAGTAATAATTAATTCATTATATCGATGCAAAGCAACTCTCACATCATCCCGATCACAACTAATCCATCTAGAAAACATATTTCAGAAATAATATACACAACTTTGCCGCAGGCAGGCAGGCTCTCACTCCCTGCAGGTAGACTGGTAGAGTCTGGTAGACCTTTTGTGAAAAACCAATAGAAATCATTTTTTCGCTAGACGCAAATTATCTGCCCCATTTGCCCCGATAAATCATCAACATTCTCAATAAATAAATGGCAAAATGTTTTTCGAACTTTGCTCAAGCACACCATATGCAATGCAGTAGTAGCATATGCAATACAGTAGTAGCATTTGCAATACAGTAGTAGCATATGCAACATGCTAGTAGCATATGCAACGCAGTAGTAGTATATGCAACACAGCAGTAGCATATGCAATACAGCGGTAGCATATGCAACGCAGTAGTAGCATATGCAATACAGTAGTAGTATATGCATCGCAGTAGTAGCATATGCAACGCTTCAAGCAAACTAGCAGCACATCGTCCAACACCATAGATCTACAAACAGCACAAACGCAATCTCCCGTTACTGGTGCTACAAAATGGGTTTCAAGCCGCTACGTACGAAGAACACGTCAAACAGACCATCGAAATATCTCATGTCACGCGTGACACGTAATTCGCTTTTAAGGCAGGAAGGAATGTTGCGCTAAACGGGAAATTCCCACATGCTATTTTTAACCAACCTCGCTCTCTCTATCTACCCACCATGGGCAAACACTGCAGAATCTCTCTCCCGCAACAATAATTGTTCCACGACGAAAATAAATACTAACGGTCGGCCCGACCAAGGCGTACACCTGCCGTCCACTCACGCTGCAGCTGCCCCACGTTCCCCCATCTCGTGTAGTTACAATGAAGCAAAGAAAAGCATGAAATAGTTTTCGGAAGTTGTCGCTAATAATTTCTCGCCGCTAAAGCTTTACTGTCTTCGTTGTCTGTCACTGCTGCTGAAGCGGCGTCATCATCGTCGACGACGTGCACTTTAGCGCCGCCGTCGCCGCCTCCTCGGCGCTCGTGTCGTTTGATTGTAAGTCAGGCATAGGTGGCGCCACGACGGATGCGAACGCGAGCGCGTTGTGCATATGTGCTTCGGATTTTTGTCGACGTCGTCGGCTGTGGATCTCGCCGCGTACCATCGACATCGGTCGATTGACCTGCGGAAGAGAAGAGACGCAAAGGGTTAAAGTTTTCTATTTCCGGTAGTTAAAGGGTTATTTTTTATCTCCGGTATTTAAAGGGTTAAAGTTTTCTCCGTTAGTATCTCCGGCAGTTAGAGGGTTAAAGTTTTCTATCTCCGGCAGTTAAAGGGTTAAAGGTTTTTATCTCTGGCAGTTAAAGGGTTAAAGGTTTTTTATCTCCGGCAGTTAAAGGGTTAAAGGTTTTTTATCTCTGGCAGTTAAAGGGTTAAAGTTTTTATCCCCGCATAGCACTGACTTAGACCATAATTCAGTAATGCTGACATCCTGAAACTTGAAAGCAACTTCAGCAGAGTACATTCAGGCGGGTCAACAGAAAATGTGAAGTCATGCCAGCAACTTTTTCTGATTCACGAAAAGAATGATTCACAGAAAAGAAAGTACTTTATGTACTTTCTGCATTATCAATTTGCCATCCAACAGTTCCAAACAATATTAAAATAACAGTTATTCCCAATAATACTTCTCAAATATTACCATCTGACGCTCAAATGCAACTGCGTGGCAGGCAATATTTAGTCGTTTCATAAATTTCTGCCTGGTAATACCAATGACCTACTTAAAAAATTTCTAGCAAAACACAATAATGAAACTGAGTAGGGCAGGTACAAGAGAGAAAAAACACCTTTCCAGACACTTAAGTCTTTCATAACAAAGAGTTTGGCAACCTAAATTTGGACCAAGTCCACAATCCGAATGGCCTCACACAAAAATTACATTGGGAGACTACATTCGGGATAGTAAGCCTGGAATGGATTAGGTATTGATAGAATCACCTTGTGTAGTTTGTAGTAAAGACCGCACGCATTGCAGACAGGATCTCCATCCTCGTTCCGTCTCCACATTGTCGTCGAACGAGTGCCGCAGTTGGCGCAAGGCTGCGAGTGACGGTTCGTCTTTCCACCAGACTACACACACACACACACACACGGAAAGCACAACGACATCACTCAAACCAACCAATATCAATACGGTTGAATTTTATTCATTCATTCAATTAGAAAGAAAGCAGTTGTGCTATATTGTATTGTACCTGACAAATTATTAAGCGCTTCTCACAGCAAGAGCCTTTCAGAAGCGCTCCCAGTGCGTGCAACCACCGAGAGAAAAGGCATTTGTTTTGAGACAAGAGAAAGATGACGAAAGACTACCATCTGGAGAGGATAATAGAACGAACTGATCGGGAAAGTCCATTCCAAAGGAAGGGCCAATGCAGACAAATCATCTGAATTGAGCCATAGCGGTCCTAACGCTATAATGCGTCTGGTAAACCAGCTATTTGCTTCAGCGATGTCGTTGAAAGTTTCCTAAAAAACACATATGACATTGCTATTTCTAATACATATACGATCAAGTTCATTCATTCGTTCATTGTGGAGATTTATATAGTGCCCCTTCAAGGTTACTACTCGGAAGCGCTCCTGACCCAACCTCGGCTGAAAAGACGGTTCTAAGGCTGCACTAAAGCGCATCTGAGCAAACCCTAGGCATAAGGCTTTAAAAAAAATGTTGTGTTTCCGGTAACAGAGCTAAAAAAATTGGGTAGGTAGGTCGGAAAATATTTTTATTTTGGTAAAATATTTTTATGCAGTGACTATCCGAAAAAGTATACCCCACTAGTCTCTTTTTGCACGCTGAAACAAAGTACGTGTTCTAAGCAAGTATAAACTGCCTATTTCCCGACTGTCTGCACCTAAAACTGCTCTAGAAACAGTCCTATTAATTTCATTTTGTTGACGTCTCTTATGTTATGTCAATACAAATGTTGTTTTTGTTTTTTAAATTTAAATGAAATTTTTTTTTGAAAATTTTTTTTGGAGAAAAAAAAATTTTAAATAAAATTTTGTTAAAAAAATATTTGAGTTGCGGCCGTAAAAATGGGTCGGTCGGGTTACCGGAAACACAACAATTTTTTTTCTACGCCTAAGGCGCATAGACAAGGTGCATTGATCACCAGAAACAAAGCACGTTGCAATTCACAGTAATTAAAAACAATGCATACAAATAATCATTGTGATATACTGCTGTTATCAGTAACAAAAGGCTAACCTGAAGGGAATAGTCTCATTAGACGAGGCCCAATTACAGATATTAACAATAGTGGCAACAGTTGATGAACACATCACCGTAACTAAACAGTATCGATGAGAAAACACTGACCGGTAGACCGCCTTCGATCGCTAAAACACCGTTCGGTTGAGTTGTGTGGAGGTCGTTTCCTCTCCTTGATGTTGAGTCCAACGATAATAGCGATCTGCGACTTTTACCTGATGATCTCTGCGTAATAACCAATCAAAACATTCAACAATATAATCCAACATAGATCTTCTTCTTTGGTTCACTGCCTTTCTAGGGAACTCCGCCACTGGTTGCACTCTGCCAGTGCCAGTCCCAAGCCTGTATAAAGGAGGAGGGCGTCACTAATGGTCTTTGTTACCCCACAGTGATGTTAAACAGCAAATACACACACCTTTCTAGGCAGGTTCGTATATTCAACGGCACCATCATGGCATCATCCACGTTATCTTCTTCAAATGGGGGGGGGGGGACGGTGGTGTAGTCGTGAGTTCGGTGCATTATAGCCAGAGGGTTTCCGGTTTCAAATACCTCTCAAGCCACCATGTAGAGACCTTGAGCAAGTCCTTCCCTTGCAATTGCTCTTGTGCTTTAGCGTAAAACTTCAATGCGGTGTCCGTGCTTTAGTGGGAAGCGCCTCTGAGTAGAGAGCTTGAAGAGGCGCTAGAGCAAATGAGATTTTTTTTAAACCTTGCTGCGACCGCTTTCATTATCCAGTTAAATAACATCATCCTCTGTCTTCCACTTGCCACATTTTTAACCACCTCATTATTTTATTGTTCTCAAGGAAGATCCAGAACAACATCCTCGGTTGAGCTCAAAAACCTCTTAAAATGACGGCCTGACGGGCCCCAATTGAAAATGAGCTCGGGCAACCGGGCCACATTTTTCTAAAATTTTGACAGCCGTGGTTGTGAGAATACTGCACTAGTACCTATGCCTAAACACATAGCGACTTGTCAACCATGCCGAAAGTTTGTACATGGTACCTGACTCCATCACGCCATTTTCTAATCACGCTGCAGCATAATGCAGATCAGTTCATAACACATACAATCATCACTGACTACCATAGTCTATGATATGTAAAATAAAGTAACCTAATTGTAATTGAACATTTATATAGCGCCGCTCACACATTCAGTAGCACATAATGGCCACAATACCCACAGTTTGCAAGTTGAGTCACATGTGTTCAGCCAGCAATTATGAATGATTTGCAGCATTCTCATATCATGCGGGTTTAACCCTTTCGTGCATTTACGATAGATCTATACTTAAATGCTGCGGATCATCGCCTGATTGGCGGCATACCAAAGTTTGTGCTTATATCAAGTTTTATATGGTCCCAAGAAACTGCACTGGCTGACAATGCAAAAATGTATTAAGTCTAAGATTCTAATACTCATGCGTAGTTGCCTAGAAGGCAAAGCCCGATTCATCATAGGAGTTTTGTGCACCAGTGATACCCATTGCGGGTTTTAGATTCCCTCACCCGGCTATAGCCCTGGTTGTCCCTATGACTAGTATGACTTCAACTATAGACAGTCCATATTTCTCGAATACAATATCTAGCATTCTCCGTAATGAACATTTTGGCCTTTCTCTGCCCCTTTTCCGCAAGCGCTTTCAAATCATTCTCTTTTATTGTGGTCTTGTACCATCAGGTCAGCAGTGAGTTTCTCTTTAAGTGGTGCTATAAAAATTCACGATTACGATGCTCATAGAACGGGGTTTCTTTTGTCTCACACCTCACAGATGTTCTCATGCCACCAAACATTGCACTCGATCAAGTGGCAAACGAATCCTGACGAGTCTGACAAAATTCAACAATGCTGGTGTCAGGAGCACCTCGGAGTAGTTTCCACATAAATACTAGAACGAACGAATGAATATAACGGGATCAGGGGACCACTTACAGAAGAAGCTACCTTTGAGTTTCCCGCTCTCAGCTGCGTCAACGACGAAAGATCGGGGGCCGCCAGCGCCTGTGAGTAGGAGGCAAGGCCGTGCGCCCAGTTGGAAGTCACGTCCATGTTTCCGAACATGAACGCCGGATGCGAGGGAAAGAGAACGTGCCCGGCGGACGACTGCGACAGGAAGCCCCCCGGGTCTACGAAGGCCGCCGCCTGGTACGCGGCGGCCATCGCCCGCTGCTGGTTGACGAGCATGTTGCTCTGAAACGTCGACTCGGCGGCAACGTCCGAGTGGTTGGCGCCCCCCAAGTCTGGGTCGTCGGGAAAGCAGCCGGGCTCGACCTTGATTTGGCTGACGGAGGGGAGGTGCGTCGTATCCAACGAGCGCTCGCCGCTCCTCTGGTTGAATTCCAGGTTCAAAGGACTGTTTGCTCCTCCGTCGTCCTCACGTGAGTCGTCGATACCTCGCTCGCAGCTCAGATGGTTGCGGCTGTTTTCGGCGCAGTGCCGGAGGTCCGCGGCGGCAACGACCGCGGACTTCAGTTTCTGCTTCTCGTGGCGCTTCTGCGACGAGTGCGGGTAGAGAAGGCGCCGCGGGGCGTTTGGAATGTTGAGAACGGGCCGGGCCGACACAGCGGGCTGGCTGGAATGATTGCTGGATATGATGCGATGCGGCGACGAATAGTCCGAGCTGTTTTCCGCGGCGGGGGACGAGCCGTCGTCGTCCCGGGAAGCGGGGCCGCCGCCGGCACCGACAAACCCCCGGTGGGATTCGGCGGACGATGCGAACAGCTGTGAGTTATTGTCGTCCGTTTCGACCGTCGGTGTTGGCGGACTTAAGGCCGGTTTCACGTCGGGCGGGTAGCCGTCGCGTGAGAAATCGAGAAGCTGTTCCTCGTACTCCTGCTGAGACGATGGCTCATCCGAGAAGCCGCTTCCGCTGTTGCCCGGCTCCCCCATCGCCTTCTTCGGCTCCACGCAGCTCGAGTTGGAGCAGTCGAATAATTTCTGCTGCTGCTCGACGGTCCCGCCTTCCGATTCGGCGGCCGTGTTGTGACCACCAGTGCTCTCCGCGTCTTCCGCCTCCGTCAATCCTCCGTCGTCGTACATGCTCGTCGAAATGGAATCGCGGAGACTGTGCTTTCCCGACAGCTGGAACGATTCGCCGATCTTGATGACGACGACCTCGTCCTGGTCGAGCGTGATCGCGATGAGACCTTCGACGGAAATCTCCGTCTTGAACTTGAGGTGCGACTTCGAGAGGAGCATGATCGTCTCTCGGATGCTGTCTTGTACGCTGTCCACCTCCTGCTGGTGACGCAGTTTCATCTTCGGTCGCGCGATGGTTTCGTTAACCTGCGAAATCAAGCAGATGTAGTTTTTAGAATGAGAGAAAATTATTTTATCAATCATCGTAACAGCAATGTTACACATTTCCTGTACAGTCTACACTACAATACTTGTTTCCCGATGTTATACACTGTTACTTGGGTTCAATAAAATTTATGGTTATGGTCAGTGGTTAAAGTGTAAGAAAAGAAGTGTCTGGACTCCACTCACCTTTTCAGGTGTGCTGGACAAATAGCTAGCAGGACAGCTTAGAGAAGTTAAAATACCTGCCTGTATACCATCCATGACCCTCCTGCCACACTTTCAGCCCTGGTTATGGTTATGTGTTAATTATGTTTATAAGTTGACATTAAAGGGTAAACCTATAAGGAGTAATTGGTTCCACTATCTAGGTCATCCAATTTGCATTAAAAAAAATTAAAAATTAAGCAAGGAAAGATAAACAAGTATTTATTGAATGATTGATCAAACAGTAATAGTTCTAGCAGTACATGTTGCATTTTTTAATACAACACAAATTGGTTGTGAACAACAGGTTGCAATTAAACACTTTGGCAACAAGCTGCATTAGATTCCAAGTCACTTTGAGTGCATTCTTGTCATTAAAATGTGTAAAAACTCAGTTTACCAGAACATGTCACTTGACACTTGTATATATTTCGTATTTCCTTGATAAACTATTACAAGTTTTGATGTTTTGTCAAGTATTTCTTTGCAATTATGCATACGTAAACATATCTAATCCACATGCTTAAAACCTGAGTATAGCTTACGAATTAAACAGGTGTATATCAGAACTTTTAAAATAAAATTCTGAAACATCAACATTAACAGTAGCATTATATATTGCGAAGAATAAAAGTCGTAGAAATAAAAATTAATATTAAGTAGATGTAGCCGAGGAGAAGCCTGTACGATTTTCCCAAAATTCCCAGCAACAGCATAATAATATGCAACAGCAAATCAAAGTAAAATTTCTAGCAAACAATGATAATACCCATAACAACAAAATGCTTACTGGTAGCTGATAACTTGTTCAATAGTCGTTTAAATGTTTTTAATGTTAGTCTCTTAGACAAAAGCAGAAAATTCACACAACTGATATTCAAGATGGTATATATCAGAAAAGAAGATGCAATTTCGAGAAACTTGAAATATGCATATATATAGGTAAGTTTATTGACATAGCCAAACATTCTTGTAATCAAGATTACGTAACACATTTCCAGCAGAACATGATTTAGTTGATTACTGATTTCAGGAACAATCATATGGCCTCCAAAGGAACTAGTAACAAAAATACCCAGCGTACAGTCAACATACAGCAAGAACAAGAAATTAGTACACAATTATATGATAAAGTCTAAAAATGCTAAATATTGGTTTATATCTTTGCTTTTAGTTCCATACAATAACGATAAAATTATATACACACCAGCGTGCTGACAAAACAGAGTGCACCCAAAAATCTCCGACTCTCGAATTTACACCAAAATGAATAAAGGCCGGATTTTCTAAATCATTTTGAAATTGCGACCCACATGACCTAACAATATTTGACCCAACAATGTTTGTTTGTACTCCAAACTGTTTTACATGGCGGTAGCTTCATCCTCAAGTGACATTTCAGAAATTCACCCAGCTGACACTATCCATAACCTTGGAGTCCACTTTGACAGCCGAATGACCATGAGGGCCCCATGTGAGTCAACTCGTTCGAGGTTGTTTTTACCAACTGATATGAATCAAAACCTTCCGCATATTAATTCCAACTTCAATTAATTGCATCGAATTAATTGCATCGAACTAAAGGCAATTAAATGAAGCAACGTCGTCTTAGTAAACAGCTTCATTGTCTTCAGGGTTGACTACTGCAACAGCATACGGGCAGGTCTCACGGCATGCCTGCTAGAGACAATACAGCTTGCGCAAAACTTTTTGGTTCGGGCTATATATACTGGTTGCTGCGGTCATAAGGATTTCCCACACTATTTATTACCATTTTGGCATTAAAGGGTTAAACAGCAAATACACACACCACGCGGTCATAAGGTGAAGGTAATTGTGGGATGGAGTGTGCATTATAAAATGCTTTAATGTTTACATTTTCTACCACGACAGTATGCCTGAGAACACCTATGGACATTGTAAATTCTGCAGCTAATCAATAGCTGAAGGGTGCACATAGTCTGAACTTTCAAATGAAAATAAGTGATTCAAACAGTTGTTTCCATGTCCTTAATAATGTCAGTGTACTATAATTTTTAATTTATTTTATCATTAATTTATGTACACTAATTCAATGTCACTATTTTACACTAATCTGTGCTTTCTTTGTACAAATCCTCATGGAAACCAGGCAGGAAACTAAGCTCAGAGATTAGTGTCCTTTATGGTGCTATTGATACTTGCAGAAAAAGACACAAATACATATGTATACATAAACTTCTATACATCCAAATTAATAAATAGATCTATACAGAATCCGGGTTTCAATACGTAACATCAGATTAATTTTACTCAACTGATGTCGTTCTAAGTCGCTACTTGAACACATTAAATTTCACACTTTTATGACTCTACCCATTTTATTCTATTTTATGCATAACAGACTGTGGTGATAACATAATGACTGGCTGAATTCCACCTTACCAATAAGTGCCGGACGTGCACGCAAGGTGCAACAAGCGCTGCAGAAATCGTCCAACGAGTATCGGAATTCACATTGATCAGAACCCTTAGAACTGCTACACAAGCCAATTCACTTGCAATCTGTCGAAATTTAACATAATACGCGCCTGATTTTTATAGTTCAGCAAATTTTTCTAGCTATTCAAGAAGTATCTGTTAGAAGCTGTTTGAACCACCTTTACTTAATCTGCAATCCCTTGACGCTATATATACATACCGCACTCGCTCACACCGGACCTTAGGCTCACAACTAAGAACAATCATTCGCAATTAGTCAGCGCTGCCTCGATTTTAGAGAATGTCACTTCGCCCGTTATTTGATAATCTAATGAAACTCAGAATTACTGGTCGGCGTAGACTTACTGTAAATCTTTGTCTCGAATAACCTTCTTAAACGTAGAAACCTAGAGCAGTTAATGCACTAAACAATCGCCATATTGTTATTATGTGTGGACATCGGATGATGTATGAAGATAGGTTCCACATGTTATTTAATGACGTCAGTTCACCTTCTGCAGGTGCCATGACTCTATCACTGGGCATACAATGACTCTTAACCGGAAATGAATACAGCAGACATTATTGAGCAGCGATCGTATCTGTAGCAGGTCATGCTCTTGATTTTATCATGTGTTCAATCATCGATGGTTCAATCACACAGCCAGCGTTATATTAGTGAAATATCTCATTAGAAAGAACGATATGCCGTTTATAATGATATTTAATGCATTTCATTCGCGTTGGATGATAATATTATATATTATATGTCTGCGAGTGTATTACCAACTCCGACACAAACTGCGCATCCACGAGAATTAACTAAAATTTTTGATTGTAGCCTGCCTGAGACTGATATCAATATTAGTCCCGCATTATACTAAAAGCAGCTGGAAAACCTAAGTAGCTCGTCGTTAAAAATGTTCAAAATTTAGTTGGCCTGCGAGTTTGATTCCAAGCCAGACGCAAATTAAAAAGAAACACAGTAGTATGCAGAGATTCTTCTTTAAAATTAATGGTTTTAGTTTGATTAAAACAGATCTTAAAATACATGTCTACAATAGCATGAATGTAGTTATGTAACGAATAGAGAACAATAATTCTTGTAGGCCTAGAGCGCAGCTGGAACATACACTTCGAGCAATAGCCTAGGCCTAACGAAGATATACGCAAGCGCATAACGACAAGCATGGGTTTACAAAATTGAAATTATATTTTATTTCGATACAGCAATTCTTGATTTCTGTTTTAATGAATTGCAGTTATTGAATAAACGTACAAAAAAGGCGTGTTTGCATGCAATTTTCATTCAAATGGACCGTTTCTCTGATTTACTTATTCACTATTCACAGTTCTTACTGCACTGTGTTTATTTATTTGGTGTCTTTGGCTTACTTGCTACTTCCTGTCTTTTTCTAGCTTTACCGTACCCGATAGTGGTGCACAGATTACCAAGATGGTTAGTATTCCTATTTAAATCCTAATATTTCTTACATTTGAGAGTGACATCCAATTGTCTATTTTGCTTAATCAGAATTCCGGCAAATAATTAACTCCGTGTTTTATATATTTATGCGTTATTGACCTCAATTTTTGCGTTAAACGCGGGTACCAACAAATCCAACATGTCTTTGAATGACCACACTCCGATTTCTAAATGGACACGGAATTGTACTCGGTAGGCATGGTTAGGTTTTTATTTGATGTATAACGACGTTGTGTGATAAAGAAGTCAATTTGCGTCCCCGTCCTGCCTTTACAGGCTTGGGCTTGCATTATTATTAATTTACGGGCTAACAGGCTGTTATATAAATAAATCGTCCAGGGAAAGTATAAAATGTCTCAATTGAGATCTTTATGCTGCTCTATATTGTTCACAGTAAAATAAATCAAACTGTCCTGGACACGACAACTGTTAATATTTCCTGATTATGTTGCATATGGCAGAAAGTATTTGCTATAAGACACTGTCTTTGTTGTAAGCTTTAAATATGCAGTTGATAAATGTTAAAATTGATGCAATAGTCAGAATTTTTTGGTTCCAGTAAAAAAATGGGGGGGGGGGGAAATAATCTTTTTTTGCGATCTGATGTTTATACATTTTTTAAAATGTGGGTGTTTAAAGTACAGCATTTGGATGGATAGGTTTCTGCATAGAGTAGTTAAAACAACGTTGTTGGGCATTATTATATCCAACCTTGTATGCCTTGTCTCTTTTGGCGAACATCGTTTACTGTTTGCCGCTTATTTGCTCGCACGATTTTAATTATTTGCATATTTCTGCTTGGATTTTGTTGTGGTTAAAACTGCATAAATGATTCAAACATTGTTTAAAAAAATTTTAAACGCAGTAAGTTCACTTGATTAGTCTTTCATCACAGGTACGTTTGCTGAAAAATATGATAATAGTAGTCAGCTGGATATAATTTAGTTCATAAACATGCACTGTACACGCTAATATGTTTGGATAATGTTTGTAGGCGGATACTGCCGAGACCCAAGATATCCTTGAGAAGAAGAAGAAGAGGACCTTCAGGAAGTACACCTACCGTGGTGTCGACCTGGATCGACTCTTGGATATGAGCAAGTAAGTTGTTAAAAGTCAACTCGAAACCTTGATATCTAACTACTTAATTATATAATGATGTATTTAATGATTTCTTCTGGTCAATTTAATAATAAAAATGGCATCTTTGTTTCATAAATCACTCATGTCTTGTCTGCTGTGGCTCGACTGGAAGTGCTTCTGAGTAGATTTCTTGAAAGGGTGCTATGTGAGTCCCTATAATGAAAGAATAATATTTGATAATCAATTCAAGCTGAAAATTGTGCAGTAAGATTTAATGATATAGTAGTAACAGATGAAAACAGTTTAGTGCGAGGCACATTTGACTTTATGTCAGCCTGTACAGAACCTTTGCATCCTACTGCAACTTTTACGGACTCTAGGGAGCCGAACACTTGTTCGGGGCTAACGAGTGTCAAAATAGGGTATTACACACATTCTTCGGAACTCTCTATGCCAACATGTTAACATTCTATGCCAGTGACCTTCTATTATAGATTTTGAAAACTTTAAAACACACAGGATAATTAATTAAATAATTGTTTTCACTAAAGATGCTAGCGATTTTACTGTTCCTTAATTGAAATCAATCTCTGTGGAATAAACTGAAACTTTATGATAGTTCAGTTGTGATTTAGCAATTGTTTTATTTTTGTTATTGTTTACTTGTAGTGACTCTCTCATGCTTTTGTTTCCTTGCCGAGTCCGGCGACGATTTGCGCGAGGCCTGAAGCGTAAGCACATGGCGCTTCTGAAGAGACTGAGGAAGGCGAAGAAGGAGGCGCCAGCGCTTGAGAAGCCAGAGGTGATTTGATGTTTTATCAAAGTTAATTTATATTACAACGATCTTATCTTAAGATATAGTTTACGCTTTAACAACAAGCTCCAGTCACTTTAACCCTTTAATGCCGGAGGGTATAGGATTTTCCATACCATTTACTACCATCCCGGCATTAAGGGGTTAAGTGGTCGGTCATCATCAAAGGGTTAAAAAAGAGCATGACTGTCGTTTTGGAAGTTCTCCTTGATTAACGGTGTCTCTTGAAAAAACCTCCCTGCTTTTATTTGTTTTGTGATGATTAGCCAAATTTGGTGTGGAATTAGTGTGCAACTGTGCATTGTTAAAGGTGTGTGAGATCCATGCATGCTATCTATAGATCCAATACTATTTAATATTGGTAACTTTGCTATCAGCTGTTTTATTGGATCTTTGATTTTGATGTAGTACAACATCTTGCGTTAAAATGTGAATGAACTACAATAAATTCATATATGTTGCTCTAAAATCACAGCGAGAGGGGTCACAACGAAAGACATTTGAACATGCCTACAGATGCAGATAACAAGACTAAGAGAAGACTGGAATGAGGTAGATTTTTTAACTGTGCATTGTTTTTCTTCCTGTTTCCAGTGCATCAAGACTCACCTGCGGAACATGATCATCATCCCTGAAATGATCGGATCCATCATTGGTATCTACAATGGAAAAACATTCAACCAGGTGGAAATCAAGGTCAGTTTTAAACTTAATTTTCGTCGTTTTGATTGCTATTTACATGCACCAACGTTGCTTTATTAGCACTTAGCTTATTTCTTAGATTTGATAGAAATTATACTCAACGGCGAGAGTTGGTGTTTATGCATCCATTGATTTAGCTTTTTATCGTCAATATTTTATGACAGTTCATATGCAGCTGTGATTATCATTTTGTTAATATTGTTTAGTAAAAAATTGGTTTGATGAATTATTACTGACCTTTTATATAGTGCACCTTCAAGGTAATCTAGTCCAGTCCAACAACGGCTAAATAAAACAGTTTTTAAGTGAGAAAGGATGGGACATTACTCTAGTTCTGTTAACAGTGATCCACTTTTTTATCATTTAATGGTAGTACATATAATAACTGGTTTTGAGCAGTTTTGGATTTAATAGCATGATTTGTGTATTTTAAATTTGACTGCCTTTGTTTGAAGTTCTGTGAATTATATATGTTTATATTACAATGCCTGAGCACCAGAATGCAGATAGCAGTTGGCCAAATAAAGAATATTCTTAATAACTTGAGAAATTGTCACTGTTGACAATTTGAATATTTGTATTTAGAATTTTTCTTCTGCTTTTGATTTTAGCCTGAAATGATTGGACACTACTTGGGAGAGTTCAGCATCACGTACAAACCAGTGAAGCACGGTCGGCCTGGTATTGGTGCCACCCACTCTTCCAGGTTCATTCCGCTCAAGTAAAGTCTGGCAGTGCTGGAATGAAGCCGACATTGAATGACCTCTGACATTTTGCTGTCGTTTCACAAATAAATGATGAAAGCTCCATACAAATGCTGTTTTTAAATTTTTTTTACAAGATCATTCTAAAAAAAGTATGCTTTTGAGGGAGTTTATCCAAAGTTTACAGTATTTGGCATCTTGTCAATACGTGGCAACTATTTAATGTTGTTTATACTTGTCAAGTTTTAAAGCTGATTTGACACAGCTGAAAAATTTGAGGTGTGATAACAAGGGTGCTTGGTAGCGTGGTGTTTAGCATGCTGGGCTGTTGCTTGAAATGTTGGGAGGTGCATGTACTGTGAAGGCAGAAATTTTGTAAGAGATTTTGCCTTATGTGTGCCTTGCAAATGTGTACATTGACTACACTGTCAAAGGGAAGATGAGGTGGTAAGGTTGAAGACTTGACTGTCATCCTCCTAATCTGAGGCTAAGAAATTGAAGTTGCTAACACTTCATACCCGTGACTGCCTGATTCATTGCTTAACACGTTGGCTGCGAGTCATTTAACACCGCAAATCAGCGGCCAACGTGTTAAGGGACTGCTGTCTTAAACAGGGTAATTGATTCGAAAAGAAATGAAGATATCTAAACATTAAAATTTCTGAGTATTGTAAACACCACAAACCACTTGGCTGCTGTTAAATGATTTCGTGATGCATATATGAAGGGCTCTAATGATTGTGTGTTTATTGCCCGTCAAAAGAGTGGTTAAGATTTCTGCTCCATTTTTATTCACTCAATTAAAGAATTTGTTTAGCACCCCTTCAGGAAGCCCACTTCACAGCATTCATTCTCAGTCCAACAACGATGATACAAATTAGTCTTTGGTCTTTGTAGTCTCAAATCCCGAGTGAAATTGACTAAATGTGTAAACTGTACAGGCTCATTGTTTGAACTCCAGATGTAGTGAAGTTGTGGTTAAAAACATCCGCTAACAAAGTGAAATTGATGGCATTTAATTCCTCTAGCTGCCTGACTGAAGGAATTGATCTTTTGAAATAGAATGCTATGCATTTGGTATATCCCTATCTATGTAATAGCAGTCCTTGGCAACCATCCATAGGTAAATTGCCGTCAGGGTGAGAATTGCCGGGGGGTTGGGGTTTCAACCCCCCAGTCTTTCTTAGTGCCCCATAGTAAAGTCTGTTTTTCAGACCCCAATTCCAAGTTTATCATAGGCCAACCCCCCCAGTTATTTTTCCACAATTCTCACACTGCTTGCCGTTGCCCTGGATGAACAGTTCTTGCGATACCAATTGTAATTGAACATTTATATAGCGCCGCTCACATTCAGTAGCGCTCCCGATCCAAGTTGGCGCTCCCTCTAACAACCTTTGAAGAGCTTAGTCAAGGATTAACTCATTTTTGCTGAGTTTTGGCCATTCCATTTTAGCAATATTGTGTGGAGTGAGTATGTAACTATGTATTCACCCAAATGTACAAACTTGAGTGAGGTTCAAGCGGGTTCACCATCTCAGTGACCTTTCCCTTGTGCAGTGGTCAAGGTCAATTCTGTCAAGTGCATCCAAGAGGTGGTTAAATGCATAGGTGAAAATGTGGTGATTGCATACACGAGTATGAATCATGAGCATATACACAAATTCAAATCCACCTCGCCGCGTAAGGACCTTGGGGCAAGTCCTTTACTCACAATCGCTCAGCGCTTCGGCGTGAAACTCAGATGCAGTGTCCGCTCTGCATTCTGGAGCGCCTCTGAGAGCTTGAAGGGGCGCTATAACAAGTGCACATACATACAAACAAACGATAATACACATACGGTCGTGCATTGTATGCATTCATTCATGACTGTACTAAAGAAATCATCTGGGCCTAATAGTACCTGTGAATACAATAATTCTATCATTATTTCCATATTAAAAATGTTTCACTTGCATTCGCTAGATGGCAGCACGTTTTTGAAAAAGCCCACAAAGATGAAAGTCTTGCAACCGTGCATGGATTTAGCAATGAACGTTGTTGTCGGGCAGTGTTTAATCTAGCCTTTCTGCTTTGGGAAATTGGGAGAGGAATTAGCTTGGGGGAGGGGGGGTAAATAAACGGCCATTTTTCCGCCTTGAGGCAGTAACTGACGACACTCTTTGTCCGGTCGATTTTTTCTCACGAATTTTGTTGTCTTTCTGTCAAAATTTCCCAGAAAGTTTGTAAATTTTTTAATATTAAAAGCATGGTGATTTTAAAAAAATGTATTTTCAATCCCAACAAAATACAGATTTGATAAATAAACAATAAGCTTACCTGCCTAATTTTTGGGAGGATGATTTTACTGGAATGAGCTGCATCGCCCTCCTTTATTGAATAAACTTGGGACTGGCTCCACTCGAAAATGTCAGCTGCTGAATCTAGCCTACATGGCATGCTGGCAATCATCACTTATACTTATAGGGGCCTATATTGGCCCATAGGCTTATTGGATGTCCGCGAAGACCAGAGTGAGTTGACATTGTGGGATTTAGGTGCTTAAAGTGCGATTGAATTTATTAGGCACAGGCAGAGCTAAAAGTATATAAAAAAAGAAACGTCTGGACGCCCCCTTGCCTTTTTAATGTGGGCTGGCGAAATAAGTGGCAGGACGGCATAGACGTCATAGAGATTTGAAAATAAGTGCTTGGACGTCATCCTTGACCGTCCTGCCACAGTTTAGGCCCAGCATGGGTACAGAGTTCTACAGTACTGTAGGCCTAACTGTTGTTTTAGTAGTCTGCGTCTCACTCAAGAACTGACTTCAGCAATTTCGGTAACACATCATTCTGTACGGCATTGGATCTATTTATAGGGTCGTTCTTCCAATCTTGAAGCGGGAGATCAACAGGAAGTCTATTACAGGCATTAGCATGACATTGAAATCTGGATGTCTTTTGCAG
Source organism: Lumbricus rubellus (assembly GCA_945859605.1). Classification (NCBI taxonomy): domain Eukaryota; kingdom Metazoa; phylum Annelida; class Clitellata; order Crassiclitellata; family Lumbricidae; genus Lumbricus; species Lumbricus rubellus. Next base: position 28,331,453 of record OX243826.1, on the reverse strand, counting down.
CGGATGATGGGAAGATAGGCTAGTCCCATATGTGGAGAATAGCGGGGGAGAGACAGACAGACAGACAACCTTCCCCCTCCCAAACAACCGGACTCAGTAAGTCTTCTTCTCCTCTCGGACCGGAGCGCCCCCTATCCGACGTGAGTGTTGACAGTTGACTCGTTTTTTCACTGGTCTCACCGTTCACCGTTGCGCCTGCCCAGTAGGCCTTCCGCCTAGGCTATACGGATAGAAACCTGTAGGCTAATAAATATTAGCCTAAGTCTCCAGTCTGTCGGGTAATATCTACCGTCTATATAGGCCTACCCACACAGGGGCGGAAACCTGGTCCGAACTTTGGGGGGGACGAACGAGCGGCTGAAGGACGATCGCTGAAGCGTGAAGCTCCGAGTTGGGAGGGGTGTAGGAAGGCTGTTTTTTTTAATATTCACATCTAATTGTAGCATTCTAGCTGTCATAAAAAAAGATCCATTTTCTCAGTCCCGATAGAAGTAGTTCAAACTGTAATTTGTTATTGAACACGATCGGAATGCAGCTTGCATTAGACACCTTTTAAAAGTTTAGATTATGAATTTATATAATGATGGAATGTGCCAAATTTCGCACAATTGCTTTTCGAAAACATTCGAAGAATTTAACATAGACACCTCTGTAATGCATTAAATAAACGGTATGAACTGTACATAAAAAACATGCAATGTTCTGATTTTTACTCATATTAATGACTAATATCTTTGTGTTAATTTTTTATATGCAATTTATGTTTAATAGAAAGACTGGAAAGGAAACACTGATAGAAATGAAAACATACTCATGTCTATAAAATTATATCTGCTATCAGAGCATTTCAACGGAAGTTTCAGAACTGTATGACTCTTTCTCAGCCATTCGATCTTCCCTAGTAAATAACTGCCAATAAGATGACAATGGATTTTTGAAACTATTGTTAGCTGCCAGGATGTTATTTTACAGCTCTCTAAGACCAGTATAACTGCTTTTTTAAAATCAACACATCTATGTGAACTTGCACGTTTAAAAGCCCTGCCAACTTTCACAATGTACAGCCTAAATCCGTTCAAGAGAACAAATCGTGGGCGGAGTTTGGTTTCCAATCTTGGGGGCTAAAAACAGATGACTTGGTCCAGATTGAGCAGCGCCGGAATTTTTTTCTCGATTCAAAAGTTAATGAGCTTTTTAGTCATCAAGTTTAATTGAAATCTAACAAAAACCATACTATCTTGCGTAAGCACCTTTTTTAGTCATCTAGTTTATTTGAAATGTCATAAAACCTTACTGTTTTTCGTAATAATCTTTTTTAATCATCTAGTTTAATTAAAATATCATAGATCCATACTATTTTCTGTAAACACCTTATTTAGTCATTGAGTTTAATTGAAATTTCATAAAAACCATACTATTTTGCGTAAACACCTTTTTAGTGATCTAGCTTAATCGAAATATAATAAAAACATAATTTATTCAGTAAACGCCTTTTTTAGTCATATAGTTTAATTGAAATAACATAGATCTATACTATTTTTCGTAGACACCTTTTTTAAACATCAACTCATCGAGTTTAATCAAAATCTCATAAAACCAGCCTATTTTGCGTAAACACCTTTTTTAGTGACCGAGTTTAATCGAAATATAATAAAAAACCCAATTTATTCCGTAAGCACCTTTTTTAGTCATATAGTTTAATTGAAATATCATAGATCCATACTATTTTCCGTAGACACCTTTTCTTAGTCATCAACTCATCGAGTTTAATTAAAATCTCATAAAACCATACTGTTTCGAGTAAACACCTTTTTTAGTCATTTAGTTTAATTGAAATCTCATTAAACCACAAAGTTTTCGTAAACACCTTTTTTAGTCATGGAAATTTTTTATATTCTCATAAAAACCATACGTACTTTTTGCACATCGAGTTTAGTTTAAATCTCACAAAAACCATATTATTTTTCGGGCAAAAAATTGTGTTGACCTTTTTCTTAGTCATCGGGTTGAAATCTCATGAAACCAGACTAACTTTCCGGACACACCCGTTTTAGTCAACGACTTTAATTGAAGTCTCACAACAACCATGCTATTTTCCCGGAAAAAAGTATTAATCATCGGATTCAAGTTTCATTCGTGAAAGTTTCTTGGGGGCTAACCCCGGAGACTATACCATTTTCCTTGTGACAGCCCGAATCTGGGCCTTCTTGAGGGGCTTGAGCCCCCTTAGCCCGTAATAAACTCCGCCCATGGACACACCGATGTTCTGTATCCCATTGTTCGTTTTCAAGAAGAATAATAAACAAAATACTTACTTACTTACGTATTTACTTTCCATATTACTTCTAATGTTGAACATGACGCTGATTTGAGCTTGAAGAGAAGCTGAATTGAATGTAGCAGAAACCCGATGACATTGTAAATTTGTGACGTTGGGTGTTAGCAAGGCCTTTGTAATAATTAGTAACATGTTAAAAGAGGTGTCTTATTTATACAGTATAATGTTCGCAAACTACCCAACGTTGGACTTAATAACTTTTCGTTAGAGCCTGGATTGCTCTGGAATTCATATCATTATAAACATTTACTTCATCTGCTAAACATTTTTTTCTCTCTAGTTCACTACTGAAGATTGTGTACATGTCCTAACGCTTGAACATTGGGGGGGGGGGACAAATGCATGGGCCGTCCCCCCAACGTCTTCATTGGGGGGGACCGTCCCCCCCTGTCCCCCTAGGTTTCCGCCCCTGTACCCACACATTTATAATTGAGGTAAATGCATATATTTTTTATAGGCCTCAAACTTTTAATTCCGACCCCATAATAATATCTTTTGCAAATGAATGTAGGGCACATACAGATTTTAACAGCGTTCACAAATTTTCATATATAGGCCTATAGTAGGCTATAGCCTAATTATACGTAATTGGCATGGCCGAAATTACACATTTGATGAGATAGTTCTATGGACCTTATACAATGACCGTGTTTACTGTACTATTGTAGGCCTATACCAAGGACCGTGGGCCTATAAACAAGTAATAATTATTAGTTAGGCTGCAACTACTACTTTGCAACTTTTGCAAGAAAGTATTTGAGTATTATTGTACGTAGCAATTCGTCGCTCAATTATCGCCTGCAGGCGTCTTGAAAATAGTCTTGAACGTTTTATTGTGTGTAGCCTACTCTGAAGTCTAATCATATCAGTGCTAGGATATGCTGAATCAATGCACAAGGGGCGGTATATAAATTCTGATCGATTGATTGATTGAAAAGTTTCAGTCCTATTCGGAACTGTCTTGGTCCTCTTGTTTGTTTGTTTGTTTGTTTGTTTGTGCACTTGTTATAGCGCCCCTTCAAGCTCTCTCCACTTAGAGGCACTCCCGAATGCAGAGCGGACACTGCATCGGAGTTTCGCGCCGAAGCGTTGAGCAATTGTGAGTGAAGGACTTGCCCAAGGTCCTTACGCGGCGAGGAAAGTTTCGAACCTCGATCCTTCCGGCTCCAAGGCAACGACGCCACCACTACACCACCGCGCCCCACGTGTCTCGGTCCCGGTCCTAGTGTCTCGGTCTCGAGGCTGTTTACATGTCTCCCACACTGTGCCACACAGATGATCTGTCGTAACAGTGGCCCCTGATTTACATTACGTTACTAACTATACACAACAAGACTGAGTGTATGCGGCGTGATACGTTCTTAGCACCTCTTTCGTCAGCGCATATTCCTTCGCTGCGCATGCGCATACACACGTGGGACAACAACCTCGCGACGTCCGGGCTCAATTAGTATTCAATAGTTCGAAAAACTGTCGCCGGAGGCGCCTAATGAGGCGTATTTACGGTGATCAATGGCGATAATAGACGGTCATCCGCCAGATCTAATCTCTGCCACGTCATCATCATCGTCATCATCGTCATCGTCTGCTCCAGCATCAGGGATGACACCCATAGCTTTTCCCACCTAGGTCTAGGTTTTTTCGGCCTTCTCTAGGTTTCTAGGTTTTTTCGTCAGGATCTAGCCTTTCTTCTCGGTGGCTTTTTCCCGACTTTTTTTGCACAAGAATTGATTTTTCTTAGGTAAAAATGCACAAATGACGTGAAAAAAGTCGAAAATGTTGTGAATACGGACCCCAAAAATTGTAGATTTTGGAGCGAAAAAGAGTCAACAGAATTTTTCACGAAAAACAGCAAATTTTGGTCGAATGACTAAAACAGTCCTCAGAACTTTAAATGTCAATCGCGAAAAATCAAAAATCCATGTGTTTTTCTCAAAAATTCTCAATCTAGCTTTTTATCGCCTTTTTTCAACCGGATCTGACTTCTTCTTAAGGTTCAGAGTGGCATCCCTGGCAACCGCGAAGGCGACTTCGAAAGCGCTGCTTATAAATAATGCCACAAGCGATATGTGGCGAATACGTCGCCTTGGGCACGTCGCCCCGTCCCTTCCTCCGCTCTTCCACCTCCGCTTTCCTTCCCTCTTTGCCTGCCTCCATCCCTCTCTTCTTCCCGCCACCAAAGACATGACGCTTGGCGAGCGAGAAACATTGAGTTTTAATGTGGAATTTAAAACGGACGAAGCGCCTTGTTGAAAGCGTCTTGAAGGCACCAATTTTCACACTCAAAATAAAGAGCATGCTTCCTCCTCTCTTCTGTTGATGCGTCATTATGGAGGCTATTATTTTTGTTGCTGTCGTCGCCTGTCCTATTATGCGGCTCGCTTGGCGAAATCGTCCAAGAATGATACGTTGTTGACAGTTAAAAGTTATTCGCTGTGAGCTGGCGCATATGGAGGCCGAATTGCGGGATATTTTTAGTTTATACGGTGCGTTCAAAATGTCCGGGGCCTCTGTTCAGTGCAGTTACGGCCCTTTACGGGCCCCTGAACTAGGCCCTACATCTTCAGGCTTAACGAGAAATAATTGATTAAATAATTGATTAAAATATAAATAATAAACAAATTGAAATAATAAAAGTGTCGGTAGCCTATGACATACAATAATTTTATATTTGTATCTAAATATGATTTTATTCAGTTATTAACTTGAAATTTAGGCTAAACTGATTGTATTAAATTTTTCTGCAATATTATATCCAAAAAGTATACATTATATATATAAGCTTTTCTAAATAAAGGGAACCTATGTGGCCTAAATAACTAACCCCGGGCCCCTTTAAATCGCCGGGCCCTGTTAATAAATGTAGGCCTAGCCGACTAGGCCTAAAGCAAAGTATAGCATACATCATACATGTAGGTTACAATAAGATTATCAAATTAAATTAATAAAAGTGTATATAAATATTATATATAGGCCTATGATTATCTGCATATGATAGCCTTTAAGGCACACACTTGATACTTTAGAGTTTAGACTTGGCAATACCATGGACAGAGTATAGGCCTAGTGGCGGACTGTCCGCGAGTACACCACCGTATACACGATTTACGAATTGCACTGGCCTCTCAGCACTAGACTCGCAGCATGCTCCTGTACGTCAGCGATCACGTGACCATGACAGCATTATGACGGACACCGGAAGTTGGGGAAACGACTTCAGCTGCTGCCACCTGGTGACAGATTTTCTCGGCGACACCGAAAGAGAACGGGATTTGCAAATTATTGGTGACTCATGCTTTAAATATTTACTCTCCGCTTCCTGTTCTGCATTAAGTAAGTAAGTCAGTTAGTATTTCTTGTTTATTATTTATGAACTGTCTCTATTATCTGTGCTTTTTCTGTAGTCGGGAGCGCTTCTGAGTAGTAATCTTGAAGGGAGCTATAAACCTATAGCAAGTAGCCTACACCTACAAACTGTGGGGCGCGGTGGTGTAGGGGTATGTTCATCGCCTTGCAGCCGAAGGGTTGAAGGTTCGAATCTACCTCAAGTCGCCGCGTAGAGACCTTGGACAAGTCCTGCACTCGCGATTATTTCTCAGCGCTTCGGCGTGACACTCAGATGCAGTGTTCGCGCTGTAGTCGGGAGCGCCTCTGAGTATGGAGCTTGAAGGGACGCTATAACAAGTGCACTTACAAACAAACAAACAAACAAACAAACAAACAAAATATACAATACATAAATGCATGCATACGTATACATAATACGTACCCACACACATACATACGCACAAATACATACCTATGGATATATGCTCATTAACATGCTTGCATCTTTATTTGCCTATTTCAAGGGCGGATCCAGGGGTCAATCTGGCCATGGCCCCCCATTTAGAACTGCCCATGTATCTTGGCCCCCCCATTTGGTTTCAACAAGTTTTCCAACAATGTATAATAAGTACATTTGGACTGGATAACTTTTTAAAAGGTTGTCAACTTTTTGGCGGTTACGAAAGATTTGTTTCCCACACCCAAGGCCAAGAATTTTTGGCCCTCCCCCGTCCAAAGTTTCTGTATCCGCCCTTGGCCTACTTAAATACGACTGAAGCGGAATTGTTAAAATATTATTGAGCACCCATACATTAGCGACAAATGGAAACTATCAAACAGACGACATTAATGACGTGTCAAGCGGAACATTCAGGCGGAACAGGAACCGCATGGTTCCGCCAATCGTCTTGTCAGAGTCAGCAGCTGATTGTCGCCATGCAGACGTTAAAAATATATGTAGGCCTGTGTATATTTAGCGCTCGTGAATAAACTGAGGCCCTAGCTGCGTCTATAGTTTTAGAGTAGCGCAATCAAAATTATATAAAAGATTGCCATTACGATTACGATGTCATCCCTGTGTCTACCTCTAGAGTATAGCGCAATAAAAATTATATAAAAGATTGCCATTATGATTATAGGGCCTACGGCGCTCCGTTCGGGCCATCGGGTAAAATTTAAAAAAAATCGTTATAACGATTTTAATCTCATTATTACGACTTTAATCTCGTTATTACGACTTTAATCTCGTTATTACGACTTTAATCTCGTTATTACGACTTTAATCTCGTTATTACGACTTTTAATTTTTTTTACCCGATGGCCTGAACGGAGCGCCGTACGATTATAATGTCATGCTCACATTTTTTATTCAACGTTAATAAAACAGCAATTAATTATTCAGCTATGCTGCAGGGTCCTATATAACAGCTCTACGACTACGAACACGATTTTATTCAAGCTTTCAAAGACACATTGAGTTACCTGGTATGCTGCTTGATATCATTATCATTATGTTTACAAAATACAGCATTAGACAAATGGTAGATTAGACAAATGGTAGACCTAAATGAACCTAGGGTTAACGGAGTCTTTCACTAGGCCATGTACAGGCGAGGATACATAAATTTTTCAAGGGAGGGGGCAAAAAGTACCTTGGATCCGGAAAAATTTAGCTGATCCTGGGTAGAAAAATCTGATGACTTTTTTAGTCATCCAATCGAAAAGTCAGAAAAAATCCCAATTTTTCCATCCTGAAAAAACTGACGACCTTTTTTGTCATCCAATCGAAAAAGTCCGAGAAAGATACCAATTTCAAACCGAATTTCTTTTTTGGAGGGGGGGGGACGATACATGGGCATTTTTAAATGGGACATGGCCGGATTGGCCCTCTGGATCCGCCCCTGGCCCTATAGGGCCTATATAATTATGTTTTATGTTTCCATGGATTTGGCTATAATAATTATTGGTGCCACTGTGTGAGCTAAAAATTAATATCTGTCTGCGCGTATTACGATGATTAATAAAAGCATTCATTGATTGATTGATTGATTGATGGAATGATTAGCCTACAGTTGCAGTATACAACTGTACAACTGTACAAAAGAATGATTAGGCCTATATATCAATGAATAACTACGAAAGCATATCCTGGGAATATAGGTTCACAATATCTATAGGCCGAGCCTACAATTAATAATGATGAGATACATTGACGAACACAGGCAGGCCTATAATTTTAGGCTTAAAGCCACACCCGGAACAGAGGTGAATCTCTCCACGCATTAGTTATCCAAGCGGACACACGGAACCCTTCCCTCCAAAAGGCGTTAATTGTAAGCATCATCCTTAGCCACACTTAATTCTATCCATGCTGCTGTCGTCTGCCTCTGTAGGTGGCAAAGAGGCGGCTCGCACGGCCCGCTGCAGTCCGCCTCCTCAAGACGCCCTATGCTGCCTGCAACACCCGCCCATGACTTACCGTACGTAGGTCGCCCAAACTGCTATAAAAAGGCGATACGCGTCCTTCTTATCACGTACGCACCTGTTGGACGCAGTGGACAAAGCAACCGACATTCTACGAAGTTGACAGAATCATCCTCTCAGATCTCAGTGTGTCGTCGTCGTAGAATTATTCCAAGAGACTTTCGCAGAGAAGTTGATATAACTAAGAATCTACGACGTAGATATGAATCAAGTGAACTTCGCCTTCGTTCTCTCCCTATTCTTCAGTTCCGTCTTCAGCAGCATCATACCGATGGATGAAGGGGGAGTGGCAGCAGATGCAGCGGACGCTTCTCAAGCAAGAACCGACATCGGGGTAAGAAGTTAAAGAAGATATAATTATGATTCAAAAGGTTCCCCATGGTATCTTTTTGCATTGTTGACAATAATTACGGTATCAAGCATTTGTATGTATTGTATCGTATTCATAGATTTAGATACCTCGGGCTAGCTCGTGTGGGGCGCAGGGGCGCAAGCTCTTGCGGAGCGACCTTGGGCAAGTTGCTTACCCATCATTGTCTGTGGGGAAGGCAACGGGAAACCACCTCACTCATCTTGTCTCCAGGAGCGTAAAGC
>OX243826.1:28312710-28317710 GCA_945859605.1 Lumbricus rubellus | reverse complement strand
TCCGCGCACGTCTCGACTTCATACGCTGTCGCCATCTGTGATTCACGCACTTCCGGTCTCAGTTACGAACCTCCCACTCCACTTCCGGTTAGGGTCTGTCCGAGTGTAGTCCTGGCTATGGGACCCGGCATATGAAACCCGAGTGAATTTGGTTTTCCTTGGGAGGTGCCACTCATTATTTCTATGCCACTGTCGTTGGTCACTCGGGTCACGTGATGTAAACACCAGACGCTGTCTCACTGTCTGTCTATCTCCGTCTCACTGCATGTGTCCGTTTCTGCAGCTTTATCTTGCACTGTCAAATTGTTTAGCAGGACAAAATCGTAGAGAGAAGACAAGGAATAGCCTAGATCTACACGACGAAATGTCATGCTACAAAATGACATGGACAAAAGGTCATGGAGATAATCAGAAATTAAAATAAACAATTTCACTCTTTTATGGGCTACGTATGACAATACGTCCGTGTAATTTTATCGCACGACATTTTGTCACGGAACCACAGATAAACAACTGCCGCCATGATTGACAGATATTAGGGATTAAGTATTTTACTAGGCCTACTAGTGTATGAGCCTTAAAAGATTCGCCTTAGTATTAATTAAAAATTTTGCGTGTTCCCTCCAGAAGGCGCAGACTCGGGGTTAGCCCCTCCAAGAACGGAAACCAAACTCCGCTTATGCATACAGTATACATGTATGTGCACGTAGGCTTATATGAGTATATTTACCTATAATATATTATACAACAGTTTATTTTAACGTCTCATTAGCTCCGAAAAGATTATAAGAAGCTGCACAGCAGTAGAAGAAAAAAATTCTATAACGTAGGCCTAATACTATTATAGGCTTACATCTATAGCTACCAAGACAGATACATGTAATTTCGGGCGTCGGGCCAATAATATCCTCGAGAATGAGACTTATCTATTAAGATGTCATCGGATTAAAGTCTCCCAGTGCATACGGTTTCTTCCAGTTTTCTTCTGTCCTCTGCATATGCCATTCAATATATGAGATGTGTGCTCCGTAGTTTCGGTGTATTATAGCCACACGCAGCCAAACTAATCTCTTTTGAGATTAGTTATCAACGGAATCTCTGGCGCATTAGTCGCCGAATAAGTCATTGCATCTGCCACCTGAGCTCTTCTCACAAAAACAGCCGTTGCATTCATGCGATATTCGTGGCATGACCATCACAGCTATCTCCAAACGTTGGTTACAAGTTACAACTATCACTCACTTTTTTTTTGCAAGGTGTAGGCCAGGAGCGGATCCAGGGGGCCAATCCGGCCATGCCCCCCACAAAAAAATGCCATGGGACGTGGCCCACCCCATTCGGTTTGAAATTAACAATATGAATAGGGGTGTCATGGCATACTGGCCCCATGGGAAAACTTGCATGGGACGTGCCCCCCCCCCTCCAATCGGTTTTTGGCCGGAGGACTAAAAAAAGGTCAACATTTTTGCGGATGAAAAGGTACTTTTCCCCTCAGCCAAAGACCGATGACTAAATAAAAGGTCATGAACTTTTTTGGCTACCAGGACCAAAGATTTTGCCCCCCCCCTTCGAACAGTTCTGGATCCGCCACTGGTGTAGGCGATGTGTAATCTTATAGACACTGCTGCTATTAGTATTAGGCCGCCTAAGACTACTTCTATTTAAGCCGAGTTAGACATGCACCCTCAGGAGATAGAAAAAATTGAATCTGGAACCGTCACGTAATTGTTATTGCTATTATTTTCATTATTAGGCCTACTATTATTGTGACTATTATTATTATTATTAGGCCTATTATTATTGCTAACAATATTATTTTTAAAATCGTCATCATCAGCATCATCATTGTCGTCGTCATAATCATCATCATCGTCATCATCATCATCATCATCATCATCATCATCATCATCATCATCATCATCATCATCATCATCATCATCATCATCATCATCATCATCATCATCATCATCATCATCATCATCATCATCATCACCACCACCACCATTGTCGTCGCTTCTGTTGCTAGTTTATTAGGCCTATATTTTGTAATTAGTCATTTCTGTAGTACTGGCGACCAGCAGCTGGTGTATATTGCCCTTATAGGACTATTGGCATCAAATGCTGCTCCATCCAGAACAGAAATAAAAAGATGGACACAGTAATTAGGAGTTTTAATTGCTAATAGATCAGAATTAGCCAATTATTCTGGCGGCAAGTAAATTTGCAATTGGAATTTATTCGCTGAAGCACAATGCAGTCAATCTACTCTATTAGAAATCTTTCTGTCAACTTGTTCTTCATCTTAGCCTATAAGTCCCATAGGCGTACGGGAGATTTCAGCAGTGGGGGGGGGGCAAAGATTGAACTTTTGCCCGAAAAATATATCCGTCAAACCGCCCAAAAAGTTGACGACGTTTTTTTTTAGTCATTCGGTCTGTGTTTGCCCGAAAAACCCGGACTCGCCCGAAAGTTGACGATCTTTTTTTTAGTCATTCGGTCTGTGTTTGCCCGAAAAACCCGGACTCGCCCGAAAGTTGACGACTTTTTTAGTCATTCGGTCTGCTTTTGCCCGAAAAACCAACCAGACTTGCCCGAAAGTGGGGGGGGGGCAATTGCCCCCCTGCACCCCCGCCTCGTACGCCTATGCCTATAACACTAAAAGCTTAATAATATTATGTTGTTAAACGATGAAAAATAGTTGAAAATTCAAAATAGTTTCATTTCAAAGTAATTTTTGATCCATTTAAACGGTGGGGCCTATATAGGCCTATATATATGTCGGACACGGCAAATTCTTTGTTTATAATTATATTGTGAATAATTTTCAATGTGGTCAACAGCCTTTGCAAATAGTTTGGACGCTGTTTAAATATTTCGGAAATTTCGACGCCAAATCTGAACATTCTGTAGCGAACAGGACACAAATACAGAAATGACAATGTCATGCTCATATTCTGCCTAAACAATAATATGTCATGAGAAACAAAGTGAACTATAATAGACTATCAAACTGTAGCCAGTGATAAAGTAGCCTATATGCAGTACTTTTGTTGTCTTCACCGAATCGTATGGATTCTTCGTTTTTTGGGCCAATTTGAGGCCAAGTCACATAGGAAGAAATGATGAAGTTTTTAGACTTATCTGTTTGAGAAAACCTAATGACTTCAATGAAGATGGATCGGAAATTGAACGGAAATAAAAGCAATTTCTCGTTACGTTACATTACATGTACAATTGTACATGACGCTGAGTCTATCGCATACTCGGATGACGAATATATATATATATATATATATATATATATATATATATATATATATATATATATATATATTATAATTATATATTATATAATTATATAATTATATATAATATATATTATATGATATATATATTATATAATATATATAAAATTATACACTGTGTCCGGAAAAAAGGGACCCATTTTGCAAATATGAAAATAAATAGTAAATATTCATCGATTTTTACAATTTAAACACCATTTTAATCCTGACATATTTGTCTAACATTGGTGAAAATAGAAAAGTTCTAGTCACAATAATGACGTCATAATGACGTCAGTTGCATCAAAATGCATTTAGCCGGCCATTCATGCATGGTTTCGGTTGGTATAATGACTTTTGGTAAAATGGAAATCCATTTAATAGGACCATGAGTGAAAATAAATGTATCTTGTTAAAAGGATTGTCTGCTCTATAAAAAAGTCATGTCTGACATCCGGGAATATTCGGAACAATAGCCTACACATTTCAACAAAATGGTGCTTCGACTCACTGAGTTCGTCAATATGTTGAATTGTTGACTAATGAGACTCGGATTTCATTCCTCTTAATCTTTGGCCGCTAAACGACCGCCCGCTTAAATCCAGCTGATAATAAGAATTGGAGACTGATGGAGGAGAAGGTGTATGCTACAAGACAAGGACAAGAGTCATTGAAGAACTCCGTGAGAGCGAATTGTTAATGCCTGCTGGGGAGGATTTTGATACGCTGGTTATCGATGCTGCTGTTGGCTATTAGCGCCACCGTTTTGAAGCTTACGTTGAGGCCAAAGGTGTACACTTTGATCATAAATTAATACAGATATAAAAATTAAATTAAACTTACATTTATTATTGATAAACTACATCATAAAAATATTGAAATTGTGGATGATTTTGTGCATTTATCTCTTAAATTTGACTTTTTGTGCAAATGACGTCATAATGACGTCATTATTTGGACTGGAACTTTTATATTTTCACAATTGTTAGAGAAATATGTTAGGATAAAAAAGGTCTTTGAATTGTGAAAATCGATTAATATTTACTATTTATTTTCATATTTACAAAATGGGTCCCTTTTTTTCCGGACACAGTGTATATATATAATTATATATACAGGGTGGGCCAATAGGAATGCAACAACTTTGACGCCTTATAACTTAAACAATTTGTATCTGAGCGTCTTGGGCTATATATCAGATTGAACATAATTAACCATTTTATCATTCTGCAAAATATCTAAGAAATACTATTACGACTGTTTGAAATAATGCTATTAATGTTTGATGTCCCTTTTTTACCATGAAACTGCAAGAAAAACCAAAAGTCTTAAACTGAATACTTGTATGTCAATGACTCAATTCTAAACAATCACTAGTTCTAACAATTAATAACAATTCATATCTTGACTCTCTTGAGTGAATTTATCATAAGTCAAACAAATATTCAATATGACCACCACGTGCTTTAATGACAGCATGGACACGAGACGACCACTGATCAATGGCTGAGGCCACCAGTGCTCGGGTTATTTCAGCCCAGCAGTAAACAATCAATTTTTTCAAATGTTCAATGTCACGTATCGGTTCAGGATAGACCAGTTGCTGAGGACTACCCCAGATCGAATAGTCAACCGGGTTTAAATCCGGATTGCTCGGTGGCCAGTTCTCCGGTTCAATAAACTCTGGTACGTTAGCGTTCAGATAGGCAACCGTAT